>BDMV01000012.1:24770070-25148297 GCA_008326285.1 Oryza officinalis | reverse complement strand
CGATCCTAGCGGGGCTTCAGCTCCACTCCACAGGCAAACTCAACTGGGGTCTGAGCCTTGGTCCTCTAACTTCATCTTCAACTCAGAAGTACTAAACTTCTGAAAAGGGGGGAAAATAGCAAGATTGAGTACAACCACCGTACTCAACAAGCCACACCAATGATGCAAACGTGCACAGGGGAGGCAAAGGGAGGCTTATGGCTATTTGCAGAAAAGCGGTTGAAAGCCCTTTTTATTTTAAAACAGTAAAACAGTTGTTTAATTAAAGCAATATTAAATCTCCACTGAACAACGCTACAACCACGTTGAACAGGCCCAACCATTCCACCTGAACTACACCAGTTCATTTAATCAAATTAAGTAAACATGTGGGACTAATCACGGTGAATCTGGTTGATCGCCCATAACCGCGGGCACGGCTATTCGAATAGTTTTACTCTGATTAGAGGTGCGCAACTGTACCCACAAGACACGATTCCACACATGTTACCAAGCCCTGAAGTATCGCCATGATACTGCAAAGGGGGAAATCGTGACAAGACCTTTCGCATAACCCCCTCTAACCAATCGTACCACCTCGGGTTTCGCCCCCACCCCTCAAAAGGCAGTGGGCAGCCCCCCTCGTGCCACGGTGAATCCGGAAGCCGATCAACCGGTATATCCCCGACCGACCCAACTCCATCACGCCACCCTAACCAGCGTACGTCAGCTAGAGGAAAGTTACACTACAAGTCCAGCAGTTGCCCATTCTTGCTTGTGGTAAGCACTGTTAGTCTTCCAGGGTTTCCCATGAACCGGTCCTTAATTGCCATGGGTGCGACCAGCAAAACCATGCACCCACAGCCCACCATTAGGTCATATTTTAGTTGGATAATTACGACCAACAAAACATGGTCCGGTGTCTCGAGCGAACTGCTCGTTAGAAGCTAATTGTAAACAGTGTAATTATCCCATTAAATGAGCTAGTGGTAATTAAGCATGGCTAAGCATATATAATTCAAGCAAAGTCAACATAAATGACTTACGCTAGTCAAATTATCACCCACAGTTAACAAAGGACGGTTTAACAAGTAAACTTGGCACAAGCGAACGGATAGGTAAACCCTATTCCCACGTAATTAGCAAAACATGCACTTTATTTGCAAACGTAAAACATTTCACAAAATAGGTACAACATGCTCAAGGGGAATTGTGTGACTTACCTTGCTTCTTCAAACAATCTTCTGAACTCTTTTCCTCGCGAGCGCGAACTTCCGAAACGGCGGGATCTACACGCTGGCACGTAAAACGAGGAAAAGCTCTAATAAAAACCAAGTAAACAGTACATAAAAAGTAACCAAACATGTAGAGCTCAATTTTAGACGAATTTTGCAAGTTGAATGACTCAATTTGGAGTTCGTATGAATTAGATATGAAATTTTAGAAGTTTTGAGCCATTTAAATGAATTTCTGGAAATTAAATCGATTTATTGCGTAATTATTAATTAATTTTGCAAAGGAAGGGCCACGCTGACATCATCAAAGGGAATCGGCGCCGGAACGGCGGGTCCCACGTGTCAACGGGTCAAGGGGCGGACGGTCCACGCACGCACGGGTGCGGACACACCACGTGGCACTGACGTAACGCACACGGCGGTCGGAAGGGAGAAAGTAGCGCCGACGTGGACGCCAACGTGGCGAAGCCGCGGGCGGCCACGTGGTCTGGGTGTGTACCGGATTAAACAAAGGGGGCCCACGCGTCGGCGACACAAGTGTTGGCGAGCAGGAGAGAAAAAGGAGGTGAAAAGGACTTTGCAGGAGAGGGGAAAAAAAAACTGAGAGGGAGGTAAACTGGACTTGATGAGGTGAACTGGGTCTTCTCGGAAAAAATTAAAAGGGCCGAGGGACGTAAAGTAGACTTTTGTGTGAATAAAGGATAATAGGCCGGCGGCCCAAGAAAGGAGGAGGGACGCGAAACAGACTTTTCGTGAGAAGGGAGAGGGTTGGCCCAAGGGGCTGCTGGGCCGAGAGGAGGGAGAAGAGAGATTCGGGCCAGGAAGGAATGGGCCGAGGCCACGGGAAACGGGCCGAGAGGGAGGTGGGCCGGCCCGGGTGCGGCCTCTATGGCCGGGCGGGCGGCTGGGTTTGGCCAAACCCTAGGCCGACCCGGCCAGGGCACGACGGCGGCGGTGCGGTGGCGGGCTGCCACCGGCGGCAACCGACGACGCGGCACGTCGGCGCGAGGCAACGGCGGCGCGCGGTGGCTAGGGCGGCGGCGCGTGGTGGCGACGGAGCGGTGGCGCACGGGAGTAGAGGAAGAGAGAGGGGACGGGGATCCTCACCGCGCGGCAACGGCGACGGAGGCCGGCCGGAGGCGAAGAAGGCGACGGCGGCGCCGGCGCTACAATGCGGGGACGGCGACGCGAGGCGACGGCCGGGGTGCGGCACTGCACGGTGAAGCCGAAGGGGTGGCAGAATTCGGCCGGCGACGGCTGGGGCGGCGGGAAACGGCGGCCGGAGCGGTGGCGGGCGGCGGCGGTTTGGTTGAGCGCGGGGAGCGCGGGAGAGGGCACGGCGAGCTCGCGGGAGTGGAGGAAACGGTGGAGGGGAGCACGGGGGTGCTTTTAATAGGCACGGGGTGGAGGATCGTGGCCGGAGATGGCCGGGAATCGCGGCGGAGTGGGGGGGGTGGCGGCGGAAATGGCGGCGTGTGGTTGGCGGCTTGACCGGCCGGAGGAAAGAGGAGGGAGGCGGTTCAGACTTCGGCGCGGGCGCGACCAACGGGCCAAGCTGGGCCGAAGGGAGAGAAAGGAGGGAGGAGGCCGCGTGGGCCGCTGGGAAGAAAGGGGTTTTGGGCCGGAAACGGCCCAAAACAAAAGGAGATCTTTTTAATTTGTTTTTCTTCTGTTTAATCAATTAAATGAACTTTGTGACTTTAAAATTATTTCTTTAGCTCCAAAAATTCACGAAAATTTTCGGAGAGTACTTTAGGGCACAGGGAATATTACAAAAATATTTCCGGCCAAAATTTTTAAAGGAAATTTCAATTTCCCTCACAATTTCACTTGATTAAATTGCTTTAAATTTTTATTAAATTTCTGGAAAATGTATTATTTAACGATTTTTAATCCCGATCGAAAATCGGGGCGTGACAACCATAAACATGCACCGGCGAAGGAGTGGTCTTCGTGGAGGCAGAGGCGCTGTGAGCTGAGGGGAGCACGATGTATGTGGGAGGGGGCGATGTATGCGACGAGGGGCTACGAGCACGTGATTGACGGGGTGAGGGCGACGAGAAGGGTGGAGAACGTGATTGACAGGGTGAAGGAGGTGGGAACGACCTGGCGCATTGGATCTGGGTGATATGATCCTGACCGGTTAATGAGTAATGAGAAATGAAATATGTAAGACTGTATTGGTGAGCTATAGGTTAATATAAAAAAGACCGACGAGACACTAAACAGAAACCAAAAAAAAAGTCCACTTAGAATGCCCGTCCCATTCTAGACAAAAGCACGTTTTGGACTAGTCACATGGTTTTCTACGGTAAAAAAAGGACAATTGCTATTTTTTTTCCTTTTCTTTTTGATCTTGAGGAATGCATATATAAGTTGGAATATGATACCTATTCTGCTGTACATCCGTTAATCACGTACTCATATATATATTTAATAATTATCTTAGAGACTCAGAGAGCATCTCATTTTAAGGTTTCTTTCTCAAAGATATCAACCGTACGTGAGATTCGGCCCACGCGGTAATTAATTAAGATTACTGGTTTCTAATCCAACCCGGAGGGAATTTCACGTGGTACGTACTATATGCTACCACGTTACTAGCGCATGGAAATATGCCCTCAAATATGTACATAATAACTGTGAATTTATTTTAGATGTACAACACACAATGATATGTGTGTACACACAAAACACATGGACCAAAAATTGTATGTATATATGGAGGAAAAAAAAGGGACAAATTCAGGGTCAACACAGTACACACTACTGTACTGTCTAGTGCTTTAATTTGTTTCCCTTTTTTTTTCCATTACTCCGTTTGTGTAATAAATACTGACCTGACGTTTTCTTTAGTGGTACACACATATTATCGTGTTGCACATTTCGGTGCCAGCGATAGCTTCTGTCCTATCCAGCGTCCGCAACCAAAAATTTTTGCTTCTCTTTATCTCTGGCATGAATACGATACATTCCCGAGCTTGTATATATAAATTCAACCCCTTCCATGAACTCTAGCACTCATCAGTTGTGTTTACGTACACAAATTGTTGACAGACATTGTATTTGTAGCACCAATATCATCCATTCCATCCATCGAAACGTACATAGAATCATGAAGCAGGAATCATTCATGGCACGTCGTCGGGGAAACCCAGAGCTGGTTGCGCCGGCGAGGGCGACGCCGCGCGAGACCAAGCCGCTCTCCGACCTCGACGACGACTGGGACCTGCGCTACCTCCAGCCATGCCTCGAGTTCTTCCGCGCCGTCGACGGCGACCACCGGCAGAGGCCGGCGAGGCCAGGGGACGCCATCAGGGCGGCCCTCTCGGAGGCTCTCGTGTACTACTACCCAATCGCCGGTCGCCTGCGGGAGCTGCCCAAGGGAGGCAGGCTCGCCGTGGAGTGCACCGGCGAAGGGGTGGTCTTCGTGGAGGCGGACGCGGACGTGACGTTGGAGGACCTCGGCGAGCCACCGATACCGACGTTCCGTGGTGCTGAGGGGTTCCTCTGCGATGTTGGGGACGCCAGAGTAGTCGTTGGGAGGCCACTGTTTCACATGCAGGTAAATCCAGCATGCATGGATTCACCGTTACTCACACGATTAATTGATCAAAATGTTTATTCGGTAGTATCCAAACACCTTGAGATACATATATTTTCTAGATTATGGAATAAATTCCGGTGTTGAGAAGCTACTTATTACAAAAATCCGCTCGACAATAAGCATAAACCATAAAGTCCACAAATAGCGCAAAAAATATAAGAAGCAATTTACAAACTAATGACCATCAACACTATACAAAGACCTCATAATTATTGAATCCCATTTATAAATCTTCATTTGTAGTTGACGAATATCTACATAGCCATTGACTCTAGGTTATGTCATATAGTATGTATGAGTTTATTGTTCATAACACCTTTGTAGTTGTGTCTTTATTGTTCATCACACCTTTGTAGTTGTGTCTAGAACCGGATCCAGTACGTTGCCCTAAAAAATATCTGCATATAAGATTTATATGATGATTTGTCAAAAACCATATTATTTCTAGTAAGGTATAGAGCCCAACATATAGCAAATACTTCTACAAGAATAAGTTTTCTGGTTTTTGCATCAATACACACAAGCTAATTATCAAAAATATGAGATATACTATATGGAGATATAAGCCAAAAGAAATTTGCATTGATCTACAGAGAAATCTAGCAAAATGACAATAAAAAAATAAGTGATAAATCGTAGTACATATGCTTTTTTTATATCGAGATACACATGTTTTGAAACACCACTTGATTATATTGCATCCATTAAAAACGGTTTTGCTAAAAATATGACCCTATTTTGTTGTAAAAATTGCAAAAACCACCCCAGATGTCTTGAGTTTAAGATTTTCTCCTATAAGACGATTAGTTGCAAATACCCCTTCCTAATTCACATTTGTTTGATATTTCTCCACGATTAGTTGTTCACATGTTTTTTTACTTCCTCAGTGTTACATGACTTAGCATATCTGTTTATGAACATGGACCCAAACACATCTGTAAATAGCAAAAGATCACATCCAGCTCATTTTTGTCATTTTGAATGTCAAATAAACCAGCTACCGCCAAACTCCATGAGACAAGCATAGTAGCTTATGTTCGGTGACCTCGATGTTCAAAGTGAAAACTCTCAATCACCGCCGCCCAACGATGTGATGGCTGACATGTGTGACGACCACAGCTCCTCATCTATTACCATTCATATGAGCAGGGTGACAGCAACGAGGGGGAATTTCAAACAAGGGGTATTAGGCGGGGGTATTTGCAACGAATCGTCTTATAAGGGCAATTTTAAGCTTATGGTGACATTTTTTGTGGTTTTTTGCAACTTTCCCTATTTTTTAATTTTGTTTTAGGCACTTTTCACCCTACGTGATTGTTATATTTATTCTCTTATATATTTCTACTATCCCTTCTTCCAAGTAGGTAATCAATTGTTTTATCTTAATTCTTTTATTTAATGTGTATTGTGAACAATTGAAGAGTAAGTTTTAAAATTAACTGGTGCGAATTATGTAATTTATAATATAAAACATGACTTTTTTAAAAAATTGGCCGTGGTGACAGAATTGTCATAGGAACAACCATATTTAGATCCTTTATATATATGGAGAGACCCCATATTTACAGTCACATTTGCTATCTGTTGTTGCAAAAACAGAGTTGTATCTTTATAACTTAAAATCATTTCAGCATGCGTGGTTTACAGTCAGAAATTTCTTGCTATATATGCATGGCTTTTCATTAGCATTTGTTTTTGTTTGACAGATCACTCATCTCAAATGTGGAGGATTTGTCCTTGGAACTCACATTTGTCATTGCATAGCTGATGCCTTCGGCACAATTCAGTTCTTGAAAGCTATAGTTGACATTGCTAGTGGTAAGGCAAAACCAACCACGTTGCCAGTTTGGGAAAGGGAGCTCTTTGTCGGAACAAGTCTACCACCCCACATCAAGGAAGAGCAAGAGAAATTATTTGATGAACTAGAGAGCGCCCCCTGTGATGACATTATGCTGACAATGCCCGCTGAAAACATGGTTTCTGAATACTTTACCATCTCTCAAAGAGACATGGTTGCACTAATGCGTCATGTCCCATTAAATCTCACAAAACCAGTCACGAGCTTTGAGCTACTAACTGCAGTTATATGGCGGTCCCGTACTATAGCACTTGGCTACAAGCCTTACCAGGTTGTACGCTTGATGATAACTGTGAATGCGCGTGGGAGATGGAAGAAGCTTCCTTTGGGATACTATGGCAATGGGCTTCTGTGCCCTGTCATTGAGACAACAGTCAATGACTTGTGCACAAACCCGTTAGGACACACAATTGAACTTGTCCGCAAGGCTAAACACGAGATGAAGACAGAAGAAAATATGCAATTGATGGTGGATTTGTTGCGACTATGGCGTGAGAAACCGTACATAAAAGTAGAGAGAATATTTGAAACATGTGACATAAAATGGATTGGACAGGACACTTTGGATATTGGATGGGCTAAACGGATTGGAGGTGGCATACCGACTGTTAGTCTGCCAGATATGACAAGCTACCAATTCATGTGCAAGAATGAAAAAGGTGAGAAGTCAACTGTCGTCTCCATGTTGTTGCCACGGCCTGCAATGGAAATATTCAAGCAGGAGATGGCTGCTTGGTTAATTGAATAAATAAGAGGATAAAAAAGTATGTTTGCTTCACACAGAGTAAAACCAAATAATCTTTAATTTGGCCGGTTGCTGAATAAGATGCAGTTAGTTGCATCGGTGTTAGTTTATTTATTCAGATGGGCTTGCGTGCATTTATTAAATAATTAGTTAGCTCTTGTCCATTTGGTGATCATTGTGTTATATATATATATGGTTATGCACTTTATTTTGTGGACGATCCATTAACATATAGCTTGGTCATAAACTCATAATTAAGTCAGGGTACCATCCCAAAACTACATCAAATTGTTGTGAAGCAACCTTGTTCTTCTGGCAGACGGAACAGGCCCGTACAAAGTCTTGGATAGTGTTCCTGTCACGCGGAACACACCTGACATCATACAACAAAAATATTGAAGATGCATGTAGTCCTCTTTTTCAAAAGGCTAAGACCTATTGGTGGTTTGGAAGCCGGTTTCAAATTCATGGTTTTGTAAATTGAATTATTGGTGGTTTGGGTGAGGGTGGGCTATGCCCCCTTCCCGTTTCTTTTTTCTCTCCCTTCTTAATGATATACCTATATATGGTTTGATGAGGAACTAGGTCCCGATCTTTTAATAGGTATTGATAACTATCAATTTGACGAAAACTTGACACACACGATCCGACTTCCGATAGACACGATCCGAATCCTGCAATCCCAACACCACGTCTCCTCTGGTTATCAACCGTGCACTGCCCGATCTAGAAGGCTAATCCCTGTATGCTAATCGAAGAACACAGGTAAGAACAAGATAAATTACAACTCAATTGCAGATAAATGATTAAGCACTCGAAGTTGGGATTCTACAAATCGAACTAGCAGCAAAACTGTAATGGCAGAAATAATCTAAGCAAAACATGACTCTAAACTCTGACGACTTCTGATTAGGGACATCCTAGGGTTAGCCCTAGGCTGTTCATCCCTTGGATTTAGCCTATGACACAATTACAAGACCCAAGGTCCAAATCAAACTCGGATTGGATGAGACACGTAGCTTATTTTGCAGATTTCCGACAGTTAAGAAGAAATTTTGACGTGGGATTAAAACCATAAAAATGTAGACTCCATAAGGTTTCCAGCAAGCACTCATGGGCGCAATATTCCTTCTGGATTAGCGGCTAGGTCCATTTAAAGTTGATACTGTCAGGAGGCCCGAATCCAAATCCAAAATGTGGAGAACTTCATCTCTTGTCTTATATGGATCAAAAGTGACGTGGTGATGTGAGACTAGACCTGGGGAAGATCTTTGTTTGGGCCCAATCAACTTCTTTGATCAACCATGCATTCCTTAAGCTCGGTTCCTTTCCCTTTACCCAAGCAACTCTACAAACGAGAGAACAAACAAAAGTCATGGTGCAATAACATTTGTTCAAATATATAACATATAAATCTCACATAGAAAACATGCACCTTTGGTTGATGAATAGATAACGTAGCTATGGTCATATCCGAGCTAATGATGTCCTCATCATCCTCCCCTGCTTGATTGGAAACTGTCCTCGATCGGTTTCATCTTGTCATTAATCTTGGTGAGCTTATCTTTATCTTTCGCAACATAGGGTGAGATGGCCATACGGTTGGATTCTGACATTTTTATACTTAGAAAACCACAACACTCCCCTTCTTGCAAACCAATATATAAATCATTTAAACAACTAGAAGAACTAGATAGAGAATTATTTATACATGCGGTCCTCTAGATAATACATCTCATCATGAAAAGGAGGTTTATTCAAATTCGAACAAATATATACCCAATGCACATTATACTCCCCTTTATCATCATAATTGCCAATAACATGAAAAACTATATGAGAAGGATATGGCAATTCAAATCTAGCCAATAATTTCTTCTCTAAACAGTTGAGTGGACACGAATCATCAAATTGAATATATCCCTAAGTATTTGAAGAAGATATCAATCTAAGCTTTTTATTCTCGCTAGCAATGTAAACAATATGTTTAAACCCAACACATGGTGATTCAACTATATGACTAACATGTTCATTCAGTAGTCTTGGCATAGATATAAGTGAAACATCACACAACTTTTCTTTATCACCAGAAACAACAAGCAAATTATTTTTTCAAAAAGGTATTTCAACAATTGTTTGCACTATGGGTCGCTCTAATGTAGCATAAGTGGTGGACACAATTAGCACATCATAACTATTCATACATTGACTAAATGTAGCACCATTGTCATTACCTTGACTAAATGTAGCACCATTATTATTACCTTTGTTCTCATCTTCATAAATTGTAGGAACTTGCTGAATTAAACATTCTTCAAGCACACAAGGAGCTATGGGTATGTTGACGCCAAATCTGTACCGCCGATGTAGATCCAGCGCGCGGACACACGAAGGCCTGGGAGATCTGCTTAGCTCCAGTGCAGGTCCTAAAATTGATGAAGCGCAGGCATGCCAGTCAGTTTGATCCTGCCACTGACAAGATATGCAAAATAACAGAACAGAAAGTCTATCGGCCGATAGGCCGATAATGCAAAAACGTATCGGCCGATAGGCCGATAGCCAAAGCAATCGATCAGCCGATGGGCCGATGGCACAATTCCAGCTGATGTACTGAGCAAACATCTATATAGAGACGATCAGCTGACGATGACATGATGATGTAGCAATATGATATAGCATAATCCAAATAAATATAAGGTAAACATCGATCTGAAGATTAAAGTACACATCGGCCGGAGGTCCGATGGCAAAAACTCTCAATAAGCAGACAAACAATAAATACTCTATTGTCATCGGCCAGATCCAATCTATATATAAAACTCTTGGGCCGATGCAACGTCCAGATAACTCACCGGCTGAAACCCCGATGAAACCCTTATTGGCAATCAACAAGCAGGCTAGAGATTACGGTTCTAATCACGACTTAGTAGGTCAAACCGAACTGATGCAGCACTAAGTATGAAAAGAAACGCAAGATCTAGACAATCAAGCCCTTGACTGATTTTCAGGGTGGTGGATACCTTAGCCAATCCAATCTAGCAAGGCGATTTAGTCGATACCGGCGTAAACCCTAAAACGAATCTCAGCCGATACGACGAAATCAAGAAGCCAAACCAGATTGACTAAGATATATGATAGTAGGTGCTTACGTTGACGAGATCAGAACGTCGAAGCCCTAGCCCCAACAACGCAGGCAGCCATAACAAGACTTACCCCTCGCGAAAAGGGCATGAACTCGCCGAAGAAGATGGAAGTAAAAAGGTTGGCGATGCGCCGAAGTTGATTGATCGTGAGATGATAAATTACATGAACTACGGGCTTACATATTTATACCCACAGGCTAACAAAAATCCTAACAGAATACGACTCAAACTTTCCTAAAGATAAGAAGGAAACTAACAAACTTATCCTAATTAAAAGATACAAGCCGCATCCTCCTCAAACTCGGTCTTCTCTGGATAAGATCCTCCCGAATCTAATAAGAATCCGACTGCTATTGATGGTTGGTTTAAGAAAACCCCCATCGGCCGATGTAGACCTCTAGGCCGATACTAGCTTTGAGCCGATGTGAACTTTGAGCCGATGGGGACTTCGGGGCTTACCAAATTCTGGTGTTAACAGGGTAGGCATTCTTTTCCTACGTCTTTCTTTGTTTCCTCATACATTGGTTGTTCTCAAATACGTGCAAAATATTAGTATCCAAAGCAAGAGGTACAACAATGCGTTTGTTTTATAATAACTCAGGCTTAGTTGAAGGCATTGCTATATTAGGATCATTCCAGATATTTCTAAAAATCTCATTGATTTCAGTCTTCATCATCTGTTGACGTTCGTTAAGTACTGATTTAGAACGTTAACTACCCTAATAAATAAAGGGAGAACCAACATTTCTTACACATATAGTAGTATTAAATAATGTAGTTCCTCTTATCTTGGAGAAATACTATTTATGCAGGGAATATACAACAAAGTAAAGGAGAAATGAGCCGGCATGCAAAGAAACACACCTCCAGCGAATTATGTGTGAGCACACGGAATGAGGGGCCCACAAGTCAGTTCAAACCGACCTAAAGTGTGGCCAAACTATCTTCAACCATCATAGGGGCACACATGTCATCCCGTGGTAAAAGGCGGTTGAGAGGGCTGGAGCCCAGACCTCACCTTCTCTCATCTTCACCCTCCACGTGAAACTGCCTCAGCTACTCTCAATTCTCTCATTCCATATATTGTATTCTCTCTATTAGTAGTGGAGTTAGGCTTAGAATAGTCTTCGGTCCTATAGTCTTCTCAAAGATTTCGATACATATGTCTTTAGTGTTTTACTCTTCTTGTAGGACTATAGTTGCAATAAAGGAATTATCTTCTTTACTTATTAGTGTTCATAGTTCATATACTAGTCTATTGGTTATGTGTTCAATGAGTAGATTGTACTTCATTTATATGCTTCACCTAATTACGTTAGTCGATCTATGCTACGGTAATGGTCCAATGATCTTAAAGGGTTACACTAGTTCTAACTTGTCCATCCGGAGGGCGGGAGTCCTGGGGGAATTAGCGATATTATTTATTAACATAAGCATGTTGCTTAGGTTAGTTAAATGCCATTGGATACGGATATGCCCGACGAAAAATAAGGTAGGCAGCAGGTGGTGACAGCCTTGCCTGTCCTTTGTATTCCTCCATGTCCGGGTATGATGTAAGAGTTCATAAAATGCCACAACCACACTGACATTGGCAGACCAGCAATGATTGGTCTCTCGGTAGTACCTAAGTGCCTACAACTAAGTCCTAGCCTTGTAAGCACGTATATGTCAAGTATAAATGAAACATTAGTAATATAGAAGTACATATGAATCTTTGCTTTCTATAGTTCTTCTACACTGCCTAATGTATCATTATCAGAGATGAATCTCCTATGTGTCACACTACCCTATTATCATATTATCAATTAACCCCTGTTGAGACTATGGTAAAGTAATTATAGCTTGATTAAGGATGTATGAACTCTATCTTTAAACTACTGCCTTCCCTGCGAAAATATAAATATAATACCCTTGGAATACTCCTGGGTGAAATGCTACAGTGGTATTCGTGCAGTTACGAATTTATTTGTGACCGTAAGAAATACCAAAATCTTTCAAGATCATCTTTTAAAATTTCAGCAAGACTCATTGGTACCAATTTTATTTTGCGACCATTATGTCTAAACGAGTATGTATCAGCAATACCATCATGCAAAACATTGTTGTCATACAACCGCAAGAGTTGTACCATTCGATGTAATATGGATGAGGATGCGGTTATATAGGCAACCCAAGGTTCTCAACCAAATCTGAATTAACAAGGTTGCTGAAACTCCCATTATCGATTATAACGCGACATGCTCTATCCTTAACCATGAACCTTGTTTGAAATAAATTGTGGTACTATTTTTGCTCCGCTTTCTCCATTTGAGAGCTTAGCACTTGTTGCACCAAAGTACTTACTTATATTATCTTTACTTGTGGAAGGTGATGTAGCAACTATGGTTTGTCTCCCACCCAACTTCTTTATCTCATGCCCATGTGTGGCGTAACCTGTCATTGTTAGTAGAAAATAGAAAACAACAAAAGAATATTATCCCTATTAACTACAGAAGAGCAAGGTTAGTGGAACTCACAAATGGAAGCATCTGATCAAGCTCTTACAAGATTCTTACCGGCAAAGGTAGGGACGGTACAACCGGTGGCTTGTTTGTGATACCTTGAGGACGTGATCCAATGATTGCAAGGGTCGAAACTGAGTTGGCAAGAAATATATATGTGGAGCTTGGGAGGCACAACGTACAGTAGAAAAGGAAAGCAATTGTGCTAATCAGAAAAAACAAAGTTGAATAATAGTTCAAAATACTAGTCAATGTGCTGGCCTAGCCTAGACTCAACTCTGGCTCAAGCATACATCCGATAACACTAAGAACTAGAAACAACTCAAAGCAACAACTCTACACCCTCAAAACATATAAACAGATCACTGAACCAGTTGCAATATAGCCTAATAGTTCGTGGGTCTCATAATACGGAAAAAACAATTCATGAACGAGTTAATCACAGTCAGGCACAAGAGTTGTTCCTAAACATATTAAGCAAACAAGCTTGGATCGGAAATGCTTGCTACCTACTGATCTCCTGCTGTGCCTTTGCGGTTGTGGCAACGACAGCCGCATGCACAAGTGCATTGGCAGGGTGCCACACTCTCAGTCATGTCACAGATGTACCATCTAGCAGCCAAGTGGAAATTACGAACAAGGCATACCTTCTATACTTGGATTTGTAACATCCGGAAATACCATATAGCTAATATTATATGGAAAGGTATATTCAAATATGCGAATAAAGAGAGTCGGAAAGGAAACTACTTCGGTGAGGACAGAAGACATAAGAGTCCGACCTGGAGGGGGGTAATGTTTCCTTGACCCGTATCCTACAAGGTTTCTCCGAATTCTAGTTGGAGAGGAAGGTGCCTACATCGAGAAAAAGCCAGGAGGAAGACAATCCCTAGTCGCCGACACCAAGTCGTCGAGTAGTTCTCGGTGGATCCACTAGTGGAGAAGGGGTTTTTAACCCCGGTTCGTAACCCCCTGTAGTCCCGGTTATGCAACCGGGACTACGTATCGGGACTAAAGATGCCCATCTTTAGTCCCGGGTGAAATAACCGGGACTAAAGATCCATCATTAGTCCCGGTTGGTAACACCAACCGGGACTAAAGATGGCTGCCTCAGCCATCTTTAGTTCCGGTTGGTGTTACCAACCGGGATTAATGATATTTTTCTTAAAAAAAAACATTTCCTGGTTCTGCCAGCTACTTATTTATATATTATGCATATATCTGTATAAATACATATATATATGCATAATATATATGTATATATAATATGCGTATATATGTAATATATGTATTTATATATATATATATGCAATATGCATATATATATATATATATATGTACAAATACATGTTTTACACACACATACACACACACACACATATATATATATATATATCCTACATATAGGCACTCAAGTAAATATATACTTATATTACCGAAATATACTCACACACAAAAGTACATGAATGCACATCTGAATATGTACATATATTACAATCTTTCGTTAATTATAATGTTCTATTGTATATTATGAAGAAAGCTAAGACATATTATCCATGGGGAGGATGATCAATAGCTCTTCCATCGTAGTAGAATTCTCCCACGGTATCAATTATTTGTTCATTGATAAATCCCATCAGTTGTTCTTGAACAGCCTTGATAAATTCTTCGCTGGATAGGTTTTCCCTCATGTTAATAATCTATCATTTGAAAAAAAATTGAGATATAAGTATATGAAGTCAATAAGAAATCGGGACATAATGTATGAATAATTTTTACGTACATCCAGATCCCTGTCACTATTGATTTGCTGTACAAGTGCGTGAGTATATTCGCAGACGTAGTAGCCGCACAAGTTATTCCCCTTCTCCTGTTTTGCACACTTAAGGAGAAACGCCGAGAGATTTAATGTACTCATTTTTTCTAGAAGCAATGAATGATTAAATATGTTTTGGAGCATGTACTCACCAGAAAATTAAATCTCCTACCAAGTTTTTCTTTCCAAACCCCGCGGACCAATGTACGGAACTTTGCCCATGCCCTATGTACAGTTGGAAGCTATGATTAAATACCGGAGATCTGCATAGTACCAATAGCAATGTTCATAATTAATGACAGTTGAATAGATGGCATTACCTGTCTATCATTTCAAAAACCTTGGTGAAAGTAGACTCTGGTTTATCCATTGAGTCATAGACATGGACTTTGCAAAGTTCAAGGTCGAAGAGGAAAAGGACCCAGTGAAATCTGCAAATTGCGTCAGACGATATATATGTGATGGTATGAGTACGGGGAGGAAGTTGGTACAAATTTGAAAGACAGTTAAAACTCACTCTGTGTTGTAGGGCAATAGTATGTAGGTCTTGTAATGCTGCTGCACCAGAAAATGAACAATATTGTCTTCTATATCTTTCTCAAAGTCCCGTATCATTACGTCATTGACTTTGCGGGGGTCCATGAATCCAATATTGAAAATCCCCTGCCTACGGCACGATTGAATCTCCATTCTACAAAAGATAAAGGAATTTGCATCGGTCTTATCGTCACATTCTAACCAAGGAATGGTACATAGAAGAAGCTAAGGAACAAAATAAAGTTTGCTAAAACGATACTTACAAAACCCAGCAGCTAAGAATGGAGACGTCGAGAGCGTCTAGTTGGTATACATCGAACACATTCTCGAAGTTGATCCACAGAACATCATCTCCTTGGTAGTAGTCTGTGTTTCTTATCCTCGCTCCAAACATTATTCTACCTCTGGATGAACGTTCCATATACCATTGATGAAATCGATGCATTTGTGTTGAGAGAGTGTTCACCTCACCAGGCTTGACAAGCGGTTCACCGACTTTAAATTTGTATTTCAAGTTGGCTTCTGTCGCCATGGTTATCGGTGTGTCTCCCACTAGTTGCGCCCTGCTTAGACCCGTCTCTTTCATCCATTGCCTCAGCTCCTCTTCACCGGGTGGTAGCAACGGCTCAACCGATTGTTTTCGCTGCTTTCCGAGCTGAAGCACTTCTTTGGCCTTTGCTCTTTGTTTCTTGTACGACTTCGTCACCGACCGGTCATAATCGGAAAGTACAGCCCTCTTGACCGGTTCGCTCATCTTCTAGAAGAACTTCTTAGCAGCCAGATCTATTGGAATCTTCTTTGGTGGTTTCCGTGCCTCGAAGAACGCCTTCACTTCTGCTCGTACGACCTCCTCATTCTCCTCGAGAGTGCGGTCGTACGCCCTTTTCTTGAGAACGGGGAGTTTTGGCTCGTCAAGTCTTGGCTTCTTTCTTGGTGGTGTGGACTTTGACAGTGCGGAACGAAGTGGGCACGACTTTTTAGGCCGTGAAGGCAGAGCAGACGGTGACGGTGCAGGCGGAGGAGACGGTGCAGGCGACAGAGAGGTTGCAGGCGGAGGAGACTGCGGTGGAGGAGTCGGTGCAGGCGGAGGACAAGGTACGGGCGGAGGAGAAGGTGCGGGCGGAGGAGCCGTTGCAGGCGGAGGAGAGGATGCAGGCGGAGGAGACGGAGGAGAAGACGCCGCTGCTCGGCCGGGAAACACGATGTGCCGCTTGCACCATAGTATAATGGCGTGGGCTGTGTCTCCTAGTTTCGTCTCCCCATCTCCTCTGATGATATCTAGCTCGAGATCGTCGAACCCTCGTTCCACCAATTCAACCTCGACCTTTGAGTACCCAGGTGGAATCGATCTGCAATGATATGTCCCCGAAGGGTCGACTGGTATGGCCATGCCCGACGCCACCTTCACGAGAGTCAAGATTACTTAGTAATTAACAGATGCATGCACCACCGGTTATGCAATTTACAAGACATATATCATAAAACTAAGAGCATACCTTGAGTGATATGTTCTTCAAGGGAATGTGCAGCTCACAAGGTGTCCGCCGCGTGATTTCATCTACGGGGTACGATGGGTTGTCCTGAGCTTGCCCTGCTGCACCTTCCATGCCCTGTTCTCCTGCCTGCCCTGTAGAAGCACAGCTGCTGCGATTGCCCGAGGGGCTCACCATGATTGGACGAGCATACAGCTGCACCGTCTGCTCGCTCTGTCGTTCCGCAAGGCGTTGGTCCACCCATCGTTCGACCTCCTCTTGCATCTGTATTTCCTGCAGGGCGACCCTCTCCTCGAGATATCTTAATTTGTCCTCGGTATCCCTTTTGCTCCTCATCCGACTCTTGTAAGTGTGTCTGTCCTCTTGAAATCCGTATTTCCATGCAACCACGCCTTTTCCCCGTGTTCGTCCTGGATGCTCGGGATTCTGTAGTGCGAGCGTAAGCTCGTCCTTCTCTCTGTCAGGATGGAATGTTCCCTAAGCAGACGCCTCCACTGCTTCCGTGAGTCGGCTAGCTACTTTGCGGATCGCATCGCCGAATACAAGGGAGCCATAAGTGGGATCGAGCTTTCCACCATGAGCATAGTACCAATTTCTTGAACGTTCAGGCTAGTTCGTTGTGGCCGGCTCAATACCCTTTCCAATCAACCCGGCTTCCAGTTCATCCCACTTGGGGATTGCCTTCTTATAGCCACCTGACCCTAGCCGGTGATGGTACTGCTTCTTAGCGGCATTGGCTTTGTTCTTTGCTGTTTGCGTTTGCCCGTGCTCGGAAGTCCTGTATGCAACAAACGCATCCCAATGATCCCTCAGCTTCGTTAACTTGTCGAAATACGGTGTCAGACCCTTCACGACGTATTTCTTGTATAGAGCTAACTTGTACTTCTGGAATTGTTCAGCCATTTTCTTCATCGTCCATTCTTTCAGTCTTGGCTGATCTGCCTCAGGGACCGTGAAGGTCTCGAGCATGGTGGTCCACAGCATTGCTTTCTCTGTATCTGGCAAATAACTTTCATCATCCTCTGCTGTTCTTGTTTGACGCTAGTACACTATGCTAATGGGCACGTGATCCCTCACGACCCAACCACTGTGTCCCACAAACTTACGTAGTATACCGGCCGGGGCAACTGGTTTGCCGTCTGGGGCCACTTCAGTAATAATATGCCTGCCCTCTAGCTTCCTTGCGGCACCCTGTTGTCCGCGTGCCCTCTTCTCTCCAACGGCCGGTTCCCTTTCACATTCCTGTTGGTTTGTGCCCTCGTTTTCCTCCTCGTTGAGGTATTGGTTGGGATCCTCTGGCTCCTCATCCGCCCAATATTGGCTGCTGCCCTCTACGATCTCGTCCATGAGGATCTGTTTATCATCACGATCTGCCATCTGTTTGTAACATTACGAGGTACACATCAACTAACAGTATATTGTTTTACATATAATGACATTGTTGAGAAATACGTACAATGACCAGTTAATTTATTGTTATACATGCAACCTACGTGCATATGCCATATATATATACACACACATGAAGGAATTCATGAAACTTGCCTTAGTTTTGCTTGGAGTTATTGGGGCCACTTAAGCTTGAGCGACGACGGGGGTCAGCACCTATTAGAAAAAAAATTAGACAAAAAATTAAAACACTATTAGAAAATGTACAAAGATGTGCAATATTATATTCAAATTCGCAAACATAACTATTTTAATCATATAGAAAAGATAAAGAAAATTTTAATTTTAATCATTATTAAATATATACTTTTAGAGGTAATCATTCCATACATACATATGAATGAATAAAGACAGAGATAGTGATTCAAGATATTGGGTGAACACAACACCTCGCTCTTTCATGGCTACAAACGGATAATTTTCATAACAAATTTTGTCTTGACTCCCCATGCATAGGAGTCAAGATAAAATTTGTTTTGAAAATTCTCCATTTCTGTTTAGTCATGGAAGACCGAGTGCTTGTGTTCAGCCAGTATCTTGAACCAGTACCACCTTGGAACGAGCGAACTTCGAGCGAACCAGTACCATCATTCGTTCATTTGTTCGTTCGGTCGCTCGTTCGTTCGTTCGGTCCCTCGTTCGTTCCTTCGGTCGCTCGTTTGTTCGTGCATAGGTTCATTCACTCGTTCGTTCGTTCGTTCGTTCGTTCGGTCGTTCGGTCGTTCGCTCGTTCAGTCGTTCGTTCACTCGTTTGCTCGTTCGTGCATAGGTTCGTTCGCTCGTTCGTTCGTTCGGTCCCTCGTTCGTTCCTTCGGTCGCTCGTTCGTTCGTGCATAGGTTCGTTCGCTCGTTCGTTCGTTTGTTCGTTCGTTCGTTCGGTCGTTCGATCGTTCGGTCGTTCGTTCATTCAGTCGTTCGTTCACTCGTTTGCTCGTTCGTACATAGGTTCGTTCGCTCGTTCGTTCGTTCGGTCGGTCGTTCGGTCGTTCGCTCGGTCGTTCGCTCGTTCGCTCGTTCAGTCGTTCGTTCGCTCGTTCGCTCGTTCGTTCGCTCATTTGCTCGTTTGTTCGCTCATTCGCTCGTTCGGTCGGTCGTTCGCTCGTTCGGTCTACATGTCGTTCGTTCGTTCACGTTCGTTCATGTCCGTTCACGTTCGTTCTATCGTTAGGTCGTTCGTGGCGCGGCCATGGTGGTGGGGCGGCCGTGGTGGTGGCGGCGGCGGCCGTGGTGGCGTGGCCGTGGTGGTGGCGGCGGCCATGGTGGCGTGGCCGGTGGCGCGGGTATGTGGCATTCATGGCGACGGCGGCTGTGGTGGCGCGGGCCGGCGGCGGCGGCGGTGGCGTGGGTACGTGCCATTCATGGCGACGGCGGTGCGGACGGCGCAGCGACGGCGGTGCGGTACATGGCATTCTTGAAAACGGACGGAAGATAAGATGGAGATCGGCGCAAACCTCGGCCGGGAGGCACGGTGCGGACGGCGACAACGTACGGCGGCGGAGACGATGAAGACGACGGCGGCGGCAAAGACGGAGGATGTGCGCGCTGAGAGTTGAGATAGAATGAGAAACGGCTAAGTGTGGATCCGGAGAAGACGATGCGCCCAGCTATTTATAGTCGGGATCTTTAGTCCCGGTTGGTGGCAGCAACCGGGACTAAAGATATCTTTAGTCCCGGGTGGTGGTATAAACCGGGACTAAAGATGTTTTCCCACTGCGGCCAAATTATCTTTTTGTCCCGGCTATGTTTAACAATCGGGACTAAAGATTGAAACAGTGCACATATAAATAACATATGACCTATTTTAATAATTTCAATTTGATATTACATTCCAATAATGATATATAATTAAAATTTGACCAATTTAAATACTATTTGAATAGTATTAAAATATCTAATACCATATTACTTATTTAAATAGTTTTAAATTATTATTAAATATAAATAATCACATATAAATGACATATGACCTATTTTAATAGTTTCAATTTGATATTACATTCCAATAATGATATATAATTAAAATTTGACCAATTTAAATACTATTTGAATAGTATTAAAATATCTAATACCATATTACCTATTTAAATAGTTTTAAATTATTATTAAATATAAATAATCACATATAGACCAATTTAAATATTATTTGAATAGTATTAAAATATTTAATACCATATTACCTATTTAAATAGTTTTAAATTATTATTAAATATAAATAATCACATATAAATAACATATGACGTTTCAATTTGATATTACATTCCAATAATTGATATTACTATCTAATACTATATTACCTATTTAAATAGTTCAAAATTGATATTACATATATAATTGTAGTACTAAAAAACACAAACATTACATGGCCTTCAATACATTATAAATAATTTGCGTCGTCCATGCAACAACCTATGTCACAGTTTTCCTTACATAATTGTAGTAATAAAAAACACAAACATTGCATGGCCTTCAATACATTATAAATAATTTGCATTGTCCAACAACAACCTATGTCACAGTTTTTCTCATGTACTTTCTCCTCACTAATGTTCCTTCGCTATGATCGTTGCGTGAGTAAGGGGTGTCCTCCTTTGAAAGGAGGAAGCTCGGGTCAACCGTCACCGCGAACGGAGGTTGCCCGTCGAACTGATCGTAATCTTCGTCAGTCTTATCCTCGACTCCGACGATTTTCCTTTTGCCTGGGAGAACCACGTGGTGCTTTGGCTCGTCGGGTCCTTTACCCTTCTTTGGTTTGCTAGACATGTCCTTCACGTAGAAAACCTGTGTGACATCATTGGCTAAGACGAAAGGTTCATCTGAGTATCCAACCTTGCTTAGGTCAATCGTTGTCATCCCACTGTCATCAATCGTTACGCCTCCACCAGTGAGCCTAACCCATTGGCATCGAAACAGTGGTACCTTTAGGGGTCCGTAGTCTAGTTCCCATATGTCCTCGGTGACACCGTAATACGTGCTAGTTGCACCATCGTATCTCATGGCGTCGATACGAATAGCAGAGTTCTGGTTTGTGCTCTTTCTGTCTTGGGCTCTTGTGTAAAATGTATACCCATTGATTTCATATCCTTGGAATGTTGATATCGAGCAAGAAGGCTCCCTCGCCAAGAAGGCTAGTTGTCGGTCAATGGTTTCTGCACCCATTAGACGTGGAAAAACGGGGAAAGTATCGATGTGATGGCGTGTAATCCATGCATCAGACTTGCCGATGTTTTTCGACCGAACAATCGCCAGGTGCTCCTCGATGTAAGGAGCCACCAACGAAGATTGTTGCAAAACCGTGAAATGTGCTTTACGGAATAAATCGTTGTCCACGGTCATTATTGCTTTTCTTCCAAGAGTCCCTTTTCCCCGTAGTCTCCTCTCATGGCTTGATTCGGGTACCCCGATTGGACGAAGGTCTTCAATAAATTCTACGCAGAACTCAATGACCTCCTCTGTTCCATAACCCTTGGCGATGCTTGCTTCCGGACGAGAACGGTTACGAACGTATTTCTTTAGAACGCCCATGTACCTCTCGAAAGGAAACATGTTGTGTAGGTACACAGGACCAAGAATACTGATCTCTTTCACAAGGTGACATAGAAGATGCGTCATTATATTGAAGAATGATGGTGGAAAGATCATCTCAAAGCTGACGAGACATTGGACCACGTCCTCTTGAAGGGTTGTTAAACTGTCTGGATCTATGATCTTTTGCGAAATTGCGTTCATGAAAGCACATAGCTTTGTTATTGTTCCCTGGACATTATCAGGAAGGATACCACGAATTATAACAGGAAGCAGCTGTGTCATCAACACGTGACAGACATGAGACTTTAGGTTTGTGAATTTCTTTTCCTTCATGCTTATTATTCTCTTTATGTTCGAGGAGTATTCAGACGGTACCTTGATGCTCTCCAGGCATTCAAACATACTTTCCTTCTCTTCCTTGCTTAGGGTGTAGCTTGCAGGACTCAAGTAATGGCTTCCTTTATCCTTCGGTTCCGGGTGAAGGTCCTCGCGTTGTTGCATATGCTTGAGATCATTACGTGCTTCAAGTGTATCTTTCGACTTCCCATATACACCTAGGAAGCCTAACAGGTTGATGCAAAGGTTCTTAGTGAGGTGCATCACGTCGATCGCGTGCCGGATGTCTAAGACTTCACAATAGGGTAACTCCCAAAAAATAGACTTCTTCTTCGACATCGCCGCGTGACCATCTTCGCTCTCTATAGCTTGGCTGCCAGGTTCCTTTCCAAATACTACTTTCGGATCTTTCACCATAGCAAACACGGTTTTTCCGTTGCGATGTTTAGGCTTAGTACGGTGGTCTGCCTTCTGTTCGAAATGCTTGCCTTTTTTCCGTACAGGATGGGTTGCAACAAGGAATCGACGATGACCCATGTAAACAACCTTCCTGCAGTGTTTCAGATACGTACTTTTAGTTTCATCCATGCAATGGGTGCAAGCCTTGTACCCCTTGTTTGACTGTCCAGATAGGTTGCTAAGTGCAGGCCAATCGTTAATGGTCATGAACAACAACACTCGCAGGTTAAATTGCTCCTGTTTGTCCTCGTCCCACACGGAGACACCTTCTTTGTTCCACAGCAGAAGCAGATCCTCAACCAATGGTCTTAGGTACACATCAATGTCGTTACTAGGTTGCTTTGGGCCTTGAATGATAATTGGCATCATGATGTACTTTCGTTTCATGCATAGCCAAGGGGGAAGGTTGTAGATACACATGGTAACAGGCCAAGTGCTATGACCGCTGCTCATCTCTCCAAATGGATTCATGTCATCTGTACTTAAACCGAACCTTACGTTTCGGACATCCTCTCCAAAGTCTGGAAATGTTCTGTCGATGTTTCGCCACTGCGACCCGTCGACGGGGTGTCTCAGCATCCCGTCTTGTTGACGTTCTTCTGCGTGCCAGCGCATCATGCTAGCATGCTCTTTGTTCCTGAACAAACGCTTGAGCCATGTTATTATAGGGAAATACCACATCACCTTAGCAGGAACTCTCTTCTTCGAAGGCTGTCCGTCAACATCACCTGGATCATCTCGTCTAATCTTGTATCGTAGTGCTTTACAAACCGGGCATGCTTCTAGGTTCTCGTACTCCTCACCGCGATAGAGGATACAATCGTTCGGACATGCGTGTATCTTATGTACTTCTAGTCCTAGAGGGCATACCACCTTCTTAGCTTCGTACGTTGTTTCGGGCAACTCGTTTCCCTCTGGAAGAATGTTCTTGACGAGTTTCAATAGCTCGCCAAATGCCTTGTCACTCACACCATTTTTTGCCTTCCATTGCAAGAATTATAGCGTCGTACCCAATTTTTTGTGCCCCTGTTCGCAACCTGGGTACAACGAAGTTTTGTGGTCCGCTAACATACGGTCCAATTTTTGGACCTCCTTCTCACTTTCGCAGCCGTCCTTTATGTCCCGCAACATTTGACCAAGATCATCTACAGCGTCGTTATCTTGAACAGCTCCGTCCGCCTCGCCTTCCGGATTTTCTTCAAATCCACCGTATTGATGAGCCCAGTCCGGAATATTCTCGTCTTCTACTTCATCTTATTCCATTGTAACCCCTAGCTCTCCGTGCGAGGTCCAACAATTATATCCAGGCATGAATCCAGACTCAAACAAGTGCGCATGAATAGTTCTTAATGATGAATACTCCTTTCGGTTACTGCACTTTTTGAATGGACAACACATGAAACCCTTGTACTTGTTAGCATTGGCCACCTTCAAAAAATAATGCACGCATTCAATAAACTTTTTCGACCGTCGGTCCGCGCTGTACATCCATTGTCGATCCATCTAGACATCAAATAGTCCAATGTTACTAACGAAATCTACATTCTCGAAACTAATTAAATAATCATACAAAAATTTAAAACATCATTATTCAAAGTGAAACTAATTTCTAGAAAAGAGAATGGAGAAAATATTCTAATTTTGCCTAACATATTTTGCCTATAACATCATTATCCAAATTTTCTAATTTGAAAATCAACCTAATTTTGCCTAACATATTTTCTCTCTCATCATTTTGCATAAACCTTTATGGATAAAATATTTTATAGAAACAAAGCTATAAATGCAATATGCTAAGCATACATTATTAGAGAATGGATTTGCTAACCTTTTCGATCTCTCCGATTTGTATATTATCACCAAAACAAATTTATCAAAAATTTTGGTAGCACTTCCCTTTTTCCTCCTCCTCTTGGCAGCAATGGCTCGGGCTGAAGGAGGAAGAAGAAGTATAAAAAGGTGGATCACTATAGTCCCGGTTAATAACACTAACCGGGACTATAGATCTAAATTATCTTTAGTCCCAGTCTGTGTTACCAACCGGGACTAAAGTGAGGATCTTTAGTCTCGGTTGATTACACCAACCAGGACTAAAGATCCCCGCCCCCCTGACACCGGCCTGACAGGGCAGGTGGGTGTGTGAACCGGGACTAAAGATCATCGTGACCCGTTGCCTTTTTTAACCGGGACTAAAGTTGATCTTTAGCCTCGGTTCATATTCAAACCGGGACTATTTTGGTTTTTCTGATTCCGACCAAAGATCTGTTCTCCAGTAGTGATCCTAGTCGGGGGGTTAGATTACCTAACTTGCTCCCCTTTTGTAATCTATGTGGTGCATCCCGGAGATATACATGTAAACTGAAGTAGAATTTATTACTCATCTTGAGGACTCGGTGTCACCCCGAAGATTCATAGATGGACGACAATACATGAGACGACTCGAATGGATTGGTTGGATACCTCGGACTCGATCCTCTCGAGCCTTTCGTTCTTCACAAATTGGACTATCCCGAATCTTAGGGATTGAATTCAATTCGTGATGTGAACATGATCGAGGGTGTAGTCAAAGACCTAGGCAAGGAAGGACACAACAGGGATGACTACGAACCTAGAGAGATCGGGGGCACCCGTAACCCCAGAACGAAAACTCCTGCTCGGCTCGAACCCGTCATCGCACCTGCCGAGTACATAACCAACATCTATGATCTACTTCAACATGCTCCTATCGACGCGGTAGCTAACCCTGATGTGAATACTTGGTTGGAGCAGATAAGGTCTACAATTGCTAACCTAGACACCATGTTCAAGGCTACTGCATAATAGTGTCTCCCTGCAAAACTGCCCCTAAACAATGGCACTCCCATAAACACCGAGGCGCCCAACGGTTGAAACCATGAGGTCAAGGTTGACGACCACCATGCTCACGAGAATGCTCTGCCACAATGATGGAGAACACAAAGGATGCACCCCCATGCCATTAGTCAAGATCTTTGAGACCAACTAAATGGGACAAGGCACAAACGCCAGCATCGAGACGACGATGGCCATCTTCAGGTTCATGACCAAGGGCACGAGAACCATTGTCGGGACGATGAAGGCCATCGACGAAATCGCAACAACAACCACGATCACCGCGACTGACACAGTTGATGGAGTGAGAATGATCACGAATGTCTTGATGGAGTGAGAATGATCACGAATGTCTCAACAACCATGATGACTGAGAATGAGGAAACTCCCGATCACCTATGCCAAGACGAGATGAAGGCCACAAACATTGTTCGTGGAGTCAAAACTCCGACCACGGTGACTCGTCATCTACATCCTGTTCATTGTCCAGGAACGGATTATGCGGATATCATCAAAGACACAGTTGCCAACTAGCTCTTCCACCTTGAGGAGGACGCAAGGCTTCAAACCTTCCCTTCGAGAAGTAAGATGGTCTACGAAATTCCATCCTAGTACAGTCAAGAAGTATGATGGCAATACAAATCTCGAGGAATTCCTACATGTTTATTCAACCGTTCTCTACACAACTGTTGCATATGACAATGGGTTGGCAAAGTACTTGCCTGCAGCGCAGAATTGTTCTGCCCGATCATGGCTCATTCATCTTCCTCCTTCTTCGATCGCATCATGAGAAATGGTGGAAATAGTTCATAGCGAATTTTCAAGGCACATACAAGAGACAAGTGGTGGAGGATGATCTACATGCCCTAAGACAGAGAAATAGTGAACCTCTCAGGGATTTCATCTAGCGATTCAATGAGTGTAGCAACACCATCCCTAGGATCATTGATGTCTCTATTATCCATGCATTGTTGGTATTTCTTACGGTCATAGATAAATCCGCAAGCACACGGATACCACTATAGCATTTCACCCAAAAATATTCCAAGGGTATCATAATTATATTTCCCCATGGAAGACGGCGGTCTAAAGATAGAGTTCATAAATTCCTTAATCAAGCTATAATCATTGTACCATAGCCTAAACAGCGGTTCAGATGATAATAATAGTTTGGTAGTGTGATACACAGGAGATTCATTTCTAATAATGATACACTAGGTAGTGGAGAAGAACTGCAGAAAGCTAAGGTTCATATGTACTTCTAATCTTTTAATGTTTAGTTTACACTTGATACGTACATGCTTATAAGGCTAGGAGTTAGTTCTAGGCACCCAGGTACTACCGAGAGACCACTCCCTACTGATCTGCCAGCATGGTTATGGCATTTTACGAACTCTTATGTCATACCCGAACGTAAAGGAATACAAAGGATGGACAGGGTTGTCACCACCTACGCCTACCTCACTTTTCATGGGGCATATCCATATCCAACGGTATTTAACTAACCTAAGCACCATACTTATGTTAATAAAAAATGTCGCTAATTTCCCCAGGACTCCCACCCTTCGGATGGACAAGTTGAAACTAGTGCAACCCTTTAAGATCTTTGGACCATTACCGTAGCATAGATCGACTAACCTAATTAGGTAAAGCATATAAATGAAGTATAATATACTAATAGAACACATAACCAATAGACTAGTATATGAACTATGCACACTAATAAGTAAAGAAGATAATTCCTTTATTGCAACTATAGTCTTACAATAAGAGTAAAGTACTAAAGATATACCAGAATCTTTGAGAAGACTATTTCAAGCCTAACTCCACACTACTAGAGAGAATACAATATGTGAAGTGAGAAAATTGCTCCTTGAATTGTGCGTTATGAAGTGAGAAGCTCCACTCCTTAAATAGTTTGCTTATGACGGTTGTTAAGGTTGGTAACCCCCACAACCGTCATTGAGGAACCCTCGGCACCGCCTCTCTCAACCGCCTTTCACCAGAGGCTGCTAGGTGGGCCCCTAAGGAGATTAAGGATGGGTTGGCCTCACTTCAAGTCGGTTTGAGCTGACTTGTGGACCCATCAATCCATGTGCTTGCGCGTGATATGTCGGAAATGTGTTTCCTTGAATGTCGGCTCATTTCTCCTTCACTTTAGTGTATAATTCCTGCATCAATAGTTTTTCTCCAATACAAGTGGAACTACATTATTTATAATTGATATATGTGTAAGAAATGTTTAACATACCAAAAATTTAAATTTTGAATTTTGACTTCAACTAAATAGTAAAAATGTGTTTTCGAGTTGGGACCAAAATTTTTCAAATATAAAACCTAGGTAAGGTTAAATTAGCTGGTGCCCATATGCAAATTTGCAAATGACTTAAAATTTTTCCCTTCTCAATTTAATTCGATATGTAAAAACATTTGCATGTTTGCATTAACACAGGATGAGTTGTGTAAATTGAGTCCTTTTTAAATGTTTTTGGATCTTGGATGCATTTCATGTTAGGTCTCACGAATATAAATGTATATGCATCTACATTAAAAGCACTACCCTAAACCCCACCTTAAGTACGATTAGTCCAACTCAAATTTATACACACTAGTGCATAAGAATCTTGTGAGTTCAAGCATGGTGAATTAAAAGTAAAGCCTAACAACATCATCTCTTGTTAATTACCAATCAAAATATAATTTTACAATCATTTAAGCATATATCTAAAATAGGAACACTTAAATGTAGATAAGCTAATTAAATATTTAAAAATAATTGGTGCTATATAAAATCATGGAAAAATTTATGAAGATACTATTCAATATATATATCTCACTGGAATTTTGGTATAATTTAATATGTATATTTGATACCTCAAATAATTTGGTCAATGTAGTCAAACCATAAATTATTTCCAAACCCTAATTGGCAAAATTTATACACCTCTCATATATGTATTTTATCACATGAGAATGTATAGGGAATATAATTTATTCAAATACTAATCTATTTATCATGAATTAATATAATTTTTCTAGAATTTATTTTATAGGTTTTGACCTCCTAAAAATTCAAATCAATTTTGGCTAGGCCTAATTTCTTTATTGTCCTGAGAATAAAATATGGGTAATTTTTGTGTGAAACTAAAGAAAATGGAATCTAGGTATTTTTATCTACCTCCAAAAAAATCCACCCTAATTAATCATGCACACAAATGAAACTATGGAATTATAAATTAAAGGGAAAGAAATAAATAGTGGAAATCCTGGAAAAATCACCTAACAGTAAGTTCACCTAGAGTTCTACCCGCCTCTCTCACCCTAGTCTAGGTTACCACGGCCTGGACTCACTTGGCAGTCACCTAGACTCGTTCCCACCTTTGTGTATCTTCCTCTACCGCCTAAGGAGCCGAGAGAGAAAGCAGCGCCGGCGTGCTCGACGCGTGGCCGGAACGTGTCCACCGCCGAGTTTGCCTATATCGCCTCCCAGCCGCGTCGCACGACCATTCACTCCATCCCAGTGTCGATCCAACCGAGAGGAAGGGAGCCCAGCCTCTCCGTTGCCCATATTGTCGCTGCCGACCATGGAAACGACGACCGTTGCCATCGCCACCAAGCCGCGGTCGCCTCTTTTTATTTAGCGTTTCATAGTCGCCATTCCACGCCGAGTTCATTCCCTCTGACCTGGCCTCTTGTCATGCAGCTATCACGCCTGAACGCCGCCACGCCCACGGGAGCTCTAGAGCGCCACCGCTACGATGTCATCGTCGTCTGGCCAACCTCGACCAAGCCAAGACAAACCGCCATGCCATCGTCTTTATCTCGACCCTAGGAGCCCGCCGACCGAAGGAATCGAACTATGAAGCCATGAATAAGGAGATTGGCCTTTTCTTCCTCAACTCTGGCTGCCAGACTCCATCCTCAAATTTGTCTACTTCGGTGAGCCCCACTTCAATTCCTTGCACATGAGTCATCCTAGGGACCACAGGGACCTCACGGGTACCTTTCCTTAGCAGCTCATCGACCGGAGCAAGCCGTTGCCGTGGAGCCGACATCATCCTCTACTACCGAGCCATTTTGCAATTCATGACCAACGACCAAGCTTCACCGACCCCTTCCAACTCTTTGGTCAGTATCTAGGACCCTTGTAGATACGCATGCATGCACCCATTCGCATGGAAACAAGCCAAGGCTCGACGTGCATAAGCAACCTGAGAGCTACTACCGCTTGCGCCGTCGTTGCCATTGATTCTGGCCACCGCAGCTAACAAAACAACCACCGTCAGCTTCGCCTTGAGCCCTTCTTCACTTTCTCTTTTAGCCGCTCCCCGAGATCGGCCACCATTCGACATTGCCGCCGACGAGAAACTTGCCGGAGCGCTACTGCCTCTGCTCGTCCTTGCGTCGTCTCACTGACAACCGGGCCCCACTTAATTAGGCTCTAAAGATTCGGCTTAGCAAAGGTTTAGAACTTCTAAGGTTTAATTTGTAAGATTACTTAGATTTACATGTGAGACCAAGGACTTATTAGTAATATCTAAAAACCTCGGGGACTCTTAATAAATTTTGTTTTAGCACGTGCTTAGGACTTTGGGTTGATTCCTAAGAACCCTAGGGGCCTTTTTGCATATTGCCCAGCGATATGCCAGTGGACCTCATGTATTTATATTGGAAAATATAAAAGAAAATAGCTAAAGCAATATCTTTTCAACTGAAAATTATGACAAAATTGTGAAATTCATATAAAATCAAATATAACTCATTTTGAGGTGAAACCAACTTCAGTAGGTTCATAAAATTGTGAACTTTAATGCTGTAGAATAAAAACCTATGCTTACAGTATGATATTTATTTCTAATATTTTATATAAAGAATAGTTAACATAAAACATACTCTAACTTGTAAAATTTGTAGAGAATTCATTTTCACTCCAAATGGAGTGAATTAAATTTCCATAGAATCACAAAAGTATGAGCTTTAATTTAGTGATATAAAATTTCACACTTTTCGTACAGGAAACAGCACTAATAATTTGTATAGTAAAATAACCACCACATGTACAGTCTAATTTCTAAAAATTATAGGAAATTCATCCTAACTCAAAATGAAGTGAACTAAGTCCTGTTGGATTCACAACCATGTACCATTGTGCACTGTAAGATAAAATGTAGTACTTTTAATATAGAAAACATCCCTAACATATTATTGGTGCAATAGGAAATTGAACCACAACCTATAAATTGTGAATTCCATATAGAATGTATTTTAGCTCCAAATAAGCTAAAGTCAAATATGGTTAGACTCATATAATTAAGCTCTTTACTTTTGTTGGTCAAAATCTAGAACATTTTGTACAAATTATACCCTCAAATTAATATTACCACCTATTAACATAGGACACGTTACTACTTGTATAATACATAAGAAATTCATACTAGCTGTAAAAATTATGAAACCAATTGTGTTAATCTTAGAAAAATAATCCTCTTCATTGCAGCAAGGTTAACTTGGTCAAAATCATACATTAAAATGTTTCACAACATTGCATAAGTAAATAATACTATATGTCAACTCAAACTTTGAAAATTCATTACTCACAAATGAAAAGAGATAAAATAATAATTCTTTCACCTAAATTCATCTTAGGTCATAACCTATCCATTGTGCATCAATCATGCATTTTAGAGCATTTTGTATTTTTCGCATAACTTGGCAATTATTTGCATATTGTGTCATTTGTCTAGATAAGTTGCATTGACGGTGAAGGAGTGACTTAGGTCGTATTCGTATTGTTCAAGATCAAGGCAAGTTCTTCCCTCCCCTCTCCTTTGATCACATTGAAACCCATAATTTGGGAGACGAAAAGTGTTGTTTGCAAAATTGCTTATGTATTTGATTAAAAGCGATATTTGAAACTTAGTAAATGGTAGCTATGACCTTATTGCTGCATAATGTTAACACTAGAATTTGGTAAGCCCCGGAGTCCTCATCGGCCCAGGATCTATATCAGCTCAAGGTTGGTATCGGCCTAGAGTCTTATATCGGCCGATGGGGGTTATCTTAAACCAACCACCAACAGTAGTCGGATTCTTGTTAGATTCGGGAAGATCTTATCTAGAGAAGACCGAGTTCAAGAAGGATGCGGCTTGTATCTCTTAATTAGGAAGAGTTTGTTAGTTTTCTGTTTTATCTTTAGGAAAGTGTGTTAGTGTCCGGCAAGGACTTTATTTGTTTTCTTTTATCTTTAGGAAAGTTTGAGTCGTAATCTATTAGGATCTTTGTTAGTCTATGGGTATAAATATGTAAGCCCAAGGTTCATGTAAAATCATCTCACGATCAATACAACTTCGGCGCATTGCCACCTTTTACTTTCATCTTCTTCGGCGAGTTCATGCCCTTCCTACGAGGGGTAAGTCTCGTTATGGTTGCCTGCGCTGTCGGGGCTAGGGCTTCGACGTTCTGATCTCGGCAACGTAAGCACCTACTATCATATATCTTAGTCAATCTGATTTAGCTTCTCGATTTCATTGTATCGGCCGAGATTCGTTTTAGGGTTTATGCCGGTATCGACCAAATCGCCTCGCTAGATTAGACTGGCTAAGGTATCCACCACCCCGAAAATCAATCGAGGGCTTGATTGTCTAGATCTTGCATTTCTTTTCATACTTAGTGCCGCTAAGTCGGGATTAGAACCGTAATCTCTAGCCTGTTGGTGGATTGCCAATAAGGGTTTCACCGGGGTTTCAGCCGGTGAGTTATCTGGACGTTGCATCGGCCCAAGAGTTTTACATATAGATTGGATCTGGCCGATGACAACAGAGTATTTATTGTTTATATGCTTATTGAGAGTTTATGCCATCGGACCTCTGGCCGATGTGTGATTTAATCTTCAGATCAATATTTATTTTATATTTGGATTATGTTATATCACATTGCTATATCATCATGTTATCGTCAGCCGATCGTTTCTATATACTTGTTTGCTCAGTACACAGCCGATGGATTAAAACCCTAACTACATTGGCTAGCATCGGCATCGGCTGGAACTGCACCATCGGCCTACCGGCCGATCGGTCGTTTTTGCCCTATCGTCCGACCGATACGTTTCTGTTCTGCTATTCTGCATATCTTGTCAGTGGCAGGATCAAACTGACTGGCACGCTCGCGCTTCATCAATTTTAGGACCTGCACTGGAGCTAAGCAAATCTCCTAGGCCTTCGTGTGTCTGTGCGTCGGGTCCACATCGGCGGTACGGATTCGGCGTCAACACATTTTTGGCACGCCCAGTGGAACCGTGTTTTGGACTACAGATTTTTACACGGCTCGGGAACCCACAATGGCAACAAGATGTATGAAAAGGAAGTCAAGGCCAAGGAAGAACAATCTCTCAAGCCGATAGAGGAAGAAGAAGAGCCGATGGACGACGAGACGTTTCAAAAGACAGTTGATGAAATCGTTTGTCGCACTGTGTTTGATCGATCTGGAGTTTTGGTGAGTACATTACATGGTTTGATCGAGAAGATAGTTCCCAGAGTAATTGCATTAAGAAATCAGACTGGGTGGCAAATCGACGAACAATCTCAGCATCGGCAACAGCAATATTGGCTCGGGGGGCAAGCATATCAGTATGATGGGTTACAACAACAATATCGGCCAGAAGAAACTCAAAGATATCAGTCTAAAGAAGATTGGGCCGATATGATTGTAAAAGTAATAGAGAAACAGTTTGGAATTAGACCTAAGGGACATATTTCTCTGTATCGGCTGCCATATCCTGAATGGTTTGATAGAGTTCCAATTCCAAGCCGATACAAGATTCCAGACTTTTTCTAATTTTCAGGGCAAGATGATATATCTACAAGGGAACATATCAACCGATTTTTAGCTCAGTGTGGGGAGGCATCGGCTGAAGAAGCTCTGAAAGTTAGATTGTTTCCGTTGTCTTTGACTGGATCGGCCTTCATATGGTTTTCGTCATTGTCACCAGATTCTTTCCGAGGTTGGCCCAATCTTGAGAAGCAGTTTCACCTGTACTTCTTTGCTGGGAACAATGAGTTAAAGTTTCTAGATCTGATATCAGTCAGGCAGCAAGAAGGGGAATCGACTGTGGAGTATATTCAAAGATTTCGTGATGTCCGCAACCGATGTTATAGCTTGAGCCTAAGTGATGAACAACTAGCAGATCTTGCGTTCCAAGGATTGTGAGCGCCTATCAAAGATGGATTCCTTTTCCACGAGTTTGACAGCCTGGCTCATCTAATACAGAAGGTATCGGCTTACGAGAGCCGATGTCAAGAAGAAGAGAAGAATCAGTTTTGGGGCGATCAAGGCAAGGATAATTTTGAAGCATGACTTCTCATTCTCCAAAACTAGGGGGCATGTGTTAACACTAGAATTTGGTAAGCCCCGGAGTCCTCATCGGCTCAGGATCTATATTGGATCAAGGTTGGTATCGGCCTAGAGTCTTATATCGGCCGATGGGGGTTATCTTAAACCAACCACCAACAGCAGTCGGATTCTTGTTAGATTCGGGAAGATCTTATCTACAGAAGACCGAGTTCAAGAAGGATGCGGCTTGTATCTCTTAATTAGGAAGAGTTTGTTAGTTTTCTGTTTTATCTTTAGGAAAGTGTGTTAGTGTCCGGCAAGGACTTTATTTGTTTTCTTCTATCTTTAGGAAAGTTTGAGTCGTAATCTGTTAGGATCTTTGTTAGTCTATGGGTATAAATATGTAAGCCCAAGGTTCATGTAAAATCATCTCACGATCAATACAACTTCGGCGCATCGCCACCTTTTACTTTCGTCTTCTTCGGCGAGTTCATGCCCTTCCTACGAGGGGTAAGTCTCGTTATGGTTGCCTGCGCTGTTCGGGCTAGGGCTTCGATGTTCTGATCTCGGCAACGTAAGCACCTACTATCATATATCTTAGTCAATCTGATTTAGCTTCTCGATTTCATCGTATCGACCGAGATTCGTTTTAGGGTTTATGCCGGTATCGACCAAATCGCCTCGCTAGATTAGACTGGCTAAGGTATCCACCATCCCGAAAATCAGTCGAGGGCTTGATTGTCTAGATCTTGCGTTTCTTTTCATACTTAGTGCCGCTAAGTCGTGATTAGAACCGTAATCTCTAGCCTGCTTGTGGATTGCCAGTAAGGGTTTCACTGGGGTGTCAGCCGGTGAGTTATCTGGACGTTGCATCGGCCCAAGAGTTTTACATATAGATTGGATCTGGCCGATGACAACAGAGTATTTATTGTTTATATGCTTATTGAGAGTTTATGCCATCGGACCTCTGGCCGATGTGTGATTTAATCTTCAGATCAATATTTATTTTATATTTGGATTATGTTATATCACATTGCTATATCATCATGTTATCGTCAGCCGATCGTTTCAATATAGATGTTTGCTCAGTACACAGCCGATGGATTAAAACCCTGACTACATTGGCTAGCATCGGCATCGGCTGGAACTGCACCATCGGCCTACCGGTCGATCGGTCGTTTTTGCCCTATCGGCCGGCCGATACGTTTCTGTTCTGCTGTTTTGCATATCTTGTCAGTGGCAGGATCAAATTGACTAGCACGCCCCCGCTTCATCAATTTTAGGACCTGCACTGGAGCTAAGCAAATCTCCTAGGCCTTCGTGTGTCTGCGCGCCGGGTCCACATCGGCGGTACGGATTCGGCGTCAACACATTTTTGTCACGCCCAGTGGGACCGTGTTTTGGACTACAGATTTTTACACGGCTCGTGGAACCCACAATTGCAACAAGATGTCTGAAAAGGAAGTCAAGGCCAAGGAAGAACAATCTCTCAAGCCGATAGAGGAAGAAGAAGAGCCGATGGACGACGAGACGCTTCAAAAGACAGTTGATGAAATCGTTTGTCGCACTGTGTTTGATCGATCTAGAGTTTTGGTGAGTACATTACATGGTTTGATCGAGAAGATAGTTCCCAGAGTAATTGCATTAAGAAATCAGACTGGGGGGCAAATCGACGAACAATCTCAGCATCGGCAACAGCAATATTGGCTCGGGGGGCAAGCATATCAGTATGATGGGTTACAACAACAATATCGGCCAGAAGAAACTCAAAGATATCAGTCTAAAGAAGATTGGGCCGATATGATTGCAAAAGTAATAGAGGAACAGTTTGGAATTAGACCTAAGGAACATATTTCTGTGTATCGGCTGCCATATCCTGAATGGTTTGATAGAGTTCCATTTCCAAGCCGATACAAGATTCCAGACTTTTTCCAATTTTCAAGGCAAGATGATATATCTACAAGGGAACATATCAACCGATTTTTAACTCAGTGTGGGGAGGCATCGGCTGAAGAAGCTCTGAAAGTTAGATTATTTCCGTTGTCTATGACTAGATCCGCCTTCATATGGTTTTCGTCATTGTCACCAAATTCTTTCCGAGGTTGGCCCAATCTTGAGAAGCAGTTTCACCTGTACTTCTTTGCTGGGAACAATGAGTTAAAGTTTTTAGATCTGATATCAGTCAGGCAGCGAGAAGGGGAATCGACTGTGGAGTATATTCAAAGATTTCGTGATGTCCGCAACCGATGTTATAGCTTGAGCCTAAGTGATGAACAACTAGCAGATCTTGCGTTCCAAGGATTGTCAGCGCCTATCAAAGATAGATTCCTTTTCCACGAGTTTGACAGCCTGGCTCATCTAATACAGAAGGTATCGGCTTACGAGAGCCGATGTCAAGAAGAAGAGAAGAATCAGTTTTGGGGCGATCAAGGCAAGGATAATTTTGAAGCATGACTTCTCATACTCCAAAACTGGGGGGCATGTGTTAACACTAGAATTTGGTAAGCCCCGGAGTCCTCATCGGCCCAGGATCTATATCGGCTCAAGGTTGGTGTCGGCCTAGAGTCTTATATCGGCCGATGGGGGTTATCTTAAACCAACCACCAACAGCAGTCGGATTCTTGTTAGATTCGCGAAGATCTTATCTAGAGAAGACCGAGTTCAAGAAGGATGCGGCTTGTATCTCTTAATTAGGAAGAGTTTGTTAGTTTTCTGTTTTATCCTTAGGAAAGTGTGTTAGTGTCCGGCAAAGACTTTATTTGTTTTCTTCTATCTTTAGGAAAGTTTGAGTCGTAATCTGTTAGGATCTTTGTTAGTCTATGGGTATAAATATGTAAGCCCAAGGTTCATGTAAAATCATCTCATGATCAATACAACTTCGGCGCATCGCCACCTTTTACTTTCGTCTTCTTCGGCGAGTTCATGCCCTTCCTACGAGGGGTAAGTCTCGTTATGGTTGCCTGTGCTGTTGGGGCTAGGGCTTCGACGTTCGTAGTCAATCTGATTTAGCTTCTCGATTTCATCGTATCGGCCGAGATTCGTTTTAGGGTTTATGCCGGTATCGACCAAATCGCCTCGCTAGATTAGACTGGCTAAGGTATCCACCACCCCGAAAATCAGTCGAGGGCTTGATTGTCTAGATCTTGCGTTTCTTTTCATACTTAGTGTCGCTAAGTCGTGATTAGAACCGTAATCTCTAGCCTGCTTGTCGATTGCCAGTAAGGGTTTCACTGGGGTGTCAGCCGGTGAGTTATCTGGACGTTGCAGCGGCCCAAGAGTTTTACATATAGATTAGATCTGGCCGATGACAACAGAGTATTTATTTTTATATGCTTATTGAGAGTTTATGCCATCGGACCTCTGGCCGATGTGTGATTTAATCTTCACATCAATATTTATTTTATTTTTGAATTATGTTATATCACATTGCTATATCATCGTGTTATCGTCAGCCGATCGTTTCTATATAGATGTTTGCTCAGTACACAGCCGATGGATTAAAACCCTAACTACATCGGCTGGCATCGGCATCGGCTGGAACTGCACCATCGGCCTACCGGCCGATCGGTCATTTTTGCCCTGTCGGCCGGCGGATACGTTTTTGTTCTGCTGTTTTGCATATCTTGTCAGTGGCAGGATCAAACTGACTGGCACGCCCGCGCTTCATCAATTTTAGGACCTGCACTGGAACTAAGCAGATCTCCTAGGCCTTCGTGTGTCCGCGCGCCGGGTCCACATCGGCGGTACGGATTCGGCGTCAATACATAATCTACCTTGATATGTTGTTACCCTTCTATTTGTAACCATAGTATGGATTTGAATACTTTATAAATGTTCATTGATGTCTATATATCCTTTTATGTATGCCATTTGCTTAGCCATGCCAAGAACTATGCAAATGACCAATCTTATGACTTAATGAATGGGATTTTGAATATTTGATTATTACTGAACTGAAAATGAAAATGTTAAATATTTGTGAACTTAAGTGTGAGTAAAATGATTTTGGACTTGGGCGGCAAGTGGTGTGCATATGGTGGTAGTTGCACACTGATAGGGGGTGTGTTCGCCTGAGTTGATTAAGGACTGAACTTCATGTCACCAACTTAAGTATACCATACATCCACATGTGCTATTTATGTGGTGGCCTTAGCTAATTAAGTTACTTAAAGTCTAACCATGCATATTGGTAGGCCGGAGTAGAATGAATTAGTCTGAGCGATGATTCATAGGAACTACCCATGAGTGTGTGTTGATTATAATGCTAGCGAATATTACTAGCTGTGTGTGTGATTCTGTGAGGGGACGGATGGTCCGCTTCACAGCATGGGCGTCTAAATCTGTCCAATTCAACAGTTAAGTGTCTCATTGGGGAACGGATGTGTTCGTCGCTACGGCGTTAGGTTTAAGGCATGGGCCCGCCACCTAACGGTTCTGGGTCATTCCCATGATGGATTCACACTTGTCGTCACTGGTGCAAGGCTAGGCATTAAGTAATGTAAAGGCTACGTTATGACCTCTAGACCACATTCACCATGAAGAGTGTGGTAGTGCCTTGCAAACACGAAAGAAACTAGAGTGTTCATATCATGTGGGTAAAGCTGTACAAACTCTGTAGAGTTCTCTAAAACTAATCAATTAGCCATGCTCACGGTCATGAGCGACTTGGTGAAGTGTCCTGAGTATAGACTTTGATTTATGTTTTCAAATGATGTTTTGTGAACTATGGATTTGAAAATAATAACTTGGGTTAAGTTATGGTAATTATGTTATATTGATGATGAATGTGAGACTTGATGTTGGGTGGGCAATCAAGTATATTATTATGATGAGATTATGACTTGTTGCTGGTATGGGCAACAAGAGTATGTTTTGTTCTTGTCGGTACATTAACTCGCTTAATGTACTGACTCTTGTTAATATGGTAAATATTATGATCTAACTACATTAATGTTTTGTTAATTGAATTTTCAACTCCTTTACAAATGATTGTGAACTAAGACTTGCTTTATGCTAAAATGAGCTACAAATAGCCTTCCTTGATTATATGCCATGCATGTAGTATGTTAGGATTGTCTTGTGCTTGCCGGTACATTAACTCGCTTAATGTATTGACTCTTGTTATACTGGAATATCCATTTTGGCAGGTTGTATGCTTAGTCTAAGTTGAGTGATTTGGAAGATCGTTGCTTCTTCTAGGATTGGATCTATATGGGTTACCCCTAGTCGACTGCTTGTGGTTTCGGGTAGCCAAGCTTCCACGGATCAGTAATCATCTGGCCGATTGGCCTATGTATTTAAATAAACATGTAGAGTAAAGTCTATTTGTGTTTACTCCTTATTATTCTGATCTTCGTCACTTAGATGAAAGTGTGGAAATAGAGCTTATCCTAGGATCTAGTTCTACACTAGTATGAGTATTGAGCATTTGGGATGTCGTAGAGCTTTAGCGAAATTTTGTCAAGTCTCCTAGGATGTGTAATACATTTGGTCGCCATCTTTGTGTGGTTTGATGGGCATGTCTCAGGCTGAAGTTGACTGGCATGCTAAATTCCTAGCAATATCTCTTGTGCTCAATATTCGGCACTACGTTATTTATATTGAATGGTGATTAGTTGTGATCATGGGGCACACTAAGGCTTGAGTGACTGTAATGCGTGTATGGATCCCACTTTCCCAAAATCATGTGGTGATCACAAATGACACCAGACAATATAATTTTTTGGATGCTTCACAAAATGTTAGTTATCCCTTTATTTATTGTGATAGTTAGCGGTCGAAATTGGTACTTAACGACCATCAACACGCATTCAAATCAGGTGTCCGAGATTGCTACACCTTCCAACAACGGATAGATGTGCACATGCCTACGAAGCTATCCAAAGAAATGATGGGAAGGGAAAGGCAACCAAAGAGAAGCAACCTACCAAGAAAGAGGATCTGGAGACCAGCAAGAAGCCCAAGCAAGCTCGCAAGAGGAACAAGAAATGTAAGGCACCATTGAATGTCTTTGTCACCGAGCAAACCAACATGCCTAGATGTTCTGAAATTCAAGACGACGGCCCTAGGCAAGTATGGTGGCTAGTCCACAAGAAAAACTCTCATGCCTTCAAAAGCTACTTTGTATTTCAGAAGGCGATGGCTAAACATATGGCACTCACTCAGGAGAAATGAGTACGCTTGGTCGACAAGGATGACAACAATCATCCGTTCGACGACGGACCCACATTCCCGAACCCCGGCCATCACGTGATGCATATCTTTGGAGGATCCACCTCGTACTCCTTCAAAAGAGAGTACAAGAAGGCGGGACGCGAAGTCTACTTCAAGTGGTGGTCAGATCAAAAGATTGAGTTCTCATATTCTAATCACCCTACTCTGGCGGCAGCTCCTGGACGATATCACATACTGGTCAAACCCACTATTTGTAACATCAAAGTCGCCCGTGTCCTGATAGACGGCGGCAGCTTGATTACCCTTCTCCTCTCCAGCACTCTCGATGCAATGGTGATTCCTAGATGGGAGCTTGTACCATAGACCAACCCTTCCATGGAATCACTCTGGAGTCATCCTCAAGATCGTTGGGGAAGATTACTTTGCCTATGACCTTTGGCAGAGCTGATAACTTTCGAACAAAGCTTATCACGTTTGACGTAACTGAGTTTAACACGCCTACAACGCTATTCTCAGAAGGATGTCATTGGCCAAGTTCATCGCAACATCCCACTATGCTTATCAACTGATTAAAATCCCAAGACCCAAAGGAATCATTGCAGTTTCAGGCAACGCAAAGATGGTTGTGAAGTGTGACTAGCAGAGCCTCGACTTGATAGAACAAACTCCCACCACTACTGCCACGGACGAGCCTCCCCACAAAAAAGGCAAGCCCAACGCAACACCAAAACCGTTTTCGAGCGATACCCCTGAGGACACTGTCAAGATCGGGGGTAGGCTCGATGACAAATAGGAACTCACGCTTATCACCTTCCTCCGAGAGAATCCATACGTGTTTGTTTGGCAACCGTCCTACATGCCCGGGGTCCCTAGGAGGTGATTGAGTACAAACTTATGGTTCTACCCAATGCAAGACCCATCAAACAAAAGATACGTCAATTTGTACCAGACTAGAAAGAGGCAATCCAAGAAGAACTAAACAAGCCCCTCAAGGCTGGCTTCATCATAGAAGTACTCCACCTCGAATGGCTCACCAACCCTATCATGGTGCACAAGGCCAATGGCAAGTAGAGGATTTGCGTGGATTTCAGCAACCTCAAGACGACATGCCCCAAGGACCACTTTCCTCTTCCACGTATCGATCAACTAGTTGATTTGTACTACATGATGCGAGCTGTTGAGTTTCTTGATGCTTACTCCGGGTACCCTCAAAATCAGCATGGCAAGGGAAGTTGAGGAAAATACATCGTTCATCACTCCTTTCAATATATTCTTCTATGTCAAGATTCCCTTTGGGTTGATCAACATAGGATCTACCTACGAGTGGGAAATCCAAAAAGCCTATGTCAACGACGTTGTCGTAAGATGAAAACTTGAGACCGCCTCATCAACGAAATCAAGGAAATGTTCAACAACCTCTAGAAACATTGACGAACGAGAGTGGCAAGTTGTTCGGTTTCCTATTCTCTAGACAGGGGATAGAAGCCAACCCCAAGAAGATCAAGGCTAATATGAACACGAAGTCACCGAGAAGGCTCAAGGAGGTACAAAAGCTCACCAGATGTTTGGCACCACTAAGCCGCTTCATGGCCAAGATGGAAGAGCGCGGCCTACCCTTTTTCAATTTGCTGAAGAAGCACGACAAGTTTGAGTAGAGAGCAGAAGCCAAAGAGGGATTTCTTGCACTTAAATGATATCTTGCCAATCCTTCCGTTCTCGTCATCCCACAAACCAACATAGACCTTTACCTCTACATAATCACCATGCCGTACTTGGTCAGCACTTTCCTCATTTTCAAGCGCGAGAAGATTTAATGCTCGATATACTACGTTAATGAAGTTCTCCACGATGCCAAAACAAGATATCCTTGGATCCAGAAGTTGCTCTATGTTGTGGTCATGACATCTCAAAAATTATGCCAAAACTTCCAAGCCCACAAGGTCGCGATCGTCTCCTCTTATCCTCTAGGAGAAGATTCCTGAAGCAAGGAAGTAGCATGACGTATTGCCAAATGGGTTATCGAGCTTAGTCAATTCGATGTCCATTTCATCCCATGAACCGCCACCACGCCACAAGTCCCTGTTGATTTCGATGCTGATTGGACTATTCCTAAGAACAGCAAGGTCGAAGACACAACCCGAGAACTTTGGACAATGGCCTTCGATGGGGCCTTCAACAGCCAAGGATCGGAAGCAGGGGTAATACTAACATCACTATCTAGTGATCAGTTAAAGTACATAATCCAATTGGATTTCCGTGCAACAAACAACACCACGAAGTACGAAGGACTTTTTGCCCGACTACGAGCAACCTCAACATGACGCATCAAATGGCTAGTTGCGATCCAAGTGCACAACGATTACAAATATTAAAACCCTAAGTTGTCTAAGTACCTAGTAGATGTTAGAAAGCTAGATCGAAGGCCCATGGATTTGAAGCCCGCCACATCTAATGCAAAGACAACGTCGGAGTCGGCAACCTAGCCCGACAAGCTTCCAGATGAGAACCACTAGAGCCGGGGATGTTTCTTGAAAGTTCTGACAAAGCCATCCATCAGCAACACACTCGAGGACGAAGCAGTCAGCTCCACCGTCGTTGACTTGGGGCTACTAATGAGGTCGACAATGATATTGTTGACATTGAGACAACTCTAGATTGGCGAATACTGCTAATACAGTATCTGGTCCTGGACAAAATACTGGATGATGACACGGAGGCATAAAAACTCATATGTCACGTGAAAGTCTTTTGTATGATCGGAACAACCTATACAAAAAAGTCCAAAACGGAATTCTGCAAAAGTGTGTCTCTTGTGAAGACGGCAAGAAGCTCCTACTCGATATCCTTTAAGGAATCTGTGGATCTCATGCCAGAGGGTGCCCCTTGGTAGGTAAAGCCTTCGGACAAGGTTTTATTGGTAGACAACCCTACAAGACACCTGTGACATGGTACGACTGTGTGGAGCTTATCGGTTCCATTGCAAGCATGACAAGTTACTAGCAAAAGCCCTTCCAACTAATACCTTTCTCCTAGTTGTTCTTAAGCTGGGGCTTGATATTTTTGGACCTTTCCCTTGTGGACAAGGTGGTTTCAAATTCCTGTTTGTTGTAATCGACAAATTCACCAAATGGGTTGAAGTAGAGCCAACACGGGAAATCAAAGCTAAACAAGCTATCAAGTTTATCAAAGGGGTGTCCAAACCAGTATAAAAATACTTGTCCCCCCTCCCCGTCTTCTTACTATAATATCATGTATACCTTTGTACCAATGACCCTCATACTCTACCAACACCGTTTTGACAAGAAAATACTATTGTCGGGTAGAGCCCATCGAAGGATTGGTTTGTAAGATAAGTGATGTGAACCCGTTAGGGTTTGTTCCCGATCTTTTGTTGAGAGATGGCGGATGACTCGATTGGTGGATGGAGACGACGTTCACGGCCCGACTATAGCCATCCAAAGACGTTGCGTCTTATCAACCGATTCACCTTCCCAATGGTCACCGTGAACTTGTGGTGCATGATAACCTGGCCACGAGGGCACTCGTCTTGCAAGCAATCGAAAAACAAGAAGAACAAGCACTGATATTGCCAGATATATATGAAGGGTTCACTCTGAAATCACAATATGACGGGTTTCGAAGACAAACAAATGGGTGGTTTAGTCATCACGTGCGTTGCAAGCAAGTAGCAAGTCGCTAATCTAATCAACAAAACCCGATTGTTCTTGGCGGTAGCTAAGGGTATAAAAAGAGGAGGAGATTGACCACAAGGGTGTTGGGGTCATGCTCTAACTCTAGTACGAATCCCTAATGGACCCAACTTGATAGATAGCCTATTGGGCCCAAATAAGGTGACGAAGCATCGTGGACATAAAAAAGGTCTTGGTAGTAAAACGATGATTCTGATCTCTCCAGAATAGATATGGCCATGAGGCCGGATCCATTTGAAGTATACTTGATAAGCTTTCCATGAAGTACTTGCATGCCCAAAATGGAGTCCGTATGAAGTCGTGGCGGTTGTCGCAATTTGTTGTTATCCTGCAGTTCAAATCCAGTCCACGCGAATCCTCTCTCTTTTTGATCCTCTCCTTCATTACTTAGGAAAACAAGAGACACGTGTCTCCACGGTATAAATAAGATGAACATAAACTCAAGAACAAACTCACCTGATAGTTGAGTTGATGTGCACGAGCATGGGTAATAGGACCATGAAGTTGTACTTGTGTATACGGGAATCTATCGATGAAATTGATGTCCTTATCAATAAGAGAACATTTAGTGAGAAGGGATTGATGAGACTAGTAGTACTCTAAATAGTGCTAGTGTTTATATTTTGTTATACTTTTTTCATACTAGAAATTTTAGGATGGAGGGAGTAGACAAAATGTTGATGCTTGGAGCGGGATGTGCATTTGGGTCGTAGGGATAAAGAATGATGATGGAGCAAAAGACAATATGTGCATTTTTATTCATATTCTTTTCTAACTTCTAAAACATTTTCTGAAGCAAAAGAAATTAGCAACACAGTGCAATGCCACTGTCGTTACCAGGAAGTAACCAAGAACTTAAAATACAAAGTGATGTGCATGTGTCAGTCAGCCATTGCATATTCTGTCAGAAGCTCTGCAACCACGAGCTTTCATGATGGGGTCACCTTTCTTGGCCCTATCCTCAGGATTCCTTGAAAGGACTTCGTAGCTTATCCTTGGGGTGGGGCTGGATGCGTCGACGGCTTGCTGGCTCGCCTCCAGCATGACGCCCAGTAACACCAGTGCCTCCAAGCCCAGCCTCATGCTCATCTTCTCCATGCAAATTAGGTCACCCGGGATTTTATGAGCAGCTAGCCTCGTTTGTTTCTCATATGTCAAGGATCAATTGGTGGAGTGTCTTTTATACGAGACAACTTGCCTATAGTATCAATAGTGGGGATAGAATTTAGAGGCCGTAAGCCTTATTTATTGTTCGAGCTAATCTTGCCCTTTGAGCATATATGTTATGTTTGCTTAAATTAGCAAACAATGGAGAAGTCACTGGACAGGGCTAGGCATACGCCGTGGAGGCTGTGGGCCTCGTTGCTGCATGGGTCGGTGGTCAGCGACGCGATGCTGTGGTTGTAGGCGACGGTGTGGTTGGTCTCGGAGGCGCCATGGCACGTAGCCTCGATGCTCATCAGGATAGCGCATTCCTCCGGCTCCTGATCGGCGCATGCGCCGGCGCTATGGTGGCGAGTGCAAGGAGGAGCAGGCAGATCAGCGACGTGAGCACGCTGCTGCTGCTCTCCATTGGATCGAATCGATCGGTTAGGTCTCCAAGCTTCTGGCTTCTGATGGATGGGTTGGGGTTAGCTCTGGATGCGATGTTAACCTGTCGGGGATGGATGGGTACTAGCTAGTAGCAATGTGGCGTATGTTAGCGCGTCCGGCGAGGTATGGAGGCGAGGAAGAAGAAGAAGAAGAAGAAGAAGAAGACAACGCAGATGGATGGATCGTTAACATACGACGAGGGAATGCACCCGCACAGTGCAAGTATTGGGTCTGATTGACCGTGACAATGATGACTGGCTGCATCTCCGATGTCCCTGAAGTAGTTGAGCTTGAGCCACTCGAAGTGAGGGGTGAGGGTTCCAGCAGGGCGTTGTGGCAAATAGTTTCCTGAAGGCAAAAGATCAAACATGGATCGGGAAACTGCATGCGAGTGATTAAGCATTTTTTTTGTGAGCTTCTTTGCAGACTAGTAGTTAGTAGTGCACCATGTCTTGGGAGTGGAATTCCTTTTTCATTTTTTTCTTGGAATGGTTGGGGTGGAATTCTTCATGTACTATGTGTGTATTCTGATACATTATTTACTATTAAAGAGGAGTTAAAGGTACTTTGTTCGATAAATTACACAGATTAATCTATCTATTTGTCGGGACACCCCGGGTTAAATATTATGTAAATTATTTGAAATGATAGCGCGAAATATTTAGTTGGATGGGGTCCAATAATAATTGAGTAAAACAGTAACCATCCAACCTCATTGCTTCCCTATCAAGTCAAATGACATATATAGTATAAAACCTGAAGCGCCGAGTAGAGAGCATAGGAGATATTGCTGGGACTTTAGCATGCCAGTCAACTTCAGCCTGAGACATATCCGTCAAACCACACGAAGATGGCGACCAGATGTGTTACACATCTCAGGAGACTTGACAAAATTCGCTAAAGCTCTACGACATCCCAAATGCTCAAAACTCATACCGGTGTAGAACTAGATCCCAGGAAAAGCTCTAGTTCCACACTTTCATCCAAGCGATGAAAAATCAGAATAATAGGGTGTAAACATAGATAAACTTTACTCTACATCTTTATTTAAGTAGATAGGCCAAACGGCCAGATAATTACTGATCCGCGGAAGCTTGGCTACCCAAATCCACAAGCAGCCGACAACGGAAAATAACCCTCTTTGGATCCGGTCCTAGAAGAAGCAACGATTCCCCGAATCACTCAGAAGACTAAGCAATCAACCTGCAAAATGGATATTCCAGTCGTACAAGAGTCAGTACATTAAACAAGACAATCCTAACATACTACATGCATGGCATAAATCAAGGAAGGCTATTTGTAGCTTATTTTAGCATAAAGCAAGCTTTAGTTCACAATTATTTGTAAAGGAGTTCATAATTCAATTAATAAAACATTAACGTAAGTAAACCATAATATTCACCATCTCAACCCCATATACAAACTCTCCTTCCCAACACCAAGTCATCACCATCAATATCGACATCATATCAGCCCACACCGGGCAACATCATCATCATACTTCACCACACTCCGTATCCATCACCATACCCATAGCCCATTTTCATAAATACATTTATAAAACATAAGTCTATACCCATGACAATTCACTATGTCGCTCATGACCGTGAGCACGGCTAATCGATTAGTTTTAGAGAACTCTGCAGAGTTTGTACAGCTTTACCCACATGATATGAACACTCTAGTTTATCCGGTACCCATCGGTACCACCACACTCTACACACTGAATGCGGTCTAGAGGTCACAACGTAGCCTTTACATTACTTAACGCCTAACCTTGCATCAGCGATGACAAGTGTGAATCCATCCTGGGCATGACCCAGAATCGTTAGGTGGCGGGCCCACGCCTTAAACCTAACGCCATGGCAGCGAACACATCCGTTCCCCCACGAGGTACTATACCATTGAATTGCACAGACTTAAACGCCTAAACTACCCCCATAATCAGCGGGGTAAATAGGTAGTTCCTATGAATCATCGCTCAGACTAATTCATTCTACTTCGGCCTACCAATATGCAAGGTTAGACTTTAAGTAACTTAATTAGCTAAGGTCACCCCATAATAGCACATGTGGATGTATGGTAAACAATAGTGAACGACACCAAGTTCGGTTCTTAATCAACCCGGGCGAACACTCCCCCTATCGGTGCACAACTAACACCATATGTGCACCACTTGCCGCCCAAGTTTAAAATCATTTTACTCACACTTTAGTTCGCAAATACTTAACACTTTTATTTTCAATCTAGCATTAACCAAATGATCAAAATCCCATTTATCAAGTCATAAAATTATTCATTTGCATAGTTCTAGGCATGGCTAAGCAATTGGCATATATAAATGCATATAAATACTTCACTGAGCATTTATGAAGTAATCAAATTCATCCGATGGTTACAAATAAAAGGGTAACAATGTATCAAGGTAGATTATGCAGCAATAAGGTCATAGCTACCATTTACTAAGTTTTCAAATATCGTTTTTAATCAAATATATATGCAGTTTTACAAACAACACTTTTCATCTCCCAAATCATAGATTTCAATGTGATCAAAGGAAAGGGGAGGAATAACTTGCCTTGATCTGGAACAATATAAATCCCACCTAAAACACTCTTTCACCGTTGATGCGAATTATCTATACAAATGACACGATATGCATATAAATACCAAATTATGCGAAAAATACAAAATGCTCTAAAATGCATGATTTGTGCACAGTGGATAGGTTCTGACCTAAGATAGATTTAGGTGAAAGAATTTCTATTTTATCTCTTTTTATTTAAGAGTTATGAATTTCCTAAGTTTGCATTAACATATAGGATTATTTACTAATGTATAGTTGTGAATCATTTTTAATATATGATTTTGATTAAATTGACCTTACTGGAATGAAGAGGATTGTTTTATAAGATTAATACAACTGGTTTCATAATTTTTAAAGCTAGTATGAATTTCCTATGAATTTTGGAAATTAACTTGCATTTTGTGGTGGTCATTTTACAATATAAATTATTAGCCTGTTCCTGTTACAGAAAGTATGAAATATTATATTTTTAAATTAAATTTCATACTTTTGTGATTCTATAGAAATTTGGTTCACTCCATTTGGAATATAAATGAATTTTCAACAAATTCTACAAGCTCTATGTTAGCTATTTCTTATTTGTAATTTTAGAAATAATTTTCATATTGTGGGCATAGGATTTTATTCTACCATATTAAATTTCACAATTTTATGAACCCACTGGAGTTGGTTTCATCTCAAAATGAGCCATAATGGATTTTATATGAATTTCACAAGGTTTGAAGTAATTTTCAGTTGAAAAGATATTGCTTTATCCATTTCCTTTATTTTTCCTCAAATTATAAATCCTTGGGTCCACTGGTCAGTCTGTGGCATTATGCAAAAAGGCCCATGGGGTTTGTAGAAACCAACCCGAGCTCCATAAGCACGTGCTAAAGCAAATACGGTTAAGAGTCCTCGAGGTTTTCCCTATTTATAATTTGGTCCTGAGTCCACAAGTCATACTAAGAGACCTTGCAATTTAAACCCTGAAAGTTTTAAACTATTACTAATCAGAGTTATTAGGCGCTAACTAAGTTGGCCCGCATGTCAGTGACCTGGCTGCTAGGAGGCAGGGCAGCTGCGCATCGGCGAGCTTCTCGCCGGCGGCAACGGCGAACGGCGGCCGATCTCGATGGGCGACCAAAAGAGAAAGGGTAGAGGGGTTCACGGTGAAGCTATTGGTGGTGGTCTCACTAGCCGCGGTGGTCGGAATCGACGGCGACGACGGCGCAGGCGGCGATGGCTCTCGGGGTGATGTGCCATTCCGAGCTACGGCATGATTCGTGACAATTATATGCACGCGCGCGCATCTACAAGGTCCCTGGAGACTTACTCAACGTTCCCCGCGGCTTGGCAAAGACTGGACGACGGCAGCGACGTGAGGAACTCCCCGGCGGCGGCGAAATGCTTCGGCTCCACGGCGACGGCTCGCTCCGGTCAGAGAGCTGCTAGAGAAAGGAGCGAGGTAGCTCAGAGAAAACATAAGGATGCTACTCATGCAAGGAATCGTGCCGAAACTCACCCGGGAAGGAGGATTCGATGGCGGCGGCGGTTGGCCGGAGTGGAAGAGGACGATGCCGATCTCCCCGCTTGGTGCATCATTTCATGAGGTTCTTGAGGGCTTTCGAAGAGGAGATCAAGGGGGTATTGATGGCGAGAGAACTCGGCTTGGCTTTGTCCAGATCGACGGTAACGGTGACGATGCCGCTACGGTGGCGCTTGGAGTGCGCTCCAGAGCTTCCGAGAGTGCGGTGGCGTTCCCGTTGATCGGCTGCACGAAAAGGAGCGAGATCAATGGGGATGGAAGCGGCATGGTGGAGATATGATGGAACACGAGAAAGGAGAGGGCAACCATGGCTCATCAGCGTTGGCGGCCTTCATCTTCCTCACGGCCGACAGCGAGTTTGAGGGTGACGGAGGAGCTAGGGTTTCTATCCCTCGGCATGCTCGATGCTGGAGAAGAGAGAATGGCCGGGCGACGCGTCTGGGAGAGAAAAGGATGGAGCTCGGCGTCGGACACGTCAAGTCCACGCGTCGAGCAGAGGCGCTGCCCACGCCGTCCATGCCACCGCTTTGATCTCTCTCTGTGTTGAGCACTGAGAAGGAGTGGACCAGGGTTTGGGCAAGCTGATGAGGCTGCCATGTGGGTCCCAGGGCGGTGCAACGTGAGGATGATGGGTATATAACTGGGTAGACGTACTGTTAGGCAGATTTAGATATTTTTCCTATTTCTTTCTTTCTCCCTTCTTCCCAATTCCATAACTCAATTTCTGGGCATGATAAACTAATGTGGATTTTTCTGGAGGTAGATAAAAATACCTAGATTCCATTTTCTTTAGTTTCACTCAAAAATAATCTATATTTTAATCTCAGGGAAAAAGAGAAATCCAGTTCAGCCGAAGTTGATTTGAATTTTTAGGAGGTCAAAAACTATAAAATAAATTTTGGAAAAATTATATTAATTCATGATAAATATATTAATATTTGAATAAATTATTTAACCTATATATTTTCATGTGAGAAAATACACATATGGGATGTGTATCGATTTGGCCGATTAGGGTTTTGGAAAAATCTCCAGTTTGACTGTTTTGACCCAATTATTTGATACATCAAATGTACTTATTAAATTATACCAAAATTCCAGTGAGATATATATATTTATTAGGACCTACATGAATTTTCTCATGATTTTATGTTACACCAATTATTTTTAAATATTCAATGTGCTTATCAACCAATAGATGTTCCTATTGGAAATATACATTTTAAATGATTATAAAATTATATATTGATGTGTAATTGACCAGAGATGAAAGAGGTAAGGCTTTTACTTTCAGTTCACCATGCTCAACTCACAAGATACATGAGCATGGGTGCACTTAAGGTGACCACTAGTGCAGTGTGTTTAATATCTATATGTGAATTAGCATGCATGTACACTTGTGTTCATGAGACCTAGAATGAAGTGCACCCTAGATTCAAAAACATTTTTAAGGATCTCAAATCTCACATCCTATGTTTATGAAAATATTTTACACATCAAGTTAATTTGAGGAGGAGGAAGTTTTTAGATCATTTGCCACATTACACCCAATCATTGGTTAGCTTAACCTTACCTAGGTTATATATTCGAAAAATCTTGGTCATTCGCTTGAAAATATATTTTTATTTTTTAGACATAGTAAAAATTCGGAATTTGAATTTTTGGTATGTTACACTATTATATATTAAAAGTCTATTAAACTTACTATAAACACTCTCATGTCGCCATGTGACCTCCTACAAGTACTCCTAAACCACCACATGGCGTTCTAATAAATTAAAGAAGATCACGAAAAAACTGATAAACATCTGACCATTGATTTTTCATTGGATCGGTGGACCCATTAATTTTAACCATTAGATCTCTCTTGGGAAAAAACAATCCGGTTGCGCAATTACGTACCCCCTCCCTGCAGCCACCCTCCAAACTCTCCCCTCATCTTCTATTTTCCAGCTAGCTTCCCTTATTTTCTAGTTAACACTTACATCTATCTTAAGATTTTCTAATTAGTTTTATCTTAAAATACCACATGTAGAAAATGCCACAAATATATTCTCGTGGATGTGCACGTACACACGTACATACCCTCTTTTTTCCTTGAGATAAAAAAATTAATAATGTAACAACCATATTAACTTGTAAAAATGTGTTATCTCAAGTACTATTACCGCTATGTGCATACCATCGAAACAGCCATAAAAAATACAAGTAAATCAATAAAATATATTATATAGTTGTATATCACTCACTAGCCCATATGACCGAATAGATTGGACCCTAAGAGTTTTAGTGATTGAATTACTATGTTACAATATATTCATAATAAATAAAAAAATAAAAATACAACAAACACTTAATCCTCTGTTAAATTTTAAATTTTAGTTGTCGGATGATTTCTATGGCTTAATATGTATGTGTACCCATGTTATAGCTTGGCAATCATACTGAAGGGAAAAAAAGTCCTACAAACGTGTTATGAGAAAAAACATATAGGTGTTGTGCAAAATTGTATTAAGCCGTCGCAAGGTGAATAGGGTTGTACGGATGATGGCTAGCATCAAGTTGCACTAGATTGCTAGCCAACCCACCATAACACAAAATGAGTCCGACGGAGATCACAACGATCCACCAAGACAAGACAACATTGGAAGCTATTATTATTATTATCCATGCCATCTTTGTTTGGAACGGGCCGAGGAGTCATAGATCGGAGATCAACCGAGCTACACACACACACACACATATATATATATATATATATATATATATATATATATATATGTTATAGGAACTTCTAAACTTCGTATTAATCACTATCCTCCATAGCTGGTTAAAATTATCGGAATTGGTATTAATGTTACGAACAACCAATTCGGTACCACTATCAGCCATGAGAAAGGTGCTGGAGTGGCTAAGGAAAACAGAAAAAAATCAAATATCAAAGAATAATTAGATTTGTATTATCTAAGATCTCAATTTTAGTATTATATCTCAAACTTGATAAGTACAAATAAGTACAAATAAGTACAAGCAGGATTAACTCAATGATGTAGGACTGACTTAGATATATAAACCTCGTACAGAAATTTTATTTAGAAATATGTAGTTCCTAATAATATTTAGTCACCAAAAAAGAATTTAACATTTAGAAAAATAGCGGTGCCCATGCAATAGCGTGGGCTACCTACCTAGTTTAAGTATGTTCTTTTGCCTGATTGTCAAGACACTGACCAAGTTGCACAAGAATTCACTAACACGAGCTGTATTTTTACCATCATTCTGAATTTTATATATAGTTGGCAGCTCCAAAGTGTTGTTTCACTAAAGCAAGAGCTTTTCCCCTGTGAGATATTTGGTTCTTCACTGACTTAGGCATATCAGCCTAGATATATGTTAACGGTAGATTTTCGTAATCTACTCGGAGAGGAAAGAGAAAACCGATGCAGAGAAGAAGAGTTAAGTTGGAGTCGGACCAAGTCTTGTATCGGACTCGGCAAGCGTATCGGACTGGAAGCTGTGTTAACAGGAAGGGCGTATCGGCCGATACGGATTCAACGTGGTTGTTGGCCGACAGAGATAGAGAGTTGATAGAGTTAGCATGGGCTTGGTTTGGGCTCAAGATAAGTTTCAAGCAGGTTGCCAAATAGAGATAAGCTCGGTTTTAGGCAATTGTATATTGTAAATCAAGTAGGTTTAGATCTAATCTATGGCGAGAGTCTGCCGCAAAGACTTGTTTGTTAAGTTGTAGATAAGATCGTGTCCTATCTAGACAATGTTGTAATCTCGGGTATAAATATCCCGGTAGTTTGTACATAGAAGCTCTCACAATCAATCTAACACAATTCAATCTATTTTCGGCGCATCGCCACCCCTCGCAAGAGGTTAGCTTTCGGCGAGTTCTTGCTTCCCCAGAGCAGAGGTAAGAACTCGTACCCGACGATCTACATCGTCGGGGCTAGCGTGTCGCTTTAGGCACGTTAAGCCTCGATGATGTGATCATCGTTTATCATGTTTTAGTTAATCTCGATATGGTTTTCTAATTCTATCTCGCCAGCGGTTAGCTCGTTTTAGGGTTTATGGCTGACGTTGATCGAATTAGTTTGCTCGTCTAGATTATCTAAGGCATCTGTCATCCCCAAAAGCGATCAACAGCTTGATTTTCTTTGTGTTAACTCTCGATCTACACTCTGAGTTGCTATCGACCTTAGTCGTGTTTCGAGGTTTAACTCAAAACCTGTTTTTGATCGTAATTAAGGATAGCACCGAGGTTTCAGCCGGTCTTATCTAATGCATGTGATCATTTAGGTTTTTGCATGTATTTGCCACTTGTACAAGCAAATCATTAAGTAAAAATATATTTATTATAGGGTATTCTTAGGATTTCTCTGTGATTAATATATCTATATTGACTGATTGGCTTGTATAAGTTTGCACTAGAGTATTAGCTAGTGTATTTATCTTCATGCATCCCTCATTGGTCGATCCCATTAAAATTGCCATAAACACATTGACATAGGCCGATGAGATTAGATCTGTTTACCAATCCTATTATGTTATAATTTCAAGTAGGCCGATATAGTTTTGCCCTATCGGCTGGGCTCCCACGATGCAACATCGGCCTATCGGCTGATCGGCCATCGTTTCTAATGTGGTTTACTTGTTTAATCTTGCTGATTGCAGATCAAATCAACTGGCACGCCCTACACACACCTAGGCAAGCCTTTGGACCTGCACTGGAGTAAAGCAAACCTCCCAGGCCGCCGTGGAAACGTGGAACCCGTTTTGTTGTGAGGCGGGTGGAAATTCTACGCCAACACGCTTTTGACACACCCAGTGGGACCTCAAAAACGCAAGATTCACAACAACAAGAAGATCACTGCAGGATGTCGATGCAGAACGAGATCTCGGAGGAGAACGTCGTCTCTGTGACCACCGACCAGCTCAATGAGGAGCAAAAAAACTGAGATGAACAAGCTGGTCGAGCAGTTTCAAAACATGTACCTGCAAACATACTCTAGGACTCGGCAAGGTACCCAGATTCAAAAGTCTAAAGTGATAATGCCGAGTCCTAGAGATGGAGCCAGCACATCGGCAGCGGCACACAATCACGCTGTCAAGACGGAAGATAGCACCGCATCGACGCTGCAAGACCGCATTGACTCCGCGGTCCATTCTGCGTTGGTCAATCAATCAGGGATCCTGGTGAACACATTGACCAATACTGTGAAATCAATCCTAGACGGCTCTATTCACCAGTACAAGCCTCAAGGGCCGATTTTCCTGCCAAAAAACAAGCTCCCTGCTTATCGGACCTTGAGGACCGATCTGAGCACGACTCCGCAGACGACAGCACCGATTCCACCTCCATCGGCCCAACCAGCGTCAACCATGCCGTTGGTCATGACCAAGCAGGTGGGAGGAAGCCCCCAGCACATCACGGAGGAACAGCTCGCGCAGTGGACAAAAGGGAAGCAGCCGATGGTCGAGCCGATGCAGCAAGTTCCAGGCAATCCGCCATCGGCCGGTCAGCCTCAATTCTCCATGACGAGTAACCCTCCACAACCAGCTGCTTACAATGCGCCGCAAGGCTACCAGCAGTACACCGCAGGGCAGTACGATGCCCAGAACCTGAATCACCACTTCCAGCCAGACTCCTCGAGGCAATATCGGCCAGAAGGCTTTCAGCAGCCTTATCATCAGGAGCCTCCACACCAGCATGCAGGATACTGGGCCGATATGATAGCCGAGGTGATGCGAGATCAATTCGGCTTAAAGCCCAAGGAGAATTCCACAGTGTATCGGCATCCGTACCCCGAGGAGTTCGACAGAGTGCAACTGCCGAGCCGATACAAGATCCCGGACTTCTCCAAATTTTCGGGGCAAGATAACGTCTCTACGTACAAGCACGTAAGCCGCTTCCTAGCGCAATGTGGTGAGGCATCGGCCGTAGAGGCGTTGAGGGTGAGATTCTTCCCTCTGTCTTTGTCAGGGTCAGCATTTACATGGTTTTCCTCTCTACCCTGCAATTCCATCAGAGGATGGATAGATCTAGAGAAGTAGTTTCACAGATACTTTTACAACGGTGTGCAAGAGATGAAACTGTCCGATCTCACTGCCATCAGGCAACGGGTTGATGAATCGGTTCCAGAATACATCCAAAGATTCAGGGACATAAGGAATAGGTGTTACAGTCTAAGTCTGACCGATTCTCAACTGGCCGATCTGGCATTCGAAGGACTACTAGGGCCGATACGAGAAAGGTTCTCATAACAAGAATTTGATAGTCTAGCTCAGCTAGCACAAAGGGTATCGGCCCACGTACAAAGATTGCAGGAGGCGAAGAAGTTCGCAAGGAAGATCAGTACAGTCTACTAATACGCCTCCGATGAAGACGATGAAGATGATGCCGACATCGATCTGGCCGAGTGGGCCCGGATGAAGAAGCCGACAACATGCCAGTGGGCCAAGAAGGGCGACAAAGAAGATAAGTACGACTACGACATCAACAAGGCCGACAAAATATTTGATCTACTCCTGCAAGAAAAGCAGATTCAGCTGCCAGTAGGTCATACACTACCATCGGCCGAAGAATTCAAGAACAGAAGATATTGCAAGTGGCACAATATGTATTCCTACCACACCAATGAATGCAAGATCTTCCAACAACAGATTCAATCGGCCATCGAGCAAGGCAGGATCAAGATTGATGAAGCCAAGCGGCAAGCGGCCGATGAAGATAGAAGGACACCCGTTCCAGTCAACATGTGCGGGCAAACAGGGCCGACGGCAGCAGCCATCGGACTGGCAAGCGACCTCATCAGACCTCAGAAGGCCTGATTAAAAAATACCAGCGAAGACGGGAAGAGCAAGCACAGGACTGCACCAATCAAGATAACTCCTATGACCCTCATTGGGAGTGCGAGTTTTTCCGGTTCTGCTGGAACGAAGGGATGAGGTTGCCATCAATCCAGGAGTGCCCTGCATGTAATGATGTAGAAGACGCTCACCAGGGCAGCTCGAGCAAACAAGTGCATCGGCCGTACAAGCAGAGAAAGTCTGTACACGAAAGGCTGGGGCCGATGCACCATGATCGTCGGGCTAAGGACGACGAGCAAGTCCAGAACCCTCAATGGTGCCCAAACGATGTGTTTACCAAGACACAAAAATTACGGGTCCAGAGATTGAGAAGGAAAGAACAGATCCAGGAGCAGCAGGCGACAATTGCCCATCGGCCCATCAAGACCAAAAAAGAGTGGAGGATAAAATCTGCAGTGGTCAAGGCCGATGAGGGCACCTCAAAATCAACTCAAGCTCCCGCGTCTGCAAAAGGTAAAGGCGTAGCATCGGCTTCTGTTAACATGGTTTTCATATTACTAGCAGAATACAGCGTACAAACGGCCGATGAAGCGGTAGCTGACGATGAGCAATCCTCAGCCAAGCTACAGTTGTCACCAGATCAAGCCATGTTCGACAAGCCGGCCGACACTAGCTACAGGCACCTCCGGCCGTAATACATCAAGGGATTCGTCAATGGGCGGCCGATGACGAAGATGTTGGTCGATGGCAGTGCGGCAGTAAACTTAATGCCGTATACAACCTTCAGGAAGCTTGGAAAAGTACCTGAAGACCTCATCAAGACCAACATGGTGCTAAAAGACTTTGGTGGCAACGCATCCGAGGCGAAAGGGGTGTTAAACGTGGAGCTCACTGTGGGCAACAAGACGATACCTACCACCTTTTTGGTCTTTGATGGAAAGGGTTCCTATAGCCTGTTGTTGGGACGAGATTGGATCCATGCAAATTGTTGCGTCCCATCAACAATGCATCAGTGCCTCATACAATGGCAAGCGGACCAAGTCGAGATCGTACAGGCCGATCGGTCAGTACACGTGGCCAATGCCGATCTTGCGGTTTGGGAGATGGAGGGAATCGATTGCCTGTTCGGACGAGTTTGGGAGGCCGATTTCCTCAAACTAACTGATTGCGACATCGAGACGATAGAAGACCATGACAAGCAGTTGCTTTGACAAAGATGTGCCATCCACTGCCCAAGATGAGCAAGCTAGTCCCTACACAGATGATGCGGTGGATGGGTTAGTTGGAAAATTGGGACAAGGCTTTACGTCGGCCGATCAACTCGAAGAGGTTGATATAGGAGTAGGTGATAGACCTAGGCCGACGTATGTAAGTGCTAACCTGTCAAGGGAATATAAGAGTAATTTGATAAATCTTTTGAAAGAATTCATAGACTGTTTTGCATGGGAATATCATGAGATGCCCGGGTTAAGCCGATCGATCGTAGAACATCGGTTACCTATCAAACCAGGCTATCGGCCGTTTAAGCAAGCTCCTAGGAGGTTTAAGGCCGATATGCACGAAGCTATCAAAGCAGAGATCACAAGGCTTTACGACGTAAATTTTATCAGACCCTGCCGGTACGTGAAGTGGGTTTCCAATATAGTTCCGGTGTTGAAGAAAAACGGCAAGCTTAGGGTGTGTATCGACTTTAGAGACCTAAACAAAGCAACACCAAAAGATGAGTACCCTATGCCGTTGGCCGATTTGCTGGTTGATGCTGCATCTGGACACAAGATCATCAGCTTTATGGATGGGAATGCTGGCTACAACCAGATTTTCATGGCCGAAGAAGATATCCAGAAGACAGCCTTCCGATGTCCGGGGGCAATCGGCCTATACGAGTGGGTTGTTATGACTTTCGGTTTGAAAAACGCTGGAGCTACCTATCAGAGAGCTATGAATTATATTTTTCATGATCTTATTGGCTCACTGATTGAGGTTTACATCGATGATGTCGTCGTAAAGTCTAAAGAGTACAATATGCACTTGACCGATTTACGCAAGGTGCTTGAAAGAGCGAGGAAATATGGTTTAAAGATGAACCCTAACAATTGTGCCTTTGGTGTATCGGCCGGTCAATTTTTAGGTTTCTTGGTCCATGATAGAGGAATTGAGATTACACAGAAGAATATTGATGCTATAAAAAATATCAAGCCTCCAACCAACAAGACCAAGTTACAATCTGTGCTCAGCAAGATCAACTATGTCCGGCGTTTTATATCAAACCTGTCAGGCAGGATAGAGCCGTTCACTCCATTGTTAAAGATAAAGGACGATCGAGAGTTCGTATGGGGTGATAAGCAACAGAAAGCGCTGGACGATATCAAAGAGTATTTAGGTTCTCCTCTAGTTCTAATCCCTCCGCAGAAAGGTGTTCCATTCAGGCTGTACTTATCAGCCGATGAGAAGTCCATCGGCTCAGTTTTAGTTCAAGACATTGATGGCAAAGAAAGAGCTATTTTCTATCTCAGTAGGAGGTTGTTGGCTGCTGAAACAAGGTACACGCCAGTGGAGAAATTATGTCTACGCTTATATTTTTCATGTACTAAATTAAGGCATTACTTACTTTTCAATGAGTGCATTGTGGTAAGCAAGGCCGATGTGATGAAATACATGCTATCGGCCCCTGTTTTAAAAGGGAGAATTGGAAAGTGGATTTTTGCCTTAACAGAGTTTGACCTCAGATATGAATCGGCCAAAGCAATCAAAGGACAAGCCCTGGCCGATTTCATTGTTCAACACAGAGATGATTCAATTGCATATTCAGACATTGTGCCATGGACACTGTATTTTGATGGATCCGTTTGCAGACATGGATGCGGTATCGGCCTAGTCATCATATCCCCTCGGGGGGCAAGCTTCGAGTTTGCATTTACTATCAAGCCTTACTACACAAACAACCAAGCAGAATACGAAGCTATTCTCAAGGGCTTGCAATTCTTACAAGAGGTCGAGGCCGATTCCGTGGAGATTATTGGCGATTCACAGTTAGTCATCAATCAACTTTCTGGAGAGTATGAATGCAGGAACGACATTCTCAGGGTTTATAGTGAAGAGTGCAAGGAGTTGCTGCAGGCTTTCAAGATTGTGACAATGAGGCATATACCCAGGAAGCAAAATTTTGAAGCCAATGATCTAGCTCAAGAGGCATCAGGATACAAGCCGATGGCAAAAAATGTTGAAGTTCAGATTGCTGCCGTGGATGCCGATGATTGGAGGTTTGCTATCATTGATTATTTGAGAAACCTTTTCCAATCGGTGTCACGAAAGATGAAATATAAAGTCTTACATTATGTCTTGTTAGATGATGACCTATACTATCGGATGATTGATGGTGTCTTGCTTAAGTGCTTAGGTCTAGAAGAGGCCAAAGTTGTTATGAGCGAGGTATATGAAGGGATTTTTGGAACCCATCAATCGGCCTATAAAATGAGATGGCTTTTGAAGTGCGTTGGATATTTTTGGCCAACAATGCTTGAGGATTGTTTCAAATATTACAAAGGATGTCAAGATTGCCAAAAGTTTGGAGCAATTCAGAGAGCACCGGCATCGGCTATGCATCCAATCATAAAGCCGTGGCCGTTTCGAGGATGGGGTATAGACATGATCGGACAAATCAATCCACCATCAAGTAAAGGACACAAATATATCTTAGTGGCTACAGACTACTTCACCAAGTGGGTTGAGACCATCCCTCTTAAGAAGGTTGATTCCAAGGATGCAATTCAGTTCGTCAAAGAGCATATTATATATCGGTTTGGATTACCACAAACATTGACTACAGATTAGGGATCAATTTTCATGTCCGATGAGTTTGTTCAGTTTGCCGACAGCATGGGCATCAAGTTGTTAAATTCTTCTCCATATTATGCGCAAGCTAATGGGCAGGCAGAAGCTTCCAACAAGACCTTGATCAAGCTGATCAAGAAAAAGATTGGCGAACAGCCAAGACGGTGGCATACAATGCTGGTCGATTCCCTTTGGGCGTATCGGATGGCTTGTCATGGTGCAACCCAAGTGTCGCCATATCAGCTGGTTTATGGACATGACGCTGTGCTGCCATGGGAAACTAACATCGGCTCCAGACGGTTTGCCTTGCAAGACGACTTGACAGCCGATGAGTATAATAATCTTATGGTCGACAAGCTAGATGATTTGGCACACGTCCGATTGCGGGCCTTGGAGAAAATCAAGCGAGATAAAGATAGAGTTGCTCGTCATTATAACAAAAAGGTTGTTGCCAAGTCATTTGAAGAAGGGGATCTTGTTTGGAAATTGATACTGCTGATTGGTTCCAGAGATAATAAATTCGGCAAGTGGTCACCTAATTGGGAACGTCCTTTTTAGATTCATTAATGTGTTCCTCGCAATGCTTATTTGTTAAAGGGATTAGATGGAGAAGTTTATGGCAGAGCTCTTAATGGCAAATACTTAAAGAAATACTATCCAAGCATCTGGATCAACTCATGATCGGCTTGCCAGCCGATTTATGATAATAGCCGATGTGTTACGCATCGTCTTTGGATGGCCGATATACATTATTGCCCTTAGTTCAAATTTTACAACATGAGCCCTCATCTTCCAAAATTTGGGGGGCATATATATATACAAGCAGGAAATCTTTCAAGATTCTTCAAGTTTACTAGATCGGAATTTTATGGACTTCAAATGGACTTCAAAATTTTTTCAGACATGGACTTTTTCAGTATTGTTCAGATCAAATTCGGCTGATTGGCCGATGAGATTTATATCAGTCAAAATAGGAGGTTATTTTTTTACAAGAAGGACATAAAAGTATATTACATCAGCCTATAAATTTTTCAATAGCTGCAATGGCCTTACGGCGGATTCAATCAATGTCTTCTATTGCTTGAGCGTCATCGGCCGTTGACCCTGGGATCGGTTTCAAGGATTTGCTCAGGGTTGCAAGGTATTTGGCCGATGCCTTCAGCTTTGCCGTTTGGTCTTCTATGACCCTAGGTGATGCAACTATTCTGGCTTCAACTTCTTGGATCTCCTTGCGGGTGGCTTCTAGCTTCAGTACCAAGTCTGCCTCAAGACGACGGAGTTCTTCAAGCCTGTTGTTCAAGATAATCGGCTCGACAGCCAGCTCATCCAACCTGGTTTTGTCAGAATTAACTTGAGCTTTGCTGGCAGCTAGGGCCGATTCCAAGCTTGCACGTTCCCGCCTTTCTGCGATTCTCTCTTTGGCCTTGTGGAGCTTGAAGTGGTATTGTTCCAAGAAGATGGTCGGCGTTAAGATCTCCATCAGGTCATCGGGCAGTTGATTTTGAATTTCTTGCACCCGACTCCTGATAGGATTGCAGTTCTCCACCAAAGATTCTAGTGACGATTCCAGCCGATTGGCGATATCGGACAACCGGTTCTTCAATTCTTTAGAGATTGTCGCCTTGGCTGTGCTGGGTGTTGTTAACGGCAGATTTTCGTAATATACTTGGAGAGGAAAGAGAAAACTGATGCAGAGAAGAAGGATTAAGTTGGAGTCGGACCAAGTCTTGTATCGGACTCGGCAAGCGTATCGGACTGGAAGCTGTATTAGCAGAAAAGGTGTATCAGCCGATATGGATTTAACGTGGTTGTTGGCTGACAGAGATAGAGTTGATAGAGTTCGCATGGGCTTGGTTTGGGCTTAGGATAAGCTTGAAGGAGGTTGCCAAATAGAGATAAGGCTCGGTTTTAGGCAATTGTATCTTGTAAATCAAGTAGGTTTAGATCTAATCTATGGCAAGAGTCTGTCGCAAAGACTTGTTTGTTAAGTTGTAGATAAGATCGTGTCCTATCTGGACAATGTTGTAATCTCGGATTTAAATATCCCGGTAGTTTGTACAAAGAAACTCTCTCACAATACAATACACAATCCTGTTCAACTTATTTTCGGCGCATCGCCAACCCTCGCAAGAGGTTAATCTCGACGAGTTCGTCCTTCCCCAGAGCAGAGGTAAGAACTCGTGCCCGACGATCTATGTCGTTGGGGCTAACATGTCGCTTTAGGCACGTTAAGCCTCAATGATGTGATCGTCGTTTATCATGCTTTGGATGATTTTCGTAAGTGTATTAATTATGCTTTGCCAGCGATCTACTCGTTTTAGGGTTTATTGCCGACAGTAGTTTCATTATTATGCTTAGTTAAATCTACCAATGCATCTACCATCCCCAAAAGCGATCGACGACTTGATTTTCTTTGTGTTAAATCTCAAGTCACACTTTGAGTTGCCATCGACCTTAGTCCTGTTTTGAGATCTAACCCAAAGCCTGTTTTTAATCGTATATATGAATCGGCCAAAGCAATCAAAGGACAAGCCCTGGCCGATTTCATTGTTCAACACAGAGATGATTCAATTGCATATGCAGACATTGTGCCATGGACACTATATTTTGATGGATCCGTTTGCAGACATGGATGCGGTATCGGCCTGGTTATCATATCCCCTCGGGGGGCAAGCTTCGAGTTTGCATTTACTATCAAGCCTTATTACACCAATAACCAAGCAGAATACGAAGCTGTTCTCAAGGGCTTGCAGTTATTACAAGAGGTCGAGGCCGATTCCGTGGAGATTATTGGCGACTCACAGCTAGTCATCAACCAACTCTCTGGGGAGTATGAATGCAGGAATGATATTCTTAGGGTCTACAATGAAGAATGTAAGGAGTTGCTTCAAGCCTTCAAGATTGTGACAATGAGGCATATACCCAGGAAGCAAAATTTTGAAGCCAATGATCTAGCTCAGGGGGCATCAGGATACAGGCCGGTGGCAAGAGACGTTGAAGTTCAGATTGCTGCCGTGGATGCCGATGATTGGAGGTTTGCTATCATCGATTATTTGAGAAATCCTTCCCAATCGGCGTCACGAAAGATGAAATACAGAGTTCTACATTATGTGTTGTTAGATGACGACTTGTATTATTAGACGATTGATGGGGTCTTGCTTAAGTGCCTAGGTCTAGAAGAGGCCAAAGTTGTTATGAGCGAGGTACATGAAGGGATTTGTAGAACCCATCAATCGGCCCATAAAATGAGATGGCTTTTGAAGCGCGTTGGATATTTTTGGCCGACAATGCTTGAGGATTGTTTCAAATATTACAATGGATGTCAAGACTGCCAAAAGTTTGGAGCTATGCATCCAATCATAAAGCCGTGGCCGTTTCGTGGATGGGGTGTAGACATGATCGGACAAATCAATCCACCATCAAGTAAAGGACACAAATATATCATAGTGGCTACAGACTACTTCACCAAGTGGGTTGAGGCCATCCCTCTTAAGAAGGTTGATTCCAAGGATGCAATTCAGTTTGTCGTAGAACATATTATATATCGGTTTGGATTACCACAAACATTGACTACTGATCAGGGATCAATTTTCTATCCGATGAGTTCGTTCAGTTTGCCGATAGCATGGGCATCAAGCTGCTAAATTCTTCTCCATATTATGCACAAGCTAATGGGCAGGCAGAAGCTTCTAATAAGACTTTAATCAAGTTGATCAAGAGAAAAATCGATGAACAGCCAAGGCGGTGGCATACCACGCTGGCCGATTCCCTTTGGGCGTATCGGATGGCTTGTCATGGTGCAATTCAAGTGTCGCCATATCAGTTGGTTTATGGACATGACGCTGTGCTGCCATGGGAGACTAACATCGGCTCAAGAAGGATTGCTTTGCAAGACGATTTGACAGCCGATGAGTACCACAATCTTATGGTTGATGAGTTAGATGATTTGGCATACGTCCGATTGCGGGCCTTGGAGAAAATTAAGCGAGATAAAGATAGAGTTGATCGTCATTATAACAAATAGGTCGTTGCCAAGTCATTTGAAGAAGGGGATCTTGTTTGGAAATTGATACTGCCGATTGGTTCCAGAGATAATAAATTCGGCAGGTGGTCACCTAATTGGGAAGGTCCTTTTCAGATTCATCGATGTGTTCCTCGCAATGCTTATCTGCTCAAAGGATTAGATGGAGAAATTTATGGTAGAGCTCTTAATGGCAAATACTTAAAGAAATACTATCCCAGCGTCTGGATCGATTCATGATCGGCTTGCCAGCCGATTTATGATAATAGCTGATGTGGTACACATCGTCTTTAGATGGCCGATATACATTATCGCCCTTAGTTCAAATTTTAAAATATCAACCCTCATCTTTCAAAATTTGGGGAGCATATATATACTCAGTAATTCTTCAAGTTTGTCGGATGGATTCAAGCTTCTGCATCGCAAGATTATCAGATTATCGGATGAATGTGAATTTATGGACTTCAAAAAACTTTTCAACCGATTTTTCAAAAGATACATCAGCCTATGAAGTTTTCAATGGCTGCAATGGCCTTACGACGGATTCGATCTATATCTTCTATTGTCTGGGCGTCATCGGCCGTCGACCCTGGGATCGGCTTCAAAGACTTACTCAGGGTCGCAAGGTATTTGGCCGATGCCTTCAGTTTTGCCGTCTGATCTTCGATGGCCTTCGGTGATGCAGCTATCCCAGCCTCGACTTCTTGGATCTCCTTACAAGTTGCTTCTAGCCTTGACGCTAGGTTTGCTTCGAGGCGGCGGAGTTCTTCGAGTCTATTCTTTAAGACAATCGGCTCGACAGCCAGCTCATCCAACCTGGTTTTGTCAGAATTGACTTGAGCTTTACTGGCGGACAAGGCCGATTCCAAGCCTTCACGTTCCCGCCTCTTCATGATCCTTTCCTTGGCTCTATGAAGCTTGAAGTTGTATTGTTCCAAGAAGATGGCTGGCGTCAAGACTTCCATCAGGTCTTCATGGAGTTGGTCTTGGATTTCTTGAACCCTGCTCCTGACAGGATTGCAGTTCTCCACCAGCGACTCCAATGATGCCTCCAGCCGATTAGCGATGTCGGACAGCCGGTTCTTCAATTCTTCAGAAATCGACGCCTTGGCTGTGCTGGGTAGCTCTTTGTCCTCATCGTCAAGAAATTGGCCGATGTCAAAGGAGAACATATCGGCTAAGTTCTGCAAACATCAAGATAGGACATGATTAACTCAATTCGCCAGAAGTCAGCGAGGGATTCAATGTGATCTGGTTACCTGTGACGGTGCATCGGCTGCGCTAGCGTCGGCCGTCTTTTGTTGACCTGAGCCGGTGGGCGAGAGAGTTGGCCGATGTGGTGCAGGTGATGGAGCTCGCGGCTGAGGAAAATCCAGAAAATGGTGATCAGATTTATATTGCTAGATTGCTAAGGTAAAGGATTAATTCTTACCGAGGCAAACGGAGAGGGTGGTGAATAAGGAGAAGGTGTTCTCAATCGGGCCTTGGCTCGCTTGCGTTTTTGCAGGGTGGCTTTCTTAGTCCTGGGCAGCGGGACTGATTGAGTTCTTTCCTTCAATAGAGACGATGCAACAACCTAGGAAGTAAATCAAGTTATAGCAAACCAGCAGGAAGAGATTGCACAAATTAGGAAAAGGGATTCTACTAACCTTGCGGATTGCATGTCTGGTTCTCCTTGGTTGACTGACATCGGCTTGGTCATCGGTTGATGGAATCTTTGTGGTTGCAGCCGATGAGTTCTTTGTAATCTTGGCCGATGGCACTTTAGCAATCTTGGCCGATGGATCTTGTTCTTCAGGCAGATCGGCGGCTGCTGCATCAACTTCTTCTTCCATGACTTGGTCATCGAGGAATTCCTCCATGGAGGGGTCTAGCTCGTCTAGATCGGCCTGATCATCAGTCCTAGGTTTCTTGCCAGTTTTGTGAATATTTTCTTTTACTGGCGCATCTTTTGCCCGCTGTTACTAACTGATGGTGTTGGGGCGTCAGGGACTTGAGGACTGATGTTATCAATGAGTTCTGTCAAGTAGAACCTGGCCGATTGATGGAAGAGATGGGAAGTCCATTCTTGCCACCATGACTAGAAGGTGAGGTGGATGAAGGGACTCAGCCATAATCGGTCACAATCCCCCAGATTTGGTACCCGGTTTCTAGAACCTTGCTCATGACCAGGGCCGATGGGACAGTACCCCTGCTTTCTAGGAGTCGATGGAAGTGCAGGCCGATAGGAAGTTGACCAAGCCCGCATTGCCACGTAGCTACCATGGGGTTGTAGAACTCATAGGATAGGCTGGTGCTTCTGCCTTGGAAAACTCCTACTGGGAGCAAGCAGGGGGTGATGCCGATCATGAAGAGTTCTCTTGCCACCATATCATCATTCAGTTCACCCAGAGTTAGATCGACAGGGAGCTCAAAATCGGAATTCAAAGGGTAGACAAATGTGTCCATCTTGGCTGATGGAGGACCGGTGTAAAATCTGACGAACCAAGCAGATAATTCTTCAGCTGATTGATCTGCTCCAGGGTATACTGAAGCTGCTTCTCCGAAGGACATGCACCTCCTCGATAAGGGATCTTCATTGTCGGTGTAGTCCGATGGGAAGGCAGACTCTGATAGCGGAGACCGATCAGCCATGGTGTTGGTATAGATTGTCAACCAAAGTTGGACGAACCACCATGGACCTCCATGTGCCACTGTCCTTTTCAGCTGACAAAAGGGGCTCATTTTTCTTGGTATCGGCTAGGGATAGAGTGATGCATTGGCCGATTCCTATCTCATCCTAGTGGATTTGCTTGGCCGCAGCAATTCTCTTATACCAAGTTCTAAAGCCAGTGAGCTTTCACGACCAAGACCTGAAGGTGTGCTTCCATGAAGGTACATTGGGTTTGACCTGCTTGAATGGGATTCTGTTCGTCTCCGCATTGATTAGCCAAGTAGGGTCAAAATTGCCCATGGGGCCCAGTAGGAACCGGTGTGATTTGTCATTGGTAGGGATTAGAATCTGGTTCTTGAAGACCTGTGGCGCATAAACAGTAATGGAAGATAAGATCCGGGGGGCAAGAGTAGAAGCCCTAGTTTGAAAAACTCGGCGGAAAAATGAAAATGTGAGCTTGGAAAGGGTTGACTCACCACGGGGATCTCGGAGGTATAAAATGGCAAGGAAGCCATTAATGTGGTCGGAGAGGTCGTTGGTGAGGGGGTCGATGCCTTGAGGACGCCGAGGAGTCACCGGAGTTGAGAGGCGTAGGTGGTCGATGGAGAACGACGCAAGTAAGTCGGCGGCAGGAGGTTGTGAATCTGGATCTGCGCGGTTTTCAGGTAAACCCTAGCGAAGAAGTCGATGGGTTCCTCGGAGCTAATTCCGCCACATTATATAATGAAGCGGAATTGGGGGGCATGTGTTAACGGTAGATTTTCGTAATCTACTTGAAGAGGAATGAGAAAATCGATGCAGAGAAGAAGGATTAAGTTGGAGTCGGACCAAGTCTTGTATCGGACTCGGCAAGCGTATTGAACTGGAAGCTGTGTTAGCAGAAAAGGTGTATCGGCCGATACGGATTTAACGTGGTTGTTGGCTGACAGAGATAGAGAGTTGATAGAGTTAGCATGGGCTTGGTTTGGGCTCAGGATAAGCTTCAAGAAGGTTGCCAAATAGAGATAAGGCTCGGTTTTAGGCAATTGTCTCTTGTAAATCAAGTAGGTTTAGATCTAATCTATGGCAAGAGTCTGCCGCAAAGACTTGTTTGTTAAGTTGTAGATAAGATCGTGTCCTATCTGGACAATGTTGTAATCTCGGGTATAAATATCCCAGTAGTTTGTACATAGAAACTCTCTCACAATACAATACACAATCCTGTTCAACTTATTTTCGGCGCATCGCCAACCCTCGCAAGAGGTTATTCTCAACGAGTTCTTGCTTCCCCAGAGCAGAGGTAAGAACTCGTGCCCGACGATCTACGTCGTCGGGGCTAACGTGTCGCTTTAGGCACGTTAAGCCTCGATGATCTGATCGTCGTTTATCATGCTTTGGATGATTTTCGTATGTGTATTAATTATGGTTCGCCAGCGATCTACTCGTTTTAGGGTTTATTGCCGACGGTAGTTTAATTATTATGCTTAGTTAAATCTTTCAATGCATCTACCATCACCAAAAGCGATCGACGACTTGATTTTCTTTGTGTTAAATCTCAATTCACACTTTGAGTTGCCATCGATCTTAGTCTTGTTTTGAGATCTAACCCAAAGCCTATTTTTGATCGTAATTAAGGATAGCGCCAGGGTTTCAGCCGGTCTTATCTAATACATGTAATCACCATAATGTTTTTATATGTATTTGCCACTTGTATGAGTAGATTGACTAATATAAATATGTTTATCATGGGTTACTCTTTAGGGTTTGTCTATGATCGATATATTTATATAAGTCGATTGGTTCATACAGGTTTGCATTAGAGTATCAGCTAGTGCATTTATCTCTTTTATCCCTCATCGGCCGATGCTGCTAATTGACATTAACATGTTGATGAAGGCCGATGAGATTAGATCTATAATTTGGTCGTATTTTATCACAGTTACAAGTAAGCCGATATAGCTTTGCCCTATCGGCTAGGTCATGACAATGCGACATCGGCCTATCGGCCGATCGGCCATTGTTTAGTAACATGGTTTGCTTGTTTATCTTGTTGATTGCAGATCAAATCAACTGGCACGCCCTACACGCACCTAGGCAAGCCTTTGGACTTGCACTGGAGCTAAGCAGATCTCTCAGGCCACCGTGAAAACGTGAAACCCGTTTGGTTGCGAGGCCGGTCTAAATTCTACGGCAACAGGTGTCTCTTTGTCCTCATCGCCAAGAAATTGGCCGATATCAAAGGAAAACATATCGGCTAAGTTCTGCAAACATTAAGATAGGGCATGGTTAACCCAGTCAGGCGAAAATTGGTGGGATTCGAAGTGATCTGGTTTACCTGTGATGGGGCATCGGTTGCGCTTGTATCGGCCGTCTTTTATTGTCCTAAGCCAGTGGGCAAGAGAGTTGGCCGATGCGGGGTAGGTGATGGAGCCCGTGGCTGAAGAAAGGCAAGGAAATGGTGATCAGATCTATGTTATCAGGGGAATAATATAAAGATTAACTCTTACCGAAGCAATCAGAGAGGATGGTAGAGAAGGAGATGGTGTCCTCAATCGGGCCTTGATTTGCTCGTGCCTTTGCAAGGTTGCCTTTTTGGTTCTTGGTAAAGGGGCCGATTGAGTCCTCTCTTTAAGTAAAGACGATGCGACGACCTGGGAAGTAAATCAAGTTATAGCAAACCAGTAGGAGGAGATTGCACAAATTAGGAAAGAGATTGTATTAACCTTGCGGACTGCATGTCTGGTTCTCCTTGGTTGAGCGGCATCGACTTGGTCATCGGTCGGTGGAATCTTTGTGGTTGCGGCCGATGAGTTCTTCGTAAACTTGGCCGATGGCTCTTTAGCGATCTTGGCTGATGGATCCTCTGCTTCAGGCAGATCGGCGGTTGCTGCATCAACCTCTTCCTCCATAACTTGGTCATCGAGGAATTCTTCCATGAAGGGGTCTAGCTCGTCCAGATCGGCCTGATCATCAGTCCTAGGTTTCTTGCCAGTTTTTTGAATCTTTTCTTTTACTGGTGCTTTCCTCTTGGGAGTTTCTTTGGCTATCAGCCCTTGAAGCAATGATGATACCTTCGGAGCGGTAAGGCCGATAGTCGATTCCATGACAGACTTGCCTGATGGAGCCAATACCAGAGCATAAGTTATCTTTTGCCCGCTGTTGCTGACTGATGGTGTTGGGGCGTCAGGGACCTGAGGACTGATGTTATCAATGAGTTCCGTCAAGTAGAACCTGGCCGATTGATGGAAGAGATGGGAAGTCCATTCTTGCCACCATGACTAGAAGGTGAGGTGGATGAAGGGACTCAACCATAATCGGTCACAATCCCCCAGATTTGGTACCCTGGTTTCCAGAACCTTGCTCATGACCAGGGCCGATGGAACAGTACCCCTGCTCTCTAGGAGCCGATGGAAGTGCAGGCCGATAGGAAGTTGACCAAGCCCACATTGCCTCGCAGCTACCATAGGGTTGTAGAACTCATAGGATAGGCTGGTGCTTCTGCCTTGGAAAACGCCTACTAGGAGCAAGCAGGGGGTGATGCCGATCATGAAGAGTTCTCTTGCCACCATATCATCATTCAGTTCACCCAAAGTTAGATCGACAGGGAGCTCAAAATCGGAATTCAAAGGGTACACAAATGTGTCCATCTTGGCTGATGGAGGGCCGGTGTAGAATCGGACAAACCAAGCTGATAGTTCTTCGGCCGATTGGTCTGCTCCAGGGTATATGGAAGCTGCTTCTCCAAAGGACATGCATCTCCAGAATGAGGGATCTTCGTTATCGGTGTAGTCCGATGGGAAGGTAGACTCTGATAGCGGAGGCCGATCGACCATGGTGTTAGTGTCAACCAAAGTTGGACGAACCACCATGGACCCCCATGTGCCACTGTCCTTCTCAACATCAGGTCTTGAGTGGCAGAATAGAGCAGCCGATAGACAGCCCCAAGGAGGTATCGGCCGACAGGAAATTGCCGCTTTTCAACCAGGGTTTGAGCTAAGTGTTGGCAGTTCAGAGTAGGGCCGCAGGTTGATCCGCAAAAGACAAATCTTGTTTCCATGTGCTCAGCTACATATCCAGACCAACCTCCGATCTTCTTGGTTTTCAGCTTGTGGGTGCTATTGATAAGGAGGTTGAAGGGGTTGATCTCAGAATGAATGTCCAATCCTGTCAGCATCTTGATATCTACCAGCGTCGGGGTCATCGGACCTTGTCTAAATAGAAAAGCATTTAAGGTGCTGGACCAGAAGTATGTGGCTGCTGACATAAGGGGCTCATTTTTCTTGGTATCGGCCAGGGATAGAGTGATCCATTGGCCGATTCCTATCTCATCCCAGTGGACTTGCTTGGCCGCAGCAATTCTCTTGTACCAAGTTTTGAAGCCAGTGAGCTTTGACGGCCAAGATCTGAAGGTGTGCTTCCATGAAGGTACATTGGGTTTGACCTACTTGAATGGGATTCTGTTCGTCTCCGCATTGATTAGTCAAGTAGGGTTAGAGTTGCCCATGGGGCCCAAAAGGAACCAGTGTGATTTGTCGTTGGTAGGGATTAGGATCTGGTTCTTGAAGACCTATGGCGCATAAACAGTAATGGAAGATAAGACCCGGGGGGCAAGAGCAGAAGCCCTAGTTTTTAAAAAAAAACTCGACGGAAAAGTGAAAATGTGAACTTGGAAAGGGTTAACTCACCACGGGGATCTCAGAGGTGTAGAATGGCAAGGAAGCCATTGATGTGGTCGAAGAGGTCGTTGGTGAAAGGGTTGATGCCTTGAGGATGCCGAGGAGTCACCGGAATCGAGAGGCGTAGGTGGTCGATGTAGAACGGCGCAAGTACGTTGGCGGCGGGAGATTGTGAATCTGGATCTGTGCGGTTTTTAGATAAACCCTAGCGAAGAAGTCGATGTGTTCCTCGGAGCTAATTCCGCCACATTATATAATGAAGCGGAATTGGGGGGCATGTGTTAATGGCAGATTTTCGTAATCTACTCGGAGAGGAAAGAGAAAACCGATGCAGAGAAGAAGAGTTAAGTTGGAGTCGGACCAAGTCTTGTATCGGACTCGGCAAGCGTATCGGACTGGAAGCTGTGTTAGCAGGAAGGGCGTATCGGCCGATACGGATTCAACGTGGTTGTTGGCCGACAGAGATAGAGAGTTGATAGAGTTAGCATGGGCTTGGTTTGGGCTCAAGATAAGTTTCAAGGAGGTTGCTAAATAGAGATAAGGCTCGGTTTTAGGCAATTGTATATTGTAAATCAAGTAGGTTTAGATCTAATCTATGGCGAGAGTCTGCCGCAAAGACTTGTTTGTTAAGTTGTAGATAAGATCGTGTCCTATCTGGACAATGTTGTAATCTCGGGTATAAATATCCCGGTAGTTTGTACATAGAAGCTCTCACAATCAATCTAACACAAATCAATCTATTTTTGGCGCATCGCCACCCCTCGCAAGAGGTTAGCTTTCGGCGAGGTCTTGCTTCCCCAGAGCAGAGGTAAGAACTCGTACCCAATGATCTACATCGTCGGGGCTAGCGTCTTGCTTTAAGCACGTTAAGCCTCGATGATGTGATCGTCGTTTATCATGTTTTAGTTAATCTCGATGTGGTTTTCTAATTCTATCTCGCCAGCGGTTAACTTGTTTTAGGGTTTATGGCCGACGTTGATCGAATTAGTTTGCTCGTCTAGATTATCTAAGGCATCTATCATCCCCAAAAGCGATCAACAGCTTGATTTTCTTTGTGTTAACTCTCGATCTACACTCTGAGTTGCTATCGACCTTAGTCGTGTTTCGAGGTTTAACTCAAAACCTGTTTTTGATCGTAATTAAGGATAACACCGGGGTTTCAGCCGGTCTTATCTAATGCATGTGATCATTTAGGTTTTTGCATGTATTTGCCACTTGTACAAGCAAATCATTAAGTAAAAATATATTTATTATAGGGTATTCTTAGGATTTCTCTGTGATTAATATATCTATATTGACTGATTGGCTTGTATAAGTTTGCACTAGAGTATTAGCTAGTGTATTTATCTTCATGCATCCCTCATTGGTCGATCCCATTAAAATTGCCATAAACACATTGACATAGGCCGATGAGATTAGATCTGTTTACCAATCCTATTATGTTATAATTTCAAGTAGGCCGATATAGTTTTGCCCTATCGGCTGGGCTCCCACGATGCAACATCGGCCTATCGGCCGATCGGCCATCGTTTCTAATGTGGTTTACTTGTTTAATCTTGTTGATTGCAGATCAAATCAACTGGCACGCCCTACACGCACCTAGGCAACCTTTGGACCTGCACTGGAGTAAAGCAAACCTCCCAGGCCACCGTGGAAACGTGGAACCCGTTTTGTTGTGAGGCGGGTCGAAATTCTACGCCAACAATATAATACAAAGTTGTCTTCTCCTGTTGCAACTCAAATTATTGTTAAAAACATTGAGGCCCAAGCCACCTGCAAAACTCCCACCGGGCTTGAACCCGTAAGGTCCTCGGCCCAACTCTACATGCCCTCTTGACCACTTCACTTGCCTCTTCCTGGCTCGGCTCGTCTTTCCCCTCTTGGTTGGCTTCGTCTCCGGGCAATCGCACACCACCACCAAAGGGGAACGGATGTAAGCGAAGCAGCGAACCCCTCGTCGCCTCCTCCTCCTCCGCCACCTCGAATCATCCTCAGGCAGCCGGCACTGCTGTTCTGCTCCGCTGCTGGGATGGCGTCGAGTGGAGATCCATCGGCAGTCGTCGGTAAGCCCTAGCTTCTCATGTTTGTTCTGCCCCTGATCTCCTGCTCCCTCTAGCATGAGCAGAACCCAGTAACATTCGTTTCCGCGAGGGATGGATGGATGGATTGATTGATCGGCAGGTCAGTAGGAAAGTTCGTTGGACAATGCAAGATCAATTCTCACTGCAACCTTGTAGCCGTGTACAAGACCTCAACAACGACAATCACAATATAACCTTAACAAATCCAATCCTCACAATAGGCACGAAGGCGATTGTATGAACGGGTTGACAACAATAGTCAATCCAAGCAACTCCAAAATATTAGCAAGAACAATAGTAGATGAACCTCTCAAGTTCACGAGAATCTAAATTCGGATGTAATCTTTTATCTAAAATTCATGGTTAAACCACCAAATAGAGATCTATCTATACCTCTGTACCTCTATACCTATACTAATTGGTCACTTTGAGGAAGCTCTCAAGTTAATCAGAAACATCTAGCCTTTTATTAGGTGGATCGTGTTATCATGACCGTAAATCGTATTTAAATTTAATATATGAAATAAATTACTCAGTATATATTAAGAAAAAAAACCATCCAACCCACGTTACAGTACATAGTAGCATGCAGCAATCAGAAGTGCAGACTTTTAGATGCCGTTCTATCTCCACGTATCCATCTCCGGCTCCGTATCCTATCAGAAGCGAAGATGAAGAGGACTGCATCACGACGAGCCACGATGAGGACTCCGTCTGTGAGGCGGTGACGTGGGCGTGTTCCACTCGCCTAATCTTCGTGTTCTCCCGCAACCCTAGTTCATCAAGACATCGATCCATTGCTCCGACGCTTCCTCCGAGAGTTTAATCCACGGTGTGACGTTTTCTATATATGCCCTCCAAAGTACTAGATGCATTATTTGATTTGTTTTCCTGGTCGTTAATGATTTGCAAATAGAGATCATCATTTACTCAATTTTGGTGCCATCTTCATGCAGCCAAAGCAAACCGCTGATGAATCAAATTGAAAACGGATCTTTGTATTATGTTGGTCGATCTTTACCACCTTGTGGCAGTTAGCAGTCAAGCAAAGGCTCTAGCATCTCTGCTTCAGCTAATCTAGAGCAGGAAGTTTCATGTAAATTTCACACCTCCTCACAATACATAAACCATCGAACTTATGATTTTATCTGACAATAAATTCAATATTTCTTCTTTCTAGGTGATTGCTGGTTATTGGAATTGAATATACCATACCAGACATGTTCTCTTACAGTTTTTGCCAGTACCTGTTTTCTTTAGTAATAAACATTTATTGCATGCCATAATACAATTATGAATAATATTAATTGGTTCAACATGGTCCAGTATAATTTTCTCATGTTGTGCTTATAATATTGGTACATAGCAAATTGTGTTCTTCAAAACAATAATTAGTTCCCAAGCTATGGTACTTTATCATTATTTCTGTCCAGCAGCATTTTCAAGAATATAATTGATCTGATGGAGGCACGTGAACCTCCTTTGCCATGCAGAGGAGGAAATTATACCAACATGTGCAAGCACACGACTCCTCTGACGCGTGTTTTATCCATCAATTTTGATTTTAACTATTTTCACAATTCGGTTGATTCTTCATATGTATCACATTGGAAACAAAAGATGGTCATGACTCAACAATTCCACATCCGGCCCTATAAATTTTAGATATAAATTTGTTGATCCCCGAATCGGGTAAATTCATCTGCACAAAGATTTCTATGTGGTCATCATATTTTCAATCCATAATACAAGTATTCCGTCGATTTGTTGACTAATGTGTATGTTTTCTAACTTAGTTGTACTAGCTTTTGGCACCTGTTGATGGTCGTTAAGTGCAAACTTTAACCGTCAACTCTTGCATAGAAGATATCAAATATTATATCAACACTTAGTGGTAGAGGTTTACTACTAACCATTTTCACTAGTCTTGGTAAATATATGTATGTAGGTGATTTATGGATGAAAATACATCTACCATGTAACAAAATGAACCTCCGATCAATGACACGTGAGTACAAGGATGGGAGGCCCTACATGATAGTTGAAACCAACTTAAAGTGGGGTCAAACTGTCCTTAACCGCCATAAGGGCCCACTGTCAGCCTCCCAGTCGAAGGAGCAGCCAAGAGGTGGGACCCACAGTTTGGTCGAACCGCCATAGCGGCCTCCCATCTCGGCCTTCCACGTCTAGGTCCCTGATGCTTCCCCAATGACGGTTGCGGAGGAGTAATCGCCATTCCAACCATCATAACACACTATAAAAGAAGGTCTTCATTCACTTCACAACACACAACATTAACTCAAATGGAGCACAACTCACTTGTTAGGCTTTACTTTAGTACGTGGGTTTAGTGAGAGAGTGAGGGAATGCTCTAGAAGGAATGCGCTAAGTATTGGAGCTCTCTCCGAGAATTTCCGGAGGAGTGCCGAGTTTGTCGGCATTCTTCCATAGGAGTTTTGGAGAAGTGCCAGAATTGTCGCCTTTCTTCTCGCTTGTACCTCGGCGGATGCTTCTTTTATAAAGTAAGTATTCGAGATCTCTTTTTGTTATTTAATTAGTTTACTTAAGTGAGAATATTCTGGTGCGGGTTCGTAACTTAGTTTATAATTAAGTGCTCTATTACTAGGACCCAGGATAAAGAAGAAAGTTTCTGCACAAGGACATTTGTTGTGTGCTCCACAGAAAATGAGGTAGGCGGCAGGTGGTGATATCCCTGTCCGTCCGTTGCATCCCACCACGTTCGGGTATATCACAGAGCTAAAGGCCAGACTCACCCTCGCAAACCAGAAGAGGGCCGGTGCCCAAAGCATTCGATAGAGTTTTATCATTAACTTAAGCTAGCTATTTGAATCCATAGGAATCCTCTTTAGCCAATCCTATATATTGTTGTTGTCCTTAGGTAGAATCCTGTTCGTAGATAGTATACGCACGTTCCTTGTGTTCGATACTCTTGGAACACTATAAGGGGAAATGCTACGATGGTATCTGTGTGCGTAACAAATACCAATAGCATCTTCATTTGATGTTGCTTCTATTTTATTGAAGTTGGAGGATAAACAAAGTGTGATGCATATGTTTTATGCTATTCAACGTGGGAAGGAAACATTTGTTGACTAATGTGTATGTCTTCTTTTTGAGAACTGCAGAGTAATGGTCAGAGTAGTTTGATAATGGAATGCCATAAAGCCAACATCAACAACTTATTAGCCAAGACATGACACTTCATGAATCATAATTATAGTTGATGTAAGGCCCTGTTTGAGGAGGTTCTCAAAGAAGCTATAGCTTCTTATAGAATTATAGAATCTCCAGTTTCCAAAACAGTTTTTAAGAACCTATAGTTTCTACAAAATGAATTAGAGTCAGAAGCTGGGCAACACAACATTTCCAGATTTGGAATCTCAAGCTTCAGCAAACAAGACCTTAATATTCTTCGAACAAATAAGAATTATATTTATATAAGTCTTCTCACTTATATTATGGAAAGCATTTGGTCAGACTAATTAGTTTTTGGAATGCCATAAATCCCAACATCAACTACTTATTGGCCAAGAAATGATACCTCCTGATGAAGAGGTTAGTATAAATTTCTCCCCTATCGTTTGGCCAAATGTGCATAATATGCCATTCGGCGTATTAGCAAAATAATAATAATTTATAGGTAAAACTTCTATATATAGACTTAACGACTTAAATACCAATGCTGAAAAATAAACTTCGATGAAAATACTTCAAAATCAACTTCAGAATTGAGTTTGAAAATTTAAATTTTGGCGGCGGCTGATGCTGCATGGAGGAAACGATGGGGGCCTTCTTCTCATAAATAGTAATGGTATTTAACAGTCTTCTCACTTACATTTCGTGGAGGGCACCATGATGCATGGTACTGCAAGTCAATAGAGTAAATCAGATCAGTAAGTTGATGCCATTAATGGTAGAAGGATCAGTACATAATAACAAATTTTAAGGTCTCATTAAAATACTTGCCAGATGACAGTGACAAAATAGTCAACTTCTGAAATGCCACCACAGTTCAGGAGATCAAAACTCCAAAAAAACATAGAAAGATAGAACAAACCTTTATATGTTCAAGCATTGAGGTTCTTTTCAGCAGAGAATGGGCAGCAAAACATACTTTTATGGTAATATGGTAATTTGATGTTGACACCACTTTTTTCAACAGAGAATGGGCAACCAAATGTACTTCACTTCTCCTTCATGTTAACACCCTTTTTCCTCCATTTGCAGACTACCTCTTAATAAGTTGATCCACATATTTTGGATTGGAATGTCATAGATGAAATTATGGGGTTTTAGATATCTATAATTTTCCCAATGTCATTAAGTTATACTACCTTGCAAACTATCGTTTTATATATATCTGTTAAAATATATCTGCTCTGAATGTGATAAATAAATTGTATTGTTTGTAAATTTCATTTACAAATTACATTTGTACATGTTATTTACAGATATACATGCTACGAATGTTATTCAGAAAAACACAATTTACAAATTTAATTTAGTTTAGAGATGTATGATTCATAAGCATCATTAGGACGCTCTCATTTTCTTTATATTACACAGCGAACAAACTGAGTGGTGGTGGCCAGAAGAGAACTGCTACCTCCATTGATGTACATGGCAAAAGGGGAAAAACACAATGAGAAAATACATACGCAACGACAACAACAATAATATTCTATGTCCCATTGCAACACATTTTTTTCTTTTCCAGATCTCACTGGCTTGGCATCTTACACTGGCAAGAAGAAACGCAAATTAAGAAGTTACTTGGTAAGCAAAATGTGTGACATTATGCTCTAAATTGTTGAGGTTCAATTTAAATCAATTAGTCTATGTAACTACTGGCTTTAGTTTATTATTCCTTTTCCTCTCAGCATATGCATGAGATAAAAGGTTAGGTCAGTCCATGAAGGGATAAAGTCAAATTAATTAATGATGACTTCTTTGTTACATGTCTTTGTAGTAACATCGACAACGGGTTAAGAAAAATTCAGAGGTGTATCTGTTATTTAAATACATTGTATTGTCAAGTAAGAATTTAAAGCACAGTAAGAGAGTGCAGAACCACCTGGAGAAAAATCACACCACCGTGCAGTTTGTGGGCACTATAATGCAAATTAAATATATAAACCGTTTCATTGTAATTTGGAAAAGATATTCTCATTATTTTTTAATTCGTATATAATTCTCCAAGTCCTACTGTTTTAAAATTTGCATCAGCGATAACGGCTCATACTATTTATTCCTTAGTCAAAACATTTTTTAATTAATCATAGTAACTTTTGAATGACCCATTGTCCCGTACAGTAATGGTAAATACATTTTAAAGCCAAATAAAACATCTAGCCAATATAGTTACTAATATGTATGATTAAATTAAATTTCAGTTTAAAAATATGCATAAAATTGAAACCGTGCAACACACGGGTTGACCACTAATACATGTAATATATATGTATATATATGTATATATGTATATGTGTATATATGTGTGTGTCTATAATATATATATATATATATATATATATATATATATATATATATATATATATATATATATATATATATATATGTATGTATGTATGTATGTACGTACGTACGTACATGCGTGCTGGCCAGTCGCCAGGCTGACATGGCCAGCAAGCCGAACAGAGCAAAGCCAGCCCAAGTGCTTGATTGGACTCTAATTATTTCCAAATCGTGCATGCACAAATGACCAGCATGGTTGACTTGCTCAACTAATTAGGTGGACCCTAAGAAACTGTACTCCATTTTGGTTTCAATTCAACAGGAAAAGTGCTGGTGCAAATCTTTTTGGAACCACAGGTTCGATTCGTAACTGGAGCTGCTGCTTCTTCCGTCTTGTATTTTCTACTTTATTCCATGATCAGCAACAGTAGCATCTGTAATCCTGCTAATATAAAAACATGTATTTTTATTAGGCAGTAACATGTCTTTATCTAAATTAATATTAATTCCAGAAAACAAATTCACCTTATCATGATCGAAATCAAGTCTAGCTGTTAAAACACGTGTAAACGTGTGGCGATATGTATCAATGCCGGACATTGCAGAGAGACTGTAGATGTTCTCTACTTAAAACTATTATTATTACAAACTTAAAATTTTAATGAACTTTGTTACTCAATAATCAAAAGATCAGCCACAATTGGTTATTTCAAACGAAATCAGATATAAAAAATGCCTTAAATAGGTTGCATTCTGAAGGTGCGTGCTTGTTTGGTTACCTTTGTGGATGACATATACGACGACCGTAGGTCGGTCTTCTTATGTCCATGAAAACTTTGTCATTCATTGATCAACATCTAAACACCTGAAATTTATATGCTCAAGAGTTGTAATGAATGTCGTTAATAGGCAACAATCGAATTAGAAACAAATCTTGGTTAAGAAAAAAATAGCACTTCCAGGTCTTGTGCAACATCGATGGACAGAAGATTGCATTGCTGAATCATATATAATCAACTTGTTTGAGACGAGGAACAACTGAGTTAGAAACAGATCTTGGTTGAGAAAAAAATAGCACTTCCATTCATGTGCATCGTCGATGGAGTCCAAAATCTCCAGATCATCTGTGCCGCCAATTTGCTGACGAACTATCCTGGTCTCACGCTAGCTGGGCCTTGACGCTGAAGCCAAATCACTGCTAATCTGCCATCTGTTTTGATTTCACGATCGATTCCCATCTTCAATTCCTGTGTGCTCGTTATAGATCGATATTTACAGAGATGAATCAAAAGCATGGATTAGGTACCATAGATATAAGGCCAGATGGGCTTAACGTATCAATACCTGGGATTAGGTAGGATAGATATAAGGTCACATGGGCTTAACGTGGGCCCTAAAATTGGTCGCATCTTGCAGATTAGATTCACTATGGTGGACTGATTTTACAATCAATGGTGAGATCATATTATCAATCTAATTAACGGTCTGATCTTTCTGGTTAATGTGAGAGCTCATATAAATTGTCCAATTATTATAGAAATAGAGGTATAGATAGATAAATAGATAGATAGATAGATAGATAGATAGATAGATGACAACAGAAAATAGTAGACAAAAAAAATTACATTTTGGAGATCATGTCTCCGTGCAAACTGACACGTTGTCTTAAGTGGCCAATTGATCGAGTACATATAATGGATTTCATCACGCGTACTCTGTGACAAGCAAGGCAAATTTTCTCATATTTCTTAAAACATGTAAAACATTTTTCTGACAGAAAAGAAAGTAGCAACACAGTGCAACACCGCTTTCTTTACTAGGAAGAAACCAACAACTGAAAATACAGAGAGTGGAGCAATTGTGCACTTTTCGATCAGCCATTGCATCTGTCAGAGGCTCTGCAACCACGAGCTTTCATGATGGGGTCACCTTTCTTGGCCCTATCCTCAGGATTCCTTGAAAGGCCTTCAAAGCTTATTCCTTGGGAGGGGCTGGATGCATCGACAGCTTGCTGGCTCGCCGCCAACATGACGCCCAATAACACCAATGCCACCAATCCTAGCCTCATTCTCATCTTCTCCATGTAAATTAGGTCACCCGGGATTTTATGAGCAGCTAGCTTCCTTTGTTTCTCATATGTTAAGGATCAATTGGTGGAGTGCCTTTTATAGGGGACGGCTTGCCTATAGTATCAATGGTGAGGATAGAATTTAGAGGTCGTAAGCCTTATTTATAGTACGAGCTAGTATTGCCCTCTGAGTGTATGTGTTATGTTTGCTTAATTTAGCCAGACTCCTGCACAATTGTCTGTCTCACGCGTGTTCTATCTGCCTACAGATCGCAATTCGGATCCATGTGTCCACGCTTTCGTCTGCCTCGTCAACGAGAAAGCAATTAACGTGTGATTAATTAAGTTTTAATTATTTTAAATTTAAAAAATAGATTTATTTAATATTTTAAAGCAACTTCTGTATAGAAAGTTTTCGTACGAAATGTGTCATTTATCAATTTGAAAAGTGTGCTAACGAAAACCAAGGTGAAATATATATCTTAATCAAATTAGAATGGGGCCTAAAGATACATATTTTACCTCGGTTTCCATTAGCACGTTTTTTAAACGGCTAAACGGTGCATTTCGTGCTAAAACTTTCTATATAGAAGTTGATTTAAAATATCAAATAAATCCATTTTCATGTTTGAAATAATTAAAACTTAATTAATCACGCATTAATAGCTTTCTCGTTTTACGTGCCATCATTTTATCTTCATCTTCATCCGTTTCAAATGGGGCCTTAACTACGATCTCCTCACCCTCACCGACGACAGGCCAAGCAGGGAGCACTGGCCCAAAGGAAGATGCTGAGGAGATTGGTGAGGACAGCCCAATCCATAAATGTTCAACCCATGCGATCGTGGCGATGGGGACCTAGTAGGACAGGTTGGCCCAGCAGATGATGACATCGGCCCAATAGATTATGACGTCGACATAGGACACAAGGCAGGAAGCCGGGTGACTGGAGGCGGCCCAGGAGATTGCGCTGGTGGGCACCAGTCCTGGACGCGAAACCGGTAGAGAAGTAATGGGTGTTCCCCTGATTCTAATTGGTTCCTATACAGTAGAGGAAAAATCTTCCAACATAACTAGGTCAATAGCAGAAGGGCTCAACATAGAGCGGTCAGCAAATAGAAATGAGTGCTCATCAAATACCACATGACTAGAAATATTGACCATATTAGTGACAAGGTCAAAACACCGGTACCCTTTATGCTCGAGAGGATATCCTAAGAATATATACAACGTAGGGCATGAGAAAAGTTTATTGGGAGCAGTGGCAGAGAGGTTAGGGTAGCACTTGCAGCCTAATAGGTGAGGGGAATTTAAGTATTTGCCACCTTTATGGATAGTCACTCTTCCGGCTTTACCTAATTTTTTGCCACCATAGCCAGGTGAAATGTCTCTTATGACCATCCCCTCACCTTCTTCTCTCGTCCCCCTCACTCCAAGAGCAAGACAAGTTGGGCAGTGGCAGAGCTTGGGGCCAACGATGATGGAGCTTGGGACCGGCGGCAGTGCCAGTGGTGGAGTTGGGCCCCTTCCTCTCGCTACTCAATCTTGGAGCTAGCCCCAACCCTTCCATCGGCAAACATCACTGCATAACTCGGCTCAAGCGCATAAATGGAGGCAGCATACAAGAAGACATGCAGACGGGCTTCAAGCAACACTGAGCTACCGATGAAGGAGACGCTATGGGCTTCGAGCTCTGGGATAGGTGGTTGAGCAGGATGAGGTAGCTGACGAGCTGCGGGCACGGGGTGGGCTAGTGCAATGGCTGTGTTGTCACCTCGTCGAGCCTGAACTCCACCATCACCGCTTGTTTCCTCCTCGGCCACAAGCTCTACAGCCGCCGTCACTCACCCTGTCTTGCTCTAGGAGACGGAGGAGAGAGACAAACGAGCGAAGAGAAGAGAGGATGGCAAAAGAGACATTGCACGTCACTATGCTGGCAAAAAAAATGGTACTTCCGAAAGAGTAGCATTTGAAGAGTGGCTATCCATAAGAGTGCCAAATAGTTAAATCGGCTAACAAGCGAAGGTGGTGATAAGGGTGAACACCATTCAAAAAATATTAAGAGGGTGTGGTGTTGTAAGGTTTTTGTATGGTGGCGATTGATGAAATAGGTGGCAGTATGAAAGGCCTCAACCCAGAAAGATCTGGGTAGACTTGCTTGAAAGAGCAAAGAGCGAACAATGTTATTAATGGAACTAAGCATGTGCTTGGCTTTACCATTTTGTGGAGAGGTGTGACGAGAAGACATCTGCATAGTGACCCAATTGGTGAGAAAAAAACATGCGGGCAATGGAATTGTCGAATTCGTAGCCGTTGTCGCACTGAAAACTATAAATAGAGGTGGAGAACTGGTTCCTGACATAGGCAAAAAATTATGATAGTGTAGAAAAGTTGTCGGATTCAAAACCTTCGTGGTGAGATCGACTACGTGAGAGCATGGTTGATGATAACTAGACATGTGGGCGTAGCGATTGCGAGGTGATGATCAATGATCGGAAGGCTCAAAACGGTGAATGTCTTCATATTGATAAATCGAACCTATCGGAAGATCGGACACCTAGACGCATCATGTGATCTCTTCAGCCCAACATAAACACGCACAAGGCCCGCCGTCCTGCTTTGCTTCCTCTTTTCCTATCTCCACGCGACGCCACCTCCTCAGCTCCTCCATTCTCCATTACCACATGAGGCAGTGTGAGTTCTGTCTCCCACGGTACCAGGCGACGACCGGTCGGCCGCTTCATAATTGGTACGATGCGATCGTGCAAATCAAAGCCTTCATGCTGCTTGAGCTTTTGTTCTGGTTCACCTTAAAAAATTTGAAGTCAGTCATTACTGTGTTATTAGCACCATAAAATCTGCTGGTATGATATGAGCAATTGAACAGCACAAACCATCAGAAATAATTAGTGGGGAGACTTAGTGGGGAGACTAAGGGCCATGGTTATTGGTTAATCCTATTTATTCTTCTGCTACCTCCTCATGGATCCCTAATCAAAGCAATCGTCAATGTCGTCCTCAACATCGCAGGGTAGCATCTGCGAACACTACTCCTGAGTTCTGGCAGTTTATTCTTCTGTCGCTGGCTACAATTCACTTCAGCAATAGCAGATTACATACTGCTGGCCTAATCGCTGCCTCCCACTTTTGGTCAGTGTTGGAATACTCTTTTTTCAGTTTTTTTTCAGCCTATATGAATTGAATTGAAGAGTTAACTTGATATTTGTATTAGCATTGTTTTCTCGATAGTCAGACGTTATCTACAAACACTGCTACAAAAACCATAATAAGCGACGTCATCATAGGTACCAATACATAAAGGCACATATGAGGCTTTCGTCATCTTTCCATGAGTCCACAAATAAAAACCGGGTCCCATAAGGCACATATGAGACTTTCGTCATTTTTCCATGAGTCCACAAATAAAAACCGGGACCCATAAGTGCTGGTTCATAAAAAAAAGCACCAACAACCCTTCAAGTCATAGGCACCGGTTCTTATGACAAAATGGCACTTATGGACATTACATAAGCGCCGGTTGACAATTCAAACTGGTATCAATGATGATGCCACTCATATATACATGTTTTGTACCAAACTTTTTTATACTAAGTTGAATGATAATAAACTTTATATCAAATTTATAGATCCCGATGAGATTTATAACTTTGTAGTCGATGACCTTTTGATTTAGGTCGTTTGAATGTCCGCAAATATGTTATAATTTCTCAGATCTATTTGGATAAGTGAGATTCTAAAATTTCTAAGCTATACATCTAGATGAAATCTATAATTTTGTAGTTGACAAGATTTTCATTTGAGCTCATCTATGATGTTAAATATGGATTATAAGTTTTGAATAATAGTAGTCTCAAAAGAATAATATTTGCTTCAAGAAAACAAGTGTTTCTAGGTGGTGATGCTAAGTAGAATTTGTGAGGACACAAAGGTCGAGGGTTTGATATCTTCTAACCACGTGTGTGAAAATGGTGCAAAAATCTTGTGAGTTATTAGAACCGAAGTAGGATAATCTATAAATACAGAATATTTTTTTTGGATATTTTTTGCGCCCGTAAAGATAAAAAATGGGGGATGCATCCTATAAAACACCTAAGAAGGTACACCTCTTGTCACTGCCGTCCTACGGGTGCAGGTTGGAATCCAACCCTTATATGGGGTTTCCAAGCCACACCTACTGACCTTCTGTACTAGTGACAATTGTCTGTTTTATATCATTTTCCCTACAGGAAGAAGCGAACAGTCGGTTTGATTATTCCAAAATGGACCACTAAGTCAACTCTACACACGTACGGTAAGTCCATTTCTGTTCTGCATTCACTTCTATTACAGTTTCTTATTTGCAACGCCTGTTTAATTTTTCTTACCCATGTAGCAGAACGAGATTTCCTATAGCATACCTTGGGATAACACAGAGGTTTCTTATAGATCAGTTTGGTACAAAACATCAGAAGAACATTGAACAGTCTGTATTTTCACATCTATGATCACACCATAAATATACACATCTACCAATCTCAAATATCGCTAGTCGCCGGCCTCTTCGTGTTTGGTATTCAGTCTCTCAATTAGTTTCACTGCCATGTATGCATCCCTGAATACATGTCGCTGCATATATGTCTTCATAATTCAGTTGATTTCATTGTCTCTAAATGTTTGCTTCTTATGTGGAAAAAATGAGGTTCACACCATGGTGATAGTCGTCAGAATATTCTCCCAGTGATTGCACTAACAGGTTACTCTGTTTCTCCAACTGAATGGCATAAAGGAGCTAACTATTTCATCCTGAGTCCCATCAATCAGAAACAAAAACAATTTCAGCTGCCCCTGTTTATTAAAATATGTTTACATGACTATGCACACTTAACTGCAACACGACTTTGTCTTGCTAACAGATATTTCTTCATTGATTAGGATAGGCAAACAACTGATGTACTTTCGCTGATATTGCTGATTCTAATTGTGCCGGTGCATCAGTATATGAAACATCTCACACAGAGATATGATCTTCAGTGCAATGGAGCGCTCTATATGTCTATATACATATATCTTTGAGCTCAGAGATCGTTTGTTTGTGCACATGACCGCATCAACAAAATACTTCTCGGCCAAACATCAATTCGTCGATAAGAAGAAAATCAGTGCACCACTAAGGAATACTCGACATGGTAGAAAGTGATTTCTTTCTTTCGGTATTAGAAGCTACTTGCATTTGTCGGATTAGTTTTTTCTCTTAGAAAATATTCATTTGCATAATTTCTTTCCTGAGATGTTATTCACATGTGATGGGTTTGCCAGTAAGCACAACACAAAAAATATTATTTAAGGTTTTATTGAGTGTGCACATTTTCTCAAAGTTGTTTATGTGTCCGTGAAATCCCGTAGCAATGCCATGTATATCAGTTTAGTTTATTTTATGTTTCGACCTATGAATGTGATTTTTCTTGTGTCAGAGCAAAATGTTGTCACCATTATTTGATGGAGTTTCACATTTTTATCTTCGTTTAAGAAATTTTTTGGTGTTTAATTTCTACCATTGCAATTTTATGTTGCATGCATGAGATTAAATCGGTAATAGGGATTTTATGATATTTCAACTTAATTATTTTTATGTTGATTACTGCTCCTACTTCGTAGAATGTTTCGATTACTTATTCCGTAAGTTTCAATTTATGCCATTAGTGTTTCTTCTAACTTCTTGCAAATGTTTCAATTATTGACTGGATTTTTTTTGTTTCTCAGAATAATGTCTAATGCCTAGTCTTTTTCTAGATGTACTGATCGGCCATGCGGCACGGAAACCTGCAGTTTATTTTTAGTGGATTTGGAGCGAGAGGACGAGTGTTAATTATGTGTGATCTCAAGCACTCTCTGGATGAGATTGTAGTTGCGGAGGCAAAACCATATATGTCTCTCTATGCAACTAAGCTGCGGAAAGTGAGAAATTGTTGTGGCAAATGGCAATCAACACTAGTACAGATCCTCTTATCCGTGATGGCCTGTAACTTAACTGGATTTTGCAGGCCATCACAACGAATACATCTCAAACAGACCTAAAAAGAAGCCGATTGAGATATGGTCGCACAGACATGTTAAATGTGTATAAAACTCAAGCCTGTCACGGATGACACCTATCAGTGACGGATCCTAGTTTAGACCCGATTGAGATAACCTTCCATATCTCAATCGGGCCCTAAAAGAAGTCTGTCACCGATGATCGTCATCTGTGACGGGCACCAACTTGACGCCCGATTGAGATAACAATAACGCTCGTCATAGATGACATTCATCGGTGACGGGCTTTTGTTTAGGCTCGATAAAGATAACTTACATGCCCATCATCATTGTTATTTTTTGAACCGTTACAGATATTTATTGCACACTATAAATACCCCCAACCGCCTAGTGTAACTGTATCCCACTATTCACTATTTTGGTGGGAGGTTGAAGGGGGTGAAATTTTATTTTTTTTCCAAGCAAAACAGGAAATTCATAAAGGTAAGTAAGAAATACTAATCAGTAATTTAGAAAATTCATCAATTCTCATTAATTTAGCAATACTTATCTTATAAGATGTTTCTCCAATTTTTTTTATTTTTGTAGCGATGGATCGAAGTTGGATGTATGCGAAAACTGTGAAACGTCATAGTCAAGAGTATAAAAATGGGGTATTAAATTTTATAAACGCCGCGGAGGAGGATAGGAAAATAAGAAACAGCGACTACATGTGTTGGCCATGTGCAGATTGTAAGAATGAGAATATGTTTGATAGCCGAGTCGATGTACACGCTCATCTGATACAACAAGGATTCATGGAGGGCTACATATGTTGGGTCAAGCATAGAGAGCAAGAATCAGGAAGTGGTGCAGCTGCAGACAGAAATTGTGCACAAAATTAGGAAGATGAAGATGAGCATGACATGTTTGTACCTTCTCCATTGGGCGGTGAAATGGTTGATGTGGATCACGATCTGCTGCAAGACATGTTACGTGACGTTGAGGACCCAGCTTACAACGAGAGGGATTTCATGAAGTTCAACAGGTTGGTCAGTGACTCGGAGATGCCTTTATACATCGGATGCAAAGCAAAGCACACCAAATTGTCAGCTACCTTGGACCTAATGAAGCTGAAGGCAAGTAGTGGATGGACAGATAAGAGTTTCACAGATCTTTTGAGAATTTTGAAGCCATGCTGCCTGATGAGAACACATTGCCCGAGACGACATATGAAGCAAAGCAGGTTATGTGTCCCCTAGGGTTAGAGGTCCGTAGAATTCATACTTGTCCAAATGACTGCATATTATACCACAAGCAATATGCAGACTTAGATGCTTGTCCTATCTGCAAGGATTCTCGATACAAGCAAAAGAAAAGTCTTGACGAAGGAAAGAAGTCAAAGCGGGGTAGTCCGGCGAAGGTTGTGTGGTATCTACCTATCATTGATCATTTCAAAAGAATCTTTGCCAACCCCAAGAAAGCGAAGTTAGTACGTTGGCATGCCACGAAGAGAAGGAACGACGGTATACTAAGACATCCAGTGGATTCGATTCAATGGAGGAATATCGATCGAAAACACAAAGACTTTGCTGCCGACCCTAGAAACATGAGGATATATATGTGTACGGATGGCATGAATCCTTTCGAAGACATGAGTAGTACTCACAGCACTTGGCTAGTTCTTATTTCAAACTTTAACCTACCGTCATGGTTGTGCTTCAAAAGAAAATACATTATGCTATACTTGCTAATCCAAGGACCGAAACAACCGGGCAATGATATCGATGTATTCTTGGAGCCTGTTATCGATGATCTTGAGATTCTCTGAAAAGAAGGTGTGAAAACTTGGGATGCATATGGTCAGGAGAACTTCAAGCTACGAGTTCTATTGTTCTGCAGCATTAATGACTATCCCGCACTCGGTAACCTTTCCGGACAAACAGTAAAAGGAAAGAAGGCTTGCTCCGACTGTATGGAACATACACGCAGCCGCTGGTTGAAGAAATCACGAGAGATGGTTTATATGGGTCATAAGAGGTGGCTCCCGCTACGTCACGCATTTAGAAGGAAGAAGAAAATTTTCAATGGTAAGAGAGAATTTCAGCCTGCTCCCAAGGATTTGTCCAGAGATGAGGTCCACAACTTGGTCAAGGACATAACCAATGAGTTTGGGAAGAAAAGAAAATGTATTCAGGCAAAGGACAAGGGTATGTGGAAGAAAAAGTCCATACTTTGGCGACTACCTTACTGGAAAGATCTTGAGGTCCGTCATTGCATTGATCTCATGCATATAGAAAAGAATATGTGTGAGAGTTTGGTTGGCCTGCTGCTGAATATTCCCGGGAAAACAAAGGATCTACAGGAAATGAATATTCGCAGTGAGCTCCGGCCCGTAACAGATACAAAGACAGGTAGAGTGTACCTCCCTCCAGCTTGCCACACACTATCGAAGGATGAGAAGATCGCAATGTTATCATGCCTGAAAGATATTAAAGTTCCATCGGGCTATTCAGCGAGGATAAGTAAGTACGTCAAATTGGACGATCTAAATTTAGTTGGAATGAAATCTCACGATTGCCACGTGCTAATCACACAGATCTTGCCAGCTGCTATCAGAGGCATTCTTCCACCCAAAGTCCGTCACATGATCCAACGTCTGTGTGCCTTTTTCAATGCAATCGGATAGAAAGTTATAGATCCCGAAGATCTAGATGGGATGCAGACCGATATTGTCAATACCCTCTGTCACATGGAGATTTTTTTTCACTGTCTTTCTTTGATATCATGATTTATCTCCCTGTTCATCTTGTGAAGCAAACAAAACTATGTGGCCCCGCTTTTCTAAGAGAAATGTACTCGTTCGAGAGGTACATGGGAGTTCCGAAGTCGTACATTCGGAACAGAGCAAAACAGGAGGGGAGCATCATTGAAGCTAAACTTCAGAATTGATAAGAAAGCATATGATTGGACCCCGATTCAACTAGCGATAGATGAAGCGTAGGGCCGATATGTGGAAAAACGAGACCTTCATAAGATAGGACATGACACACTTCTCCACAAAAAAGACTTCCCGGTAAAACAACAAATAGGTAACCAGTGCGGATTTCATGTGTGCCACAACATGCGCCTTTTGTGCAAAGATAAGGTGAAGACTTTGGCTGAATTTGAGGTCTGTGGTTTCAATTGTGACATATACTAACTACATCGAAGTATATATATATAGAGAGAGAGAGATCGATCGACTAATTTCGAATTATGTATATGTAAGACAAAATTTCAAAGGATTCGGGTAGCAGCTTCGAGGAGATTCGTTAGGAGATAGCCGGCTTCATCATACACGAAATAATTCACCCCAAAGGAATGTTTAGGGTTAAGATTAAATGATGAACATTATTGAACATCTTAAATGAATTGTCAAAGACATGTGATTATGTAACACTGATGTTTCTTATATTTGTTATGTTTATGTAAATACATGCTAAATATATATTTGTTCCAATTAACTCGGTTTTGCAGGTTATGATGCTTACCACTTAAATATATGAAATATGTGAATAATGGATGTATGAAATATGTGAATAATATGGATGTTATGTGAATGGATGTGTGAAATATATGTGAATGGCATATATATGTGCATGTGAATGGGGATGCTGGGATGTATATATTGACAATGCTGGGGAATATATCTGTTTCTATTATTTTGCAGTGGGCATGGCTAGCAAAGGCCTGAGGCTAGCCAAAAAACAAAATTTATTTTTTTTGTGGGCCATACTCATCGATGACGGGCTTTAACTTAAAGGCCAATTGAGTTATAGTCATCCGTGACGTGCATAAATTAAAGCCCGTTTGAGTTATAGTCATCCGTGACGGGCTCTAGTTTAAGCCCGATTGAGATTATAAGTCATCTATGACGGGCTCTAGTTGGGGCCCGATTGAGATAAGTCATCCGTGACGGGTTCTGTTTGACTGGTCGTCTGGGTCAAAGCTATCAGTGACGGGTTTTAGTTGAGGCTCGATTGAGATAACCTCATCCGTAACGGTCGTATGCCCGATTGAGATTACTTCTCACCTCAGTGACTTCTACGCTGTGATGGGCGCCATACCCGATACAGATGGGGGTTACCGCCCGATTGAGATGTGGGTGATCATTGTAGTGCAACACATTCTGATATCCATCCATACACGCTGGGGATTGCCAAGTGTTGGGCGGGTTGTTTCAAAAAAGAAAGAAATTAAACAAAATGAGACAAGTTCGTAAGATGAATTGATGTGAGACCCAGCCTGGAGTTCGAGCCAATAGATAAAAAAACACCATTATAAAGCCCAAGTTATATATAGTAGCACCACACCGTCCGTCGTTATTGCAATGGGATTAATATTTCAGCCTTAATTGACGTCCATTGGTTAGGATGGCTCAGATGAGCAGAGATACCAGCAAAATGGCGGCGCTTACAGCAGCTGGAGTAGTAGCAGCGTGACCATCGTCAGGACGTGCTCCCTGCTGAAGAGGGGAGGAGGAGCCAGTAGAACACAAGCATTAGTGCCAGAGCTACCTGCACTCTTAGGCTCGGCATCCGGGAGAGGTGGCTCAATGACGTCCGATGAGTTGAGCACCGGCATTGGTGCCAGAGCTGGCGGCATGCCACCGGTGCATTCCGCGTCGAGTAGCTGCGCGAGGTCGCCAATTGGCACATGCTTCATGGATGTAGACGTACCATCTCCAAGGCGTGTACAGGTATTCACTGCCAGTAATTAACTGTGCTTTTGTAAAACTTTAGGATCATAATACCTAAGATTATGTATCATGTACTCTACACTACCTAAAAGAAAGGAAACACGTAGGGGATATTGTGGCAAACAATAACATAAATGAGTACCTACTTTACTAGCTAGCGAGTAGTAGTAAACTTACTTTTATATCTTCTAACAGTCTTGGGGAAGTCAGTTATGAAGCCATCAACATGAACCAACTGAACATAGTTGTTGATCTCCACTGTTTCATCTGCGAAGAAATCCACCGGTGGTGATACATACTCATTGCGGAATACCTCTACATACACAGCTAACCCTGCAGACTGCACATCTTCCACAACGTTGCTTTTGCTAAGAATAAAACCTTTGCTCTCAGCAAAAACAGATTCCCTGTCAACAATAACAGCATCTGCAAACTTCTTGATATCTGCTACAGAGGAATCAGAAACGTCCCCAACTTTTAACGGGAGCGAGTAGACAAGCTTGCATTGTGTTAACCTCTGCTTCAGTTTGACGAGAACAGCACTGTCTTTAGACTGAATCATAATCTCCTTGTTGTTCTTGGTAGTAGGGTCGATGTTGTTATAGCCAGCATTACTCAGCGCAGTTGTTACAAGATCAACGACATCAAATCCTAATGATTTTGCCATAAATGCAGCATTCTGCACTTCACAAGGTTGATCGATCAATTTTCACTGAAGATTTTTGAAGAAAGGAGAAAACTAAGAAAAAATGGCTCCGTGCGTAAGATATTTTGGTTTTCATGGTGATCACCTTAATGAAAAAAATTGCTAAAATCTCCTATAGACGGGTAACGGAGAAACCGTTGAAAATGACTACTAAAAAAATTGCCAAAAAAGGAGGTATGATCACCTTGATGATGATCATGATGCCGGATAAATCCTTGTCCTTTGCATAAGTCAAAAAGTCAGATAACTTGAAAAACTTCCCTTGATTTGCGTACCTTGGGTTCCTTACAAAATTATAGTACGGGTGAGATATTTTCGCTGCAGAAAAAAAAACACATGAGTTTTTCATGTTTGTATGCCATCTGCCTACAAATTACAAGTCATATAACACTCTTTTCGAGAAGAAACATTTTTCTAAAACTGGATAAAAACAATGTTAAAAACATTTCAATAAAATGATAAAGAGTTGTAATAAAAAATGATAAGGAAACTCACGTCTCAAAGTGCTAATTTCATCCCAAGTGAGGTTAAACGTGAATATTCCTGGTTTAGTCTGAATTTCTGGAACGACAGAAGCAAGTGAGCTAAACTTCGAGTTCTGAACATCTGTACTGTCATACAGGTTACTGGAACTCATGCATATAGGAATTCCTTCTTTGGTCATTTCGATGGAACAGTCAATGACATCTGTACCATCTCTAACTGCCTTCTCATAGGCAAGGTCTGTACAGTCCGGGTAATCTCCACTAGCACCATTATGTGAGATAATTAATAAATTCCCTGTTAAAAACAATGTGATCGCTAATTAAAACGAGTTCAAACCTGTGGAATTCAAATATCACTGCAAGAACATATACTGATATGAGGGTAGGTTTGCACCCAAATGTGTCATACCATGATCTGTTTTTCTGCTTGTGTTCAAATTAGTGAAACAACCTGTGCAAATGCAGACTCAAATGCATTAATTCCCGATTCTTATTTGTGTACAACAATAAACAACAGGTAACACAACAGTGGTTGGTGACTGGCAAAAGTTAAGCAATCTCATAGCTCACATGGTAGCATATATATAAATGAAACAAAAAATGTATAACTATACTATCAGAAGGCCATCAATGCTCCAATGCTCCTCCAAAAGAGTAGATAACACGGATTTTTAAAGTACGTTAAAGACACCATTTGCATCCGCCCACTATGTGAATGTGATTACTAATCAATCAAATTGATTGATCTTAGCAAAATTTAGATTCAAGACAGCTTTGAAGCATTGCCTGTAGAGTTATTTGCTATGGTGAAATTGACAAAATAACGGTGATTAAAATTACATTAGTATAATCAAAGCAACAAAAGTATAGACGACATACCAATAGCCTCTGATGCAGTAAGTGGGTGATCTGTTAATACACCATCAACAGAGAAGCCACCATTGTTGACAAATGACAGATATTCCTCCACAGGATCATAACTGTAGTTATAGGGAAAAATTCCATCGTTTGAAAAATCAGACGCATATATTTCTAAACCTGCATCGTGCGCATCTTTGACAATCTGTGTGGGAAGCTGAATATAATTATCACTTGTCACTGGCCATATATAGCTTTTGGGAACCATTATACCAGAAGCAATTGTCTTAATAAATGCCAGGTCATTCAGCATAGAGTTATATGTTTTGTTTGTAGAAGGATCGGAAACGGCTTTATCAAGAAAGCGGAACACTAGCTTCACTTTATGATTAATGCCTCCTGATAGACTTTGCAGGAAACCTAGTTCAGGTGATGAGATGTACTTCACAAAGCCAAGCTTTTGTACTGAAAGAATGTAATTTGTCATGTTCAAACCATGCTCTGTGTAGAAAACATCATGCTGCAGAAATGAAAATGAAGTTATCTTAATTCAGAAGGACACATGAAGCACGATGAATCAGTAACAATAGATATAATAATTTATACGTTTAGATTGAAAGAACAGCTAGCAAACCCTACCTCAACATTCAACCAAAGAGATGATGGCTTGACCAAGGACATGAAGCCCGTGACAGAAAAGATGCGGAAGTTGCAGAAATCAAATTTGTTGGTACGAGAAAAAAGTGCCTGTGTTACTGCCCAACGGTAGATATGAGTACTGATTACAAAATTATACTATTAAAGTCATCCTAGAAAAAAGAAATTAATAACAAAAACAGCTCGATACTATATCTAAAGCACACTAAAAAGTGTCCACGAACTTAAAAAAAAAAGGGTACAAGGATCGATGACATCCAGTTTTGGCCACATGAAGAACAACATAAAAGCTAATAATAGGATATTTTATGATAAAATTGGCATGGCAGTACGTAGTGTGAACAATTTCCATTATCTACAAAAATTGAGATGGTGGAAGTATGTATTCATGGATGCATGTTATTGCAATGCAGTAAGCAACCAGCTGAAAATGATTTGAACTCACAGAAAACATTGCTAAGCAAAGACATGTTATAGTCCACAGGGAACCATCCAGTTTTCGGCACACCATTGATTCTGTATGTCTGCTTCCCCCTTGGATAAACTTGGCTGATAGTGGTGCCATTCTGCATAAGTAAATCTCGGAGGCAAATGCCAACACCGTCTTTCGTCAGTTGCACATCGCACCACAAGCTCGTGTAACTCGAGGTAGCAGACAACGCAAAACCAAAGGCGAATTGGCTGGAATCAGGAAACAATCCTGAAAAGCCACCTCTAGCAATAACAAGAGGAGCATTACCTGCACAACCAACAAATGCTTGTTGATATGTATATTTCAGGATGCAAATTAAAAAAAACAAGTAGGAAATCACAAGGTAATCATTGACTCGTAGAACAGTATAATTAGTAGGTTGAGAAAAGGACATGAACAATAAGCTAGCAACAGGTGCCGAAAAATTTTAATTTCAGGCATGCTACTGCAAGTACAGATCATGGTCATGGCCTTTCAGACATGGGACAAAATTAACAGTATTCCCATCAAGATTTCCACGAAAACCAACTCACTGCAACAAACCCAGACAACACCTGGTTCAGAAATCAGAATTCAGGTCCTTAAAAGTCCTGACATGAACAGAGCCGGGAAATACTCCTATATAGATAACAATTACGAGGAGCTACATCGAGCTTGCCATTGAGGGATTAGATTTTACCCGTCAAGGTTTTGAAGGTGGTTGATGCAAGCGGGAGCTCCGCAGCAACGGCGACTGAGAGTAGCAGGATCCAGCGGTAGGACAGCATTGTGGGGAGGGAACTGCTAATCCTGGAGAAATTTTCCTCCAAGGCTCGGAGAAAGCATGCACTTTGGCTGAGAAGAGGCGCAAGATGGCGTTTTTATAGGGGTCACCCAGTGGCAGAACAACAGTGAAAACTCCCTGATTGCATTCCATGTCACTGAACGCAAGCATCTTGTCAATTAACAATTAAAAATCACCTTGAAATAAAACAAGGGTTGTTGGTGAAATTTACACTATGTGTGAGAGTGAGAAGTGGGGATTGAAGGATAAGGAGAGTTCTTCTCTGCAATTAATAACTATTAGAACAAGTGCTAACAATAATTACATAGTATCTGTTTTTTTTTCTGAACGGATCGGAGAGATCACCACTGGAAAGTCGACAGCGCAGCTTCAGAGGAGTAAATATACAACATAGAATCCTATGATCTACAAACATGCAAGGCTTGTTCAGTATGTTTGGTTATCATATATTCGAAGAAACAAACAAGGGACCATATGTTGACCACTCACTCGATCATCGATGGTTTCAGTTTTGGGTTTTAGGTTAGGTTGGGCACTCTCAACTCTGGATCTGCAGGAGGAAACAAAACGATCAATACTTTGATGCAGGTAAAAAATCAAAGAAAAAGAAAAAAAAAGAGGGCGAGTCAAGAGGAGTGGAGACTTCAAGACAGGAAAGAGACTGATGAGTTTTTTGGTACGTGGAATCCGAATCTGATCTGATCATTTCTTGATTCGGTTTAGCCTTAATTACCTAGCTAATTACATCTGCTATAGCTAACCCATGTTTGTGCATGCTTGTATAAATTCGTCAGCCATAGGCTTGGCCTAAAAATTGGGAATTCTTATGTGCATCGATATATTAGAAAGAAGCAAAATAGTTTACATCCAGGCACCTACTGGCAGCCAGGGTTTTCAATTTCATTTTGGACCGAAATTTTGGGAATTTTCATACTATTTTGCGTGAAATTATTTGAAATTTTAACAAAATTTGACTGTATTTGAATAAACTTGACCAAATTTATAAAAAAATAAAAAAAGAAAATTTTGGACGAGATATTTGCTTGCGAAAGAGGAGCGAAATTACCGAAATTGTAATCAGTGCTGGCAGAAAGGGACAAGAGTGAAGAATATACGGCCTAAAAATAGAAATAAAGGGGAGCTACTCGGTGAAAATAATCATCAGAGTAGACAGAGGCCAGAGGCAAGCAGGCAGGGTCAACATGGAGCTAGGGCCACAGGACGCCGAGGTGTCGCGCCCTATCTTCAACCCAAAGTTGAGCCTCTTGATCAGGACAGTGTTGAGCAGTGCCCGTACTGATGTGAGGGAGAACACCGTCTAACACACATGCATTCCGTTCCTTCCAGAGCTTCCAGGTGACAAGCGAATCAAAATCATGCCTCGCAATTTTGGCCCAGCTCTTGTCATGGCTGCCCACCAATCCTGTAGGGACGAGAACTCAAGGCACACAGTGGACAATACTCATCAGTTAAAACCGACACCTATAATGCTTTTCCTATCCATAATAGTGTCCGGGGGGCGCCGGCGACAAAACCGGCACCTTTCAACACAAATAGGTGCCGGTTCTAAAAAAAATGATACCAATATTGTAGGTGTTGGGTTTTTTAAAAAATGTCATCTTTTATTATATTATAGGTACTAGTTAATTAAAAAATTGACACCTATAATATATTATACCGATACCCCTTAAAACCAACCAAGCCGAGCAGCAGCCTCACCCATTCAAATATTATCCACTCCTTTCTTCCCCAATCCTTATCCACTTCTTTTCTTCCCCAGTCATTATCTTCCTCATCTTCCGCCGCTTTCGACCACCATCAACCATTGTCGCGCCTCTCCTCCGTCTTGCCCTCGCCTCATCCTCCCACTTCCTCTGTGCGTGCCTCTCCTCCGTCTCGCCGTCGCCTCCTCCTCCTCCTTCCCGCTTTCCCCAACGCTTCTCCTCCTCCTCCTTCTCCTCATCATCATCATCCGCGCCCTCTCCTCCTTCATGGCGATATCGCTTGTGGCGCTAGTGGGGGCTGGGGTGGCCGTGGTGGGATGTCGTGGAGTGCCAGGGCCCCACCGGTGTCCACAGCGACAACCTCAACTGCCTCGCCACCGGCTTCAACAACGCCTACAGCAACAACCTCAATCACCTCGCCACCAGCTTCAACGACACCCTCGGCTCCCTCGTCTCTGACCTCGCCGCCCAGCTTCTGTCACGCCCCGATTTTTTTTCGGGATTAAAAATCGTTTAATAATCCATTTCTAGAAATTAAATTAAAATTAACAAGTGAAATTAATGTGGGAAGTAAAATTTCCTTTAAATTTCATGGCTGCGAATATTTTTGTAATAGTCTCCATGCCCTAAGGTACTCTCTGAAATTTTCCGTGAATTTTCAGAGCTCAAAAAATAATTTTAAGAGCTAAAAGTTCATTAATCAATTAAATTAAATGATAAACCAATTAAAAATCCCCCTCCTTCGTTTCCGGCCCAAGTCTGGTGTGCCTCCCTCGTGGTCTGCTCACCACCCTCTTCCTCTCCTCTCCTTCTTGGGCCAGCCTCCTTTTCTCTCTCGCCAGCCCGCTTGGCTTCCTCTCGCCAAAGTCCATATTACCTCCCCGCTCAGCCTCCTCTCTCCCTCACACTGATAGGTGGGATCGGTGGCCCCACCTGTCATCCCCAACCTCCGCCTGGGGCTGCCACTTCCCCACATCGCGGCGCCATTCCGGCACCACCCCGCGTGTGCCCGTGCTCCCTAGTGCGTGAGACCGGCTTCCCTCCACCTCCTCTGCTCTCTCCCTCTTTTTCCCCAATTTTTGATGTTGGATCGAGCTCACCCGCTGCCACGTCCCCCCTCTCCTCCGTCCACGTCGCCGGCCGGTTCCGCCCATCCCGGCCACGATCTCTAGTTCCCGGCCCTATAAAATGTCTCCCTGTGCTCTCCTCTTCTGTTTCTGTTTCCCCACGTTCCCCGAGCTTACCGTGCTCTCTCTCGAGCTCCACACGCCGCCTCCTCTCTCCGCCATCACCATCGCCATTCTGACCACCGCTCGCCAACACTGCCACCACCGCCGCATTGCGTCGCATGCATCGCCGGCAACGCCTCACCGCGCCGCACCCCGGTGTAACATCCCGATTTTTGCCCCGTCGAAAAATCTATTTTATTAAAAATCCTATTCTCAAAAATTTGGTTCTTTAAGTGTATTTAGAATTATGTGCCAAAAGATCTCAATTGTTTCATTAGCTTGTGAACCCAAAACCTTGATCATGATATCGTCCCCCAAAATTAAATTCCCATTATTCGGATTTTTGGAGTTCGAGTTTTCGCTCCTAAACCTTTCCAAAAATCCGTACGGTTGAAATTTAAATTTCGGAATTTTAACTGTGTCGTCAAATAATCTCCTTTCCATTTAGAAAATCTAAAAATATTTATTTTTAGACTTCGATCGCCCGACAAATATTTCTTATACGTGATCAAAATCAATATTTCTGCACACGTATCGACGGTCGTTATTCCCGTTGGATTTAATCGCGCACCGACGGAACCGGCAAAAACCGAGTTTGTCCTTTAATCTCTCTTTTCCAAATAAAATACCATGTTCTGATTTTGAAATTTGAAACGCGTCCTAAATTATCCCTCCATTTTTCTATCGATGCTAAATTATTTATTTCAAAGCCTTACCCGTTCCTTTCGTCGCAAATTATTATTCCAAAACCAAAGCTCATCCAAACAAATTCTCTATCTGTCCAAAAGTCCCAAATAGATCATTAGAATTTTTATCCCAGTTATGGTTCCTTTTTCAAGTCCAAATGAATATTCGCAGCTCACAGGTAAAAATATCAGTATGCAAGCATACATGCATTTTCTCATCTGTCTTCCTGTCTCCCCCTGACACTCCATTAATCATAACAGAACAAAAGAGCAGAGCTCTTTCCGCATTTATGTGAGTTTGGCATCCTCCTGAACAACGAACAACGCAGAGAGCAGCAAAGGAAACTATAGAAGGAGACGCTGGCACAAGCACGAAAATGTCTGTTTCCGTCGACGGATTCTCTACTGAAAATCAAGAAGATAAAATTCTAAATTATCGTGGCATGCTTTTCAAACTGCTAAACGGTATGTTTCGTGCGAAAATTTTTTATATGAAAGTTGTTCTAAAATATCAAATAAATTTATTTTTTAAGTTTGTAATAATTACAACTTAATTAATCACATATTAATGTCATCTCGTTTTACGTAAAACAATTTATCTTTATCTTTCAGACACACCACTCATGAGCTGCCACTCCATTTTCTTCACCCCAGGGTCGAATCCTCGCAGCCGCGGAGCTTGTCGCGCCGAATGTAGCCGACGTCGTCCGGCCCAAGCCAGGGCCGCCCCTGCCGAGCTTGCCGCGTCGTAGCGCCCGGCCGATGCCGTGGCCAACTCGTGCCGAGCCTCCTCGGCCGGCCTCCTCCCTGCCGCGAGCATCGGCCAAGCCGCGCGCCACCACCCTCCCCTGCCGCGCACGCCACCCGGCCGCCTCCCGAGCCGCCGGCGCCCCCGGCCGCCCGGCCGCAGCCGTCGCGTCGCCTGCGCGCCGCCCAGGCCTTCGTCGAAGCCGCCTGGCCCGGCCTCCTGGCCGAGCGCCGTGGCCGGCGCCGTGCCGCGCCGTGCCGCCGGGCCGCCTCCCCTAGCCGCGCCGCCGTCGCGCCCGGCCGCCTTTCCCCGGCCGCCGACGCCGCTCTGCCGCCCCAAGCCGGCGCCGCCGCTCCCAGCCCCCGTGCCCGCGCTGCCGCGCGCCTCGCCACCGCCGGCGCTGCGCCGCCGCGCCCGCGCCGCGCCGTCGCCCAAGCCGCCGGCTCCCTCCCCCATCGGCCTCTCCTCCCAGGAGCAAGCAGAGAAAGGAAGAAGGAGAGAGAAGAAAGAGACAAGGAGAAAGAAGGAGAAGGGAAAAAAAAGAAGAAAAGTAAAAGAGATGGGACCCACCGGTGGGCCCCATTATCTCTTTCTCCGTGGGCCCCATCTTGACCAAAGACTTGGAAAAAGCCGAAATCACCTCCTTTCTTTGTCGGGCCGAAGCCCATAAAGTCCTCCAAAAAAGTCTACATAACCTCCCTCTACTTCGTCGGAACAACCGGCCTGATAATCTATACACAAGTCCATAGCACCTCCCTCTTGTTCCTCGGGCCGAGCCCAAGAACGGACCTGCAAAAGTCTACTTTCATCCTCCGGGCCGAAGCCCACCAACAGCCACCCTCCTCACCAAAGTCTAATGGATGTCCCTCAACTCCCCGAGCCCCTCTCTTAAAGTCTACATTCCTCCCTGGGCTAAAACCGAAGCCTTTCTAAAATAAAGTCCAAAATTCCTCTCTCTTAACATCACAGCCAAGGAATATTCTTGGGATTATTCCTTTTCAATTTAACAAATCCTTTTTCTCACATTTCAGAAAATCCAGTAATCTTCCAAAATTCGTATCTCCCCAACCGTAAGTCCGATTGACTCCGTTCAACTTCCATAATTTTGTTAAAAATAAGGTCTATACAATGGCACAATAATTTATAATAGTTATTATCTGTTTTATAGGGTTTTGGATATTTTTCTTTTTTTAATCGCATAGTGGACGTTTCGAAGATGCAACGGACGCGGATTTTTCTTGAAGATTTGAAGACCAACAATAAGGCAAGCCACTCTTTGATCATATTGCTCCTAGTTTATAAAATGTATTGTTTCGCAAGATTGCATGTTTAGCGTACACAATTATTTTGATCGGCCATCGGTCTACGAGCACACGACCGACGGACCAACCTATGTAGTTGCATTATTTTTCATAGGATCTTGTTAAACTTAACCCTTGTCGCTCCACCACAGCATTACCTCGATACTTGCACTCTCTGGGCGCAGGTGTCCTTTTGCACCATTTGATTATATCAAGTTTATACATGGTTATCGATGTGGAAAAATTTGGGTTGTGAAAAGTTTATAAAACCCGACTCGGGAAGTCGATGACTTTGAAAATAAAAAGATTTTATGGGAGAAAATTTGCGTGCGAATCCTCTCCTGTGTGGTTTGGTTTCGTAGTCGCGCATAAGGACCGATTCCTTTGGGTTTTACATCTGAGCATCTCACAATACGATCATATGGGTAGAATGGGATGCCCTTAGATGAATAACTAGTTAAAACATAGATGTCTAGCATGTTGGCAGGTGAGGAGCACCGGTATGGTGGAGTTTACGGTAATTTCCTGCAGTGGGGATGTGTCGGGGGTCCATACGGTGGGGCCTGAGTAGATGAGGGCCTGAATCTGGCCTAATGCTTGGTGGAGAGATTCTATCCATCTGTGTGACATGGGACATTTATGGTTTGGTTAGGGAAAGGCTTTGTCACGAACTTCCGGTACCGGCCAATTTCGGTGTAAGCTTCGTTCTTGTGGGAAAAGCGTACAGTTTCTGCAGAGGTTTGATTGAACTGTTCGAACAGCCGTGCCCACGGTCAAGGGCGAATGTAAGGTGATGCCCATAGCGTAGATTTGCTTTTAAAACTTATTTCTTAAATTGGTTCGTAGGATGGGAACCGTTACCATAGTCCTTCTTTCTGACAAATGGCCAGCCTTTGTGGTTGGGAACAGGCCTGTGTGACCTGGGGTGTCGTTTGGCACCATAGGGCCGAGAGGGCCGGTTTAGGGGCCGAGATGGCCGTGGTTGGGTTGGCAGGTCGAGAGGACCGGACCCGGAGTTGTTAACCATGAGACTTGGTTAACGGATGATTGTTGGAGAGAATGTTGGTTTATGTTTTAAAAGTGAAAAGAAGCTAATAAAGGAAAAGTTATTTTTGAAACCTACATTTAGACCTTTTAAAAAAGTGTTTTAAAATGATTTGCTAAACAAACTTAGCCCTTCTGTGAAGCTTGCATGTACACATTTCCTAGTGGCTTGCTGGGTACGAAAATACTTAATCCTTCATTGTTGTTGTTTTTCTCCTCTTGGCTCAAGTTCAGGAAAAAGATGAAGGTTGGAGTTTCGTCCCTAAACCCAAACTACTGTCGGTGGATTTGGTGTCCTAGCTTCGCTAAGTTTCGCTGCTGCTGACTCTGATTGGAGGTTGCAACTCAGGGATTACCCGAAGCTGTAACGTAAAGGTATATTGTATTTAGTTAAATCTTGCATTGATTCATTATGTTATCGCTGGTACCAGCATCGTTATCCTGGGACTGGTACCTGTTTTGCGGTTCCGTGGGAAAGCGGTTCGTCGTTCTCCTACGGCACGCCCTCCTCGGTGCCATTTGTACAGTGGCACAGGGCCGGGTGTGATACCCGGCCACCGGTCCACGCTTTCAACCCGCCACCAAAACGCCACTCCCACCGTGAACCACATCGTCGCCGCCTGCATCCACTTCCGGCCAAGCGCCATCGCTGTTCTACACGTCACCGCACAACTCCGATTGCACCACCGGCTTTACCGCGTAGAATGCTACTCGGTTGCCCCTTGCTCGTTGCAAATCGCCATCGGAGTGGCGACTTCGCCGTCAACCCGAGCCGCCTCCTCCAGCTGACGCTTGCCACCACTCCAAGCCCTCTTCGGCCTCGCGACCTTCTCCATCGGCTTCACAACAGCAATTGGAAGGCCGTCCACCCCTTCCCAAGTGCCGCTCGTCGCCATAGCTAGGTTCCCGCGCGCTATCCCGAGTGCTGCCACCGCCAATCCTTGCCGCTGGCTGCCCCCTTCGCCATGTAGCCGCTGCCTACCCTCGATGAGAATCCCCTCCTCGTCCTCTTCCAGTTGCCCTCACCCGCGCCCCTTTCGCGCCACCGCCGCTCACCGCCGGTGGTCTCCAGGCCCCATGCACTGCCACCTGCCTGTCAACCGACCGGGTCCAGGTGAACGCTCATGTGGCCGCATTGCCCGCCGTCCGATCAGTCTTGGCCGCATGGCCGGGCATCAGCGTGGACATGGTCCACGGTGGAACGGTCTCTGTTGTGCTGCTGATGTGTGGGGCCCGTGTGGGCCACCTTTCTTGGACTCGGTCCATGCCGGTGCCCCCCCTTTGCTAACATCAGCAGCCTCCTTTTCCTTTGAGAAAATATTTAATAATTATGCAATAAATCGTATTAATTTCTAGAAATTCATTTAAATGCCTCAAAACTTGTAAAATTCATAACTAATTCATACGAACTCCAAATTGGGCCATTCAACTTATAAAATTCATCTAAAATTGAGCTTTACATTGTTGTTTACTTTTCATGTACTGTTTATTTGGTTTTTATTAGGGTTTTTCCTTGTTGTGCATGCCAGCATGTAGATTTCGCTGTGTTGGAAGATCGCGCTCGCGAGGAAAAGAGTTCGGAAGATTGTTTGAAGAAGCAACACAAGCCATACATTCCCCTTGAGTATGTTGAACCTACTTTATAAAATATCTTACCGTTTGCAAATAAATTACATGTTTTGCTAATTACGTGGGATTGAAATTATCTATCTGCTTGCTTGTGCCATACCTATTTGTTATCCATCCTTTGCCAAACTTGGGTGATAATTTGATTAACTTGTGTCGATTATGTTGACCTTGCTAGAATTATGTATGCTTAGCCATGCCTAATTACAACTAGCTCACTTAATGAGATAATTACACTATCTACATTTAGTATTTGGATGAGCTGCAAGCTCGAAGCATCTGGCCATGATTTATTGGTCATAACTATCCAACTAAAATATGGCTTAATGGTGGGTTATGGGTGCATGGTTTTGCTTGTCGCACCCATGGCAATTAAGGACCGGTTCGCGAAAAACCCTGAAAGACTTACCGTGTTTACCACAAGCAAGCGTGGGCAACTGCTGGATTTGCAGTATAGCTTTCCCCTTTCTAACGTTCCCACGCAAGGGTGAGCGTGAAGGAGTTTGGATGGGCCCTACGACGGCCTATGCGGCTTCCGGATTCACCTAGGCATAAGAGAGGGTTGCCCGCCTTGGTTTAAAGGCGAGGGTGAAATCTGCAGTGTAGTGTGTTTGGTTAGGAGGAGTTATGTGAAGGGTCTTGTCATGATTTCCCCCTTTAGAGTACCTACGGTTCTTGATTTTATATTTACTTGTATTTTGCATGTTGTGCATAAAATTCACTTATGATCAATTTTATTTCTATTCCAAACAGATAGAGATTGAATTTACAAAATTTTAGAGATTAGTTTCACTCAATTTGAAGCTGATTTGAATTAGTTATGAATTTCCAAAGATTAATTCACTTTTGTTTTTATTGAAATAATTATAAGTGATCTGTGCTTGATTTTTATTCATTCTTCTGAATTAGTTTTCTAAAGGAAAAGTTCTTGCTCCTGACAGGTGGGTCCCAGCTCATTTTATTAAAGGAAACATTATTTTCCAATGGGAAAAGGCTGTGCCAATGACAGGTGGGGTTCCGGTCAACCCAGGCCAGGTCAACATTGACCATCAAATGGCCATGGGCCCACATGTCGGTGACAGTGAATATAAAACGAGTTTTAATTAGATTTTCTTAAGGATTTGGTCCCACACGTCATACTAACTTATTAGCTGAGTCATTAGCTTAATCTTTTTCATTAATTCTTAACCAAAACATTTAAAGGTGGGGCCCGGTCGTCAGTCTCTCCTCTCTTACTTTCCCTTTTCTCTCATCTACTTCCTCGCTGCTTCTCTCTCTGACCCGCGAGCGGCAGCGGCGGCGAGGAGGCTACGCGCACGGCGGCAGCCAACACAGGCAGGGGCTATGGCAACGCTAGGTGACATTGGGACGGCGTGTCTCCGGCGCCCAGCACAGGAGAGAACGAGCTCCGGCTTGGTTTGGGGACGCGGATCACTCAACGAGGTGGCTCAGACGTCACCAGGTGAGGCTATCCACGGAAGCGGGCCTAGAGGTGGTCGGTGTTAGGACCGCGAGACAGAGCTCCAACTTGCAGCGAAAATTCGTCGGCACCGAGGGGCAGCGGCCGGCTCGTCGCTCTCTACGCGTTCCCCTTGGTTTGTGCAAGGTTTCGCCCCACTTTACGTGGCACGAGGTGTTATGCAGCGGGCGGGCTACGGCGGCTTGGCGTCCATCGCGGCGGCACGGTCACGGCAAAGGCGACAAGGCCTAATCGACGGGGCGCGGGTTGCGGACGCCTATGGGGGTGCTAGGGGAGGTTGCTGGTGAGATGACGGTGCTCGAAATCATAACGGGACGCCGGAGGGGTTCGCGCGGCTCGGTGCGGAGCCAAGCAGAGCACGGGCTCATGCACGCCGATTTTCAGCAGCGCCGGCGCTGTGCGGCTACAACAACCAGGAATGACGGTGTGCGAGGGAGGAGAGGAGGACGAAGGCTTCGTTTTCTCACCGGGTGGCAGCCGGGGAGCGGCACACCGGCGACAAAGCGGCAGAACGACCGGCGGCGAGGTACTGGTTGGGGACGGTCGAGCGCGCGGTTCGTCGCTGTGTCCTTGGCTGCGGCATCATCGTATGCGCACTCGGTTCGGGTGGGGTTCAAGGCTTCGTCGCCCTCCTCCTCGCTCCTGTCGTGGGCGGGCTTGGCCGGACTCCGGCTCGAGTACGGGAACTCGCGATAGCCCCGGCCACCGAGAGAGGCTCCCGGTTCTTCTGCTGCCCGTCCGGTCGATGGTGAGACGGGGTGCGCGCGTGTGTGGCGGGCAGGGGTGTGTGCAGGGACGGCGAGCGCACGTCTGGCTAGCTAGGTTGCTGCGGCGGGGCAGCGAACGCGGTAGGCTGGACGGCCATTGACCGAGGTGAGCGGAAAAAGGAGTTGAGCGGCTCGAGCGGCGCGAATTTGAAGGCGCGGCCGAGCCTCACCCGATGGCTTGCAGAGGAAGGCTAGGACGCGGAATGGAGGTCCTTGACTCCAATTATTGACGGCGTGGGCGTCGTCCTCCATTCCCTGTGGCTGGCTAGGTGGCGCTACGAGCGAGGTTGGCCGGTGCCGGTCTGGGTCGTCGCTGCTCTAGGAGGCGCCAAGTGTCTGCGGAAATCCCGGGCAAGGACGGGCGGTGCCAGTGGTGGACGGTTTGTCGCGACGCGGGCGACGCGCTTGGTTCGATGTGGTGCCGCGCACGGGAGTCGCGCGCGTGCGCGTGCGCAGCAGTGGAGGAAGCGGCTCGATCGGCATCCATGGCGTGGACGGGTGCGGAGGGTCGCACTGGGCGCTGTTGGAGCAGCTCGGCTTGGCCGGGCTGACGTGATAGCGAGCCGGGGCGGCGCACGGCTCTACCGTGGCGCGGACGCGGGCACGACGTGGTCAGCACAGCGCACGGGGATTGGTTGCGGCAGCGGCGCATGGAGCTGGAGCGGTTGCTGCGCACCGTGCGACACGGCACCGTGTCGAACACCTGGCGTGGACCCGGGCTGAGCGACTGAGCTGCTCAGCGGCTAGGGCTAGGGTGTTAGAAATTAATCTTCTTGTTTTAATTTCAGCATGTTTAGTGTATTGTCATATGGTAGGAGCTGAGTAGAAGCCACATGTATGTGTGTTGCATGGCGTGAACTGCTAGCTTAATGGTTGTGTTGCATGGCTTAGTGAGTAGAGAGATTGGCAGTGAGTAGTAGGCTGATCGTGTTGCCAGGAGGTGAGAGTACATCTAGCTAATTAGTTAGCCATGCATGAAAATGAGGCGAAGTGATCATCTCATGTCCAGGAGCAGGAAGCGGTCGAGGGCTGCATGGACGCATCGCCGATTGACCTGGAGAATTCTGTTGGATGTGGGTGAGTTTGTTATCTAGGATCATTGCATTTCTTTAGGCTTAAGCAGGTCGTGTGGTGTCCGGTTCTTACGGCAAGCTAGGCGCGTCGTTGAACCAACCACGATCAGCTTGTTGATGTGCGTCTTTAAATATAGGTATATGTAATCAGTTTCAGTGTGTGAGAAATAATCAGAAAAGAGTGCTACGCACTGGCAAACTCTCTGTGTTCTGAATCCTAGTGTGTGTGTGTGCTTGTGTTCTTGTGAGATTGAGTGAGTAAATTGCTTTGAATCGTAACAATTGGTATAAGAGCTAGGGAGTTCTTGTTGCGCGTGAACTTGCAGGCTCAAGGCTTGTGGCCGGCAATTGAGCCTGGCCATGCGGAGTATCAGGAGGACCAGATGGCACTCTCCGCCATCCTCCGCGCCGTGCCGCCGGAGATGTTGTCGACTCTGGCGGTGAAGGATACGACCAAGGAGGCACGGGAGTCGGTGAACACCATGCGTGTGGTGTTGCGTGTGTGCGGGAGGCGAAGGCGCAGACCTTGCGGAATGAGTTCGAGTTGACCCGCATGAAGGTAAGTGAGTCCGTCGATGACTTCTCGATGAGGCTCAATGGCATCGTCAACAACCTTTGCATGCTCGGTGAACCACTGGACGAGGATAAGGTGGTGCAGAAATTCCTTCATGTTGTTCCCTCTAGGTTCGTGCAGGTGGCCATGGCAATCGAGCAATTGCTTGATTTGAAGACGTTGTCCATTGAGGAGGTCACGGGATGCCTCCGTACTGTCGAGGAGCGTTACAGGCCTGGTGACAATGATGGTGACATTAACGGCGGCCGCTTGCTCCTCACTGAGGAGCAGTGGTTGGAGCAAAGGAGGATGATGGAATAAGTCTTGCGCTGTTGATCTTTTTGAGCTGATTGGTCTTTGTGTTCTTTTTGCTTTTCAACTTTTAGGACAGGACTATCATCTTTTAGTTTAGGATGCTTTTAGGACAGCATCTCCTTTCAGTTTTAGGATGCTTTAGGACAGTATCTCCTTTCACTTTTTAGACTAGCAAACCAGCTATAAATATGTATCCCAACCCCCCCCCCAACCCGGAATGGTATGGCCTTTGTGAGAAATAAACAGAAAATTGCCCCAACCCTCCTAGCGCCATCCTCTCGATGAGAGTAAGGATTCTGCTACTAACATCTGGTATCAGAGCCGTTCTATCCTGTAGCTTGGACATCTCCTGCTCATCTCCTTCCCGAGCTCCCCTCTGTCCTCAGCCGGCAGCAGGAGCACTGACTGTCCCTGCTCATCCCTCTCCCCCTGCGCTGATAAGCAGCAGCTCGTTAGAGGCAACCTCTTCCCCATGCAGCAGCCCCCCAGTAGCGTGGCATGTCCGCAGGGCAGTCTCAGCGCTCGGTCGTCTCGAGCGCGCGGCTCCGGCAGGAGGCCAAGCTCGCCGCGGCAGAGGGACGCGAGCGAGCGGTGGTAAAGACCGCTGCGACGGTAGCGAGGACGTTAAGGCTGGCGGTGGCCGAATTGGCAGCAGCAAGGGCGGAATTAGAAGCAGTAGCGGCGGCGGATGCAGCGCGTGCGGTTGCGCTAGAGCTCAAGGCTCTGCGCAACAGTAGCTCCAGCAGCTCTGTCTTCGCTTACGGCAGCACCGATGATGAGCTGACGAGGGAGGCAGCTCGTGAGCGGGTGGGGCAATTGGCAGCCGCGCAACCCCATGCGCGCGGTGGCGGCAGCCCAGACAGGCGCGGATGCACCGACGGCGCTCCTGGCCGGGGCGCGTGCAGCGGCGGCAGCCCAGACTGGCGTGGACGCGCTGGCGGCGCTCCCGGCAGCGACGGCGGGGTCGACGGAGATCGCGGCCTTTGCAGGCGGCGCGGCTCTCCCTCCCCGGACCGGTACCGTGGTCACTGCGGAATCCATGCCGTCATCAGGGATGTCGACCCCGGCGGTGGGTGGCCTACCCTCACCAAGACCAACAACATCGAGTGGGCCGCGGTGATGAGGATAAGGCTCCAGGTGCGGCACATATGGGAGGCAGTTCGGTACGGCGACGTCGACTACGACGAGGATCGACGGGCGCTTGATGCCTTCATCGCTGCAGTCCCGCCTGAGATGCAGTTCTCGCTTTCCCAGAAGCGGACTGCTAAGGAGGCCTGGGATGCCATCGCTGTGGCACGCATCGGCAGCGACCGCGCCTGCAAGTCCACACTGCAGGCACTCTGCAAGGAGTGAGAGAACCTGGCCTTAAAGCCAGGTGAGGACGTTGATGACTTTGCTCTCTGTCTCAACACTCTGCTGCAGAAGATGGTGCAATACGGCGACGACACCTACGACGAGGAGAGAGCCGTCGAGAAGCTCTTCCGTTGCATCCCAGAGAAGTACAAGCAGATCGCTCGCTCGATCGAGTCTCTGCTGGACCTCTCCACGATGTCAATCGAGGAGGCGATAGGTCGCCTCAAGGTTGTCGATGGCGATGAGCCACAGCCCCTCTCGAGGCCTATCACCATTGGCGGGAAGCTCCATCTCACTCGGGAGTAGTGAGAGGCTTGTCAAGGTGATGGGAAGAAGGGGGAGTCCCCTTCCTCGACAGGTAGCCGCAAGCGCGGCAAGCCGCGCAAGGGGGGCGCAGGCGTCCAGGTCAGGCTGCGAGGACGCACCCAGGGTGGCGCCCGCGGAGGCGCCCAGGGCAGCGCTGCCGGCAACCACAGGCCGGCACGAGACGACACCTGTCGCAACTGTGGCAAGCTTGGCCATTGGGCCAAAGACTGCCGACAGCCACGACACGGCCAGGCCAACGTCGCACAGGTGGAGGAGGAGGAAGAGCCGGCTCTGCTCCTGGCACACGCAAGCACCGAGCTATCTCCAGCGGCACCGGCCGCAGCGATTTTCCTCCACCTTGATGAGCCGAAGGTACACGCCTTCCTCGACGACGGCTCCAGCAACAACAAGACTGATGGGTGGTACCTCGACACCGGCGCCACCCATCACATGACTGGCCGATGGGAGTTCTTCACCGAGCTTGACTCCAGCGTCCGAGGCTTCGTCAAGTTTGGGGACGCCTCAAGCGTGGAGATCAAGGGCGTCGGCTCCGTCACCTTCACCGCCAAGTTCGGTGAGCAGCCTGTCTATTACATCCCCGCGTTGAGGAACTCTATCATCAGCGTGGGACAGCTGGATGAGAACGGTTCACGCGTGTTGGTCGAGCACGGAGTCATGAGGATTTGGGATCGCCGTCATCGCCTTCTTGCCAAGGTAACCAGAGGCACCAATCGACTCTACGTCTTCAACGTGCAGGTGGCACAACCGGTTTGCCTCGCTGCCCGACGGGACGACAAGGCGTGGCAGTGGCACGAGCGCTTCGGGCACCTCCACTTCGAGGCCCTGAAGCGGCTCAGCGCCAAGGAGATGGTGCGAGGCCTGCCGTGCCTTGACCACGTGGAGCAGCTCTGCGACGTCTGCATGTTAATGAAGCAGAGGTGGCTCCCCTTTCCCCAGCAGACGACCTTCCGAGCCAAAGAGCGGCTCGAGCTCGTGCGTGGGGACTTGTGTGGCCCAGTGACACCGGCCAGGAGGACGCGTTACTTCCTGCTGCTCGTCGATGACCTTTCCCGCTACATGTGGGCGATGGTTCTTGGCAGCAAGGGAGAGGCTACGGACGCCATCAGGCGCACGTAGGCTGCTGCGGAGGCAGAGTGCGGCCGCAAGTTGCGCGTGCTGTGCACCAACAACGGTGGTGAATTCACGGCGGCTGAATTCGCGTCGTACTGCGCTGATGAGGGCATTCAGCGCCACTACTCCGCGCCGTACAGCCCGCAGCAGAACGGCGTCGTCGAGCGGTCAACTAGACGGTTGTGGGGATGGCTCGGGCTCTCCTCAAGCAGAGGGGGATGCCGGTCATCTTTTGGGGAGAGGCGGTGGTGACGGCTTTCTACATCCTCAACCGCTCGCCTACCAAGGCCCTCGACGGCAGGGCACTGTATGAGGCTTGGCATGGGCGCAAGCCAGCGGTCTCCCACCTGCGGGTCTTTGGCTGCCTCGCGTTCACCAAGGAGCTCGGCCACATCGGCAAGTTCGACGACATGAGCACCCTAGGGGTGTTTATCGGCTACGCGGAGGGCTCGAAGGCCTACCGCATTCTCGACCCGGAGACACAGTGTGTGCACACGGCGCGCGACGTAGTGTTCGACGAAGGGCGAGGGTGGGCATGGGACAAGGCAGTGGACGACGGCTCGACTCCGACGTACGACGACTTCACTGTTGAGTACATCCACTTCGAGGGAGCTTGGAGAGTAGGCAGCTTTTCTTCACCAAGCGTGCCTACCCCAGTCCCCGAGCCTCCACCGACTCTGGCAGCGACACACTCTCGAGCTACGACTTCGGCTGCGATGAGTTCTTCGCCGACACCACCACAGCCAGCGACCCCACGCACTATAGCACCAATAGCCACCCCTCCGGACACGTCCACTCCGATGCCAGTTCGTGTCGAACACAACCCGGTGAAGTTTGCTACTCCACTCTCCCACGACGAGGAGCGCATCGACGGATACCACGATGGTGAGCTACTGCGGTACCGTACGATGAAGGACCTTCTCGGCGACCAGCCGGTGCCGGGACTGGTGCTTCACGACCTGGAGGCGCAATTGCACCTTGCGTGCGACGACGGTAAGCCTCGGTCTTTCGCAGAGGCTGAGAGACACACGGCATGGCGTGCTACGATGCAGTCAAAGATGGACGCGGTTGAGGAGAATCGTGCCTGGGAGCTTGCTGACCTCCCTCGTGGTCACCGCGCTCACCCTTAAGTGGGTGTTCAAGCTGAAGAGGGATGAAGCCGGAGCCATCGTCAAGCACAAGGCTCGCTTGGTGGCACGCGGTTTCGTGCAGCAGGAGGGGATCGACTTCGACTATGCCTTCGCCCCCATGGCACGGATGAAATCCGTGCGACTGCTCCTTGCGCTGGCTGCTCAAGAAGGCTGGTGCGTTCATCACATGGACGTCAAGTCAGCGTTTCTGAACGGCGACTTGAAGGAGGAGGTCTACGTGCACCAGCCACTGGGATTTGCGATCCCCGGCAGGGAGAGCAAGGTGCTACGCCTGCACAAGGCCCTCTACGGCTTGCGGCAGGCACCGAGGGCGTGGAATGCCATGTTGGATTTCACACTCAAGGGGATGGGCTTCGAGCAAAGCCCACACGAGGCGGCCATCTACCGGTGGGGCTATGGAGGAAATGCCCTGCTGGTGGGTGTCTACGTCGACGACTTGGTGATCACCGGCACCAAGGATGCGAAGGTGGCGGTGTTCAAGGAAGAAATGAAGGCCACCTTCCAGATGAGTGACCTAGGGCCTCTCTCCTTCTACCTGGGGATTGAGGTGCACCAGGACGACTCTGGGATCACGCTTCGACAGACCGCGTACGCCAAGCGCGTCGTTGAGCTGGCTAGGCTCACCGATTGCAACCTAGCTCTCACTCCGATGGAGGAGAGACTGAAGCTGAGCCGCGACAGCACGACGGAGGAGGTGGACGCTACGCAGTACCGGCGTCTTGTGGGGAGCCTTCACTACCTCACCCACACACGGTCGGACTTGGCATTCTCCGTCGGCTACGTTAGTCGGTTCATGCAGTGACCTACGACGGAGCACCAGCATGCTGTGAAGAGGATTATCCGCTACGTTGGGGGACTCTCGACCACGGTCTCTACTACCCGAGGTGTCCTGGAAAGGCACACTTCGTCGGGTATAGCGACAGCGACCATGCCGGCGACATCGACACCAGCAAAAGCACGAGCGGGATTCTCTTCTTCCTCGGCGAGTGCCTCGTTAACTGGCAGTTGGTCAAGCAGCAGGTGGTGGCCCTGTCCAGCTGCGAGGCCGAGTAAATAGCAGCCTCCACCGCTTCAACCCAAGCGCTCTAGCTCGCACGACTGCTTGGTGATCTCCTCGGCAGATACACTGGAGCAGTGGAGCTCAGAGTGGACAGCAAGTCCGCCCTGGCCCTGGCAACCCCGTTTTTCATGAACGGAGCAAGCACATCCGGGTGAGGTACCACTTCATCCGAGGCTGCTTGGAGGAAGGGAGAATCAAGGTGAGCTACATCAACACCAAGGACCAGCTTGCGAACCTGCTCACCAAGCCCCTTGGGAGGATAAAGTTCCTTGAGCTCTGCTCCAGGATCGGGATGGCCCAACTTTCCCACAAGACGACGCACAAGACTTAGGGGGATAATGATGGAATAAGTCTTGCGCTGTTGGTCTTCTTGTGCTGATTGGTCTTTGTGTTCTGTTTGCTTTTCAGCTTTTAGGACAGGACTAGCATCTTTCAGTTTGGAATGCTTTTAGGACAGCATCTCCTTTTAGTTTTAGGATGCTCTAGGACAGCATCTCCTTTCACTTTTTAGACTAGCAAACCAACTATAAATATGTATCCCAACCNTGGTATGGCATTTGTGAAAAATAAACAGAAAATTGCCCCAACTCTCCTAGCGCCATCCTCTCGATGAGAGTAAGGATTCTGCTACTAACAGAGGAACCGCAAGAAGAATGGCACCTTTGACAAAGTGAAGGTGCGTTGCTACAATTGCCAAGAATATGGTCACTACTCTTGGGAGAAGAAGTGCCATGAAATGAAGAAGAACCATCAGTCGCATCTTGTGGTAGCGGACGATGACGAGCCAACGCTGCTTTGAAGCCTAGTGAGAAGGTGTCAAATAAAGCCAACAAGATTAAGGGGGTAATTGTTAGAAATTAATCTTGTTGTTTTAATTTCAGCATGTTTATTTATATTGTCATATGGTAGGAGCTGAGTAGAAGCCACATGTATGTGTGTTGCACGGCGTGAACTGCTAGCTTAATGGTTGTGCTGCATGGCTTAGTGAGTAGAGAGATTGGCAGTGAGTAGTAGGCTGATCGTGTTGCCAGGAGGTGAGAGTACATCTAGCTAATTAGTTAGCCATGCATGAAAATGTGGCGAAGTGATCATCTCACGTCCAGGAGCAGGAAGCGGTCGAGGGATGCATGGACGCATCGCCGATTGACCTGGAGAATTCTGTTGGACGTGGGTGAGTTTGTTATCTAGGATCCTTGCATTTCTTTAGGCTTAAGCAGGTCGTGTGGTGTCCGGTTCGTACGGCAAGCTAGGCGCGTCGTTGAACCAACCACGATCAGCTTGTTGATGTGCGTCTTTAAATACAGGTCTATGTAATCAGTTTCAGTGTGTGGGAAATAATCAGAAAAGAGTGCTACGCACTGGCAAACTCTATGTGTTCTGAATCCTTGTGTGTGTGTGCTTGTGTTCTTGTGAGATTGAGTGAGTAAATTGCTTTGATTCCTAACATAGGGCAGCGGCTCGGTGATTTTCGGTGGCGTCGGGAACGGCATCACCTCGACCTCCTCTCTGAAACCCCTCAAGAATATTGGACGGAGACGCAGTAAATAGGGAGAACGAGCTCGTCTTCTCCAACTCTGCCGTTGCGCTTCCGCCGTCGATTTCTGTCAAACCAGCGAGTTTCCCGTCGATTGCTCACAATATAAGAACCTTTGGATTTGATGATTTCCACATGCTGCATGTGATGATTTTAGCATGCATGCTGCAGATTAAGACGTCGCCGTCAACCCGGAGTTCTTTTCCGTCGCCGAATCGTTCCACATGCAACCGCCGGTGTCCGAACCACGCCAACACCAAACAAGCCTCGCCTCCTCGGTGGGTACCCAGGAACCCTGCAAGCACACATGCATGCACTAGTTTCGGGCATGTGTGCATGCCGAAAACCGAGTAGTAACTCGCTTAGCAAGCATGCCGAAAACCACCACCGCTAAATCTCGCCGCCGGCAAGATTCCGAGCACCACTAGCCGCACGAGAGGCACCTACAGGTGCGCAAGAATCATGCGCACATTTTTTATTTTGGCCATGACGTGTGAATCACCTCCGTTCGCCGCCGGCGAGCTCACCCGAACTACAGACCTGCTTTCACTGACTCCATGGTTAGGCCAAGGACTTAGTTTGTAAATTCGATTAACTCCAGGGATTTAGTTAGGAATATATCTATTCACTTACATGTGGGGCGCAGACCTATATGTAATAATTTGAAAATCCAGGGAGTTTTCATGAAGATATTATTCAACATGTGTCTAGGATGGCGGGTTGATTACAGGAAAGCCAGGGACCTTCCTGAAAACATCCGGTCACTGCCAGTGGAAAATTCAAACTAAAATAGCTAAAGCATTTTCTATTCAATTGAAAAACATGCAAACTTGCAAATTGCATAGAAAATCCATTTTAGCTCCTTTTTAGGTGAAATAAATTTATATAGATTCAAAAAATTATGATATTTAATTTGGTAAATAAATATTTACACTTACAGTACAATAAGTATCTCTAAAAAATCATATATGAAATAGTTGACACAAAACATGCTTGAACTTTAGAAATTCATATAAAATTCATTTTAACTCCAAATGAAGTGAAAAAATTTCTGTAGATTCATAAAATAATTAAATGTGTTTTGGTAGAATAAAATTTATACTTTATGGACCAGAAACACCACTAGAATTTTATATATTAAAATAATCATCACACATGTAGTCCAACTTCCAAAATTCATTGAAAAAAATCGTAACTCCAAATGAAGTGATTCCAGATTTAGATTATTCATAATATCATATCCTTAATCATGTAAATTGAAATATGACCCTTGCTGTAATATAAATACTACTGTAAATAGTTAACACTTTGTAGACTACAACTTGTAAAATACATAAGAAATTCATATAAGTTCCAAAATTTGTGGAACCAATTGGGTTAAACTTTTAAAACTAATCACTTCACCACTGTAAGGTTAAGGTCAACAATATCACTTCCTAAAAAAAATATGCCACAACCTTACCTAAGGAAAAAGTAACATAAAGCCTTATATGACTTGCAAAATCCATAGTAAATTCATGCTAATTCTAAAAATGGTAAACCGAACCTTGAGGGACTTAGAAGAACACACCCTTTGCTGATGTAAATTTGAATTTCACAGAACCCAAGCATAAACTACATTAAAACTTGAATAAAGCATAAATAACGTATAACGGGTGTAAAACTTGAAAAATTCCTATCTCACAAAATATAAGTGATAAAATAGAACTTCTTTAACCTAAATTCATTTTAAGTCAGTATAAACCCACTGTGAACAAATAATGCATTTTAGAGCATTTTGCATTTTTCGCATTGTTTGCTATTTACTGTTAGTACGTTACTCTTGCATTTGTAGCGAGTACGTCGATGGTGAGGATTTGACTTAGCGGCTGACCATGTCGATGGTGAGGATTTGACTTAGCGGCTGACCATGTAAATAAAGAATAAGGCAAGTATTCCTCCCCTCCCTTTGATTTACATTGAAACCCATGTTTTGGAAGATGAAGAGTGTTGTTTGCAAAATTGCATATGTATTTGATTAAAATGGTATTTAAAACTTGGTTAAAGGTAGATATAACCCTACTTGCTACAAAAATTCCTTTGAATTATTGTACTGCCCACTATTTGTATCCATAAGGTTGGGTAGAGTACTTTCTAAGTGCTCAAATGGGTATATACATGCTTGTATAAATGCCTTATGCTTAGCCATGCTTAGTAATTTGCTGTACTCCCCACTGTTTGTATCCATAGGGTTGGGTAGAGTACTTTCTAAGTGCTCAAATGGGTATATACATGCTTATATAAATGCCCTATGCTTAGCCATGCTTAGTAATTGTTAAATAACCTTGTGATCACTTTATAAATGAGATTTGGACACTATTTTCAATGCTGGACAGAGATGAAGGTCTCTGCTATTTGTGAACTAAAATTTGTGGAAACTTGTTTTAGACTTGCAAGTGGTGTGTATATGGCGATAGTTGCACACCGATAGGGGGAGTGTTTGCCTGAGTCAATTTAAGGACTGAACTCTATGTCATCATCTATTATTTACCGTACATCCACATGTGCTATTTATATGGTGGCCTTAGCTGATTAAGTTATTCGGTGTTTAGCCTTGCATTTTGGTAGGCCAGAGTAGAATGAATTAGTCTGAGTCACTACACTGGATAAGGTCACCTGTGACGGGCCCAAACCCGCACCTTTGACGGATTTGGGCTTGGTCAGTGATCAGTGGTCACTGGTGAGTCCTCTCACCTTTGACGGGTGGCCGGCCGTCAGAGGTGACACACATCTCTGACGGGAAAATAAATAGACGTCCGTCAGAGGTGTTGGTCCTCGCTAGCTTAGGACCAGTTAGAACCCGTCACAGGTGTCTCATCTCTGACGGACACATAAACAAAAGGCCGTCAGAGGTATTAGTCTCCGGTAGTTAGAATCCGTCACAGCTGGGCTACTTGTGACGGGCAAAAAAGTAAAGGCCCGTCACAGGAGAGTCAGCTCTGACGGCCGCGGTTTACGAATCCGTCACAGGATGATTACCTGTGACGTCTTTTTTTTATGACCCGTCACTGATGTGTTAAATCCCGAAAAAAATAAATACTAAATATTGGCTAGCCTCAGGATTTGCTAGCCATGCCCTCTGAAAAACAGAAAGATCACAGATACATGCCAGCCAGCGCCAATATCACATGCATTCATCAATTCATCAATTCATTCATCAATTCATCAATTCATTCATCATTTGCATCCCAACTGTGCATGACCATCCTGCTTTTTCTGTCATTGTCCGCAAATGTGACGAATTCAGTGACCCCTCCCTATACTCTTTAGACGAACGATGAACATGGTACATCCAACTACGATTCATCTGCAATCAACGACATAGGAAAAAAACTATATGATGATCAATTGGGAATGAAGGGAGAATAATGTATTTTTTACCTTTAATTTTAGCACAAATTCGCCCCCCTTACCCTCCCAACCGAATTGTGAACAGTGCACTGGTCGGGATGGAAAGCAGTTGGCAGTTAGATGGTATTTATAGAGATCCAACTCACCTCAAACGGGTTAAATAAATATAGTCCGTCAAAGATGTCGGCCAATTACCTTTGACGGGTTTTAACTCTCTGGCCGTCACAGGTGGGTTGATACCTGTGACGGCCAGGTAGTTAGAAGCCGTCACTGGTATTTCAGTGACGGCTTACGGTTCCAAGCCGTCACAGGTGAGGTCATACCTGTGACGGGCCGCAGCCGGATGTCTCACCGATGACGGCAAACATAAGGACCCGTCAAAGGTGACGGTCATCTGTGACCAATCCGTAGGCCCGTCACTGGTATGCCGTCACAGATGTAGGGTTCTGGTGTAGTGAGTGATTATTCATAGGAACTACCTATTTACCCGCTGTTTATAGGGGTAGTTTAGGCGTCTAAGTCTGTCCAATTTTCAGTATAGTACGTCGTGGGGGAACGGTTGTGTTTGCTGCCACATGTTAGGTTTAAGGCGTGGACCCGCCACCTAACGGCTTTGGGTCATTTCCAGGGTGGGTTCATACTTATCGTGCTGATGCAAGGCTAAACATTGAGTAATGTAAAGGCTCGAATGCCGTGTCGTCCAGGGAAGCTTAGAAGAAGGTGACTCGGAGCCTAAGGAAGGTGACTCGTGCAGACAGCTGACTCCTTTTCACCGTTCACCGGGGCTTCGGTCGCCGGCTTCCCTGGTAGGACATCTTGCAACATAGCCATATCGTTGAAAGTATTCTCATCAAAGGGAAAAGGAGTCTCTCCCTGGATTGACATCACTATGTCCGTTATGACCTCTAGACCGCACTCAACATGTAGAAGTGTGGTAGTGCTTTGGCCAACACAAGACAAACTAGAGTGTTCATATCATGTGGTTAATATGGTTAATGATGATTTTGATGATGAAAATGTGACTTGTTGCCAAGGAGGGCAGCAAGGGTGTACTTATTAACTATAAAAATTAATGTGATTTACTTATATTCATGTTTAAAATTGCTTTATAAAACTCCTTTGCAAATGGTTGTGAAATAAAACTTGCTTTCCTGCATTTGTTGCCAGGGCGTTCGTTGCCATTTTCAAGCATTCAAGCTCTGCTACTCGCTCTCGTGTTCGTGTGTGTTTGTCTCTGATCTTGGGCGGTTTCAACATCGGTTAGGTCTCCAAGCTTCTGGCTTCCGATCGATGGGTTGGAGCTAGCTCTGGATGTGATGTTAACCTGTCGGGGATGGATAGGTACTAGCTAGTAGCAGTGTGGTGTACGTAGCGCGTCCAGCGAGGAATGGAGGCGAAGAAGAAGAAGAAGATGACGACGACGACACAGATGGATGGATCGTTAATACCAAGAGGGAATGCGCCCGCCCAGTGCACGTATTGGGTCTGATTGACCGCAACAATGATGACCTGCCACATCTCCGTTGTCCCTGAAGTAGTTGAGCTTGAGTCACTCAAAGTGTGGGTTCCAGCTGGGCGCAGCGGCAAGTAGTTTCCTGATGGCAAACGATCAAACATGGATTGTGTGGCAAAACATATTCTTTCCTATGATCTCAAACAGAAAAGAAAAATAAAAGATTCACGTTGGTTCTATGCACAATGTAACAAAAACAGAAAAGAAAAATAAAAGATTCACGTTGGTTCTATGCACAATGTAACAACCAAAAAATTTAATTACTAGTTTAACTCGTTGTATGATGTGTCCATGATGCAACTATAGGAGTTAAAAAAAAATCTTGGATCAGAGAAAACTTTCGATGATTTTTTAAATGTGGAAAATGTGTAGAATTTAAATGGTCTTGGAGTATGGTAGAGAATATCCTAATTAATGTTTCGTATGAGGTTTAACCCTTAGTTGTGTTGCCCTTCATCGAAGAAAGATTAAATTCCCTAGCTCTTAAGTCACAATAAGTTTGGATAGATGAGTTAGGATAACCTAAGTAAATAAAACCAAATCAATAAGACCCTTATAAATTCAAATATGCACATAGGCACTTGTCCTAAAAAACTAATGTGAGTAATCTTAACAATCCTCTAGTAAACCACCTTAATTAAATATTAGTTTCGTTTATTTTATAGAGTGTGTGATGACCCAAGTAAAATTTAGCTATAGATCGTGTCGGTTTCCTGTAGTTTAGCTTTCCATGGTAAAAGAGTAGAAAATTTAATAAAATACACCAAATGGTTTCTTGTATGAAGTTTTTTCAGGCTGAGTTCTTTTGTTTACTTTCTCAACTCATCTCTCTCGTTTTTTGTCCGCATGTTTTTCAAACTATTAAACGGTGTAATTTTTGTAAAAAAATTTATACGAAAGTTGCTTAAAAAATCATATTAATCTATTTTTCAAAAAAAATAGCTAAAACTTAATTAATCATGCGTTAATGCATATATCATGTTCCCTAAACACAGCCTCAGTCAACTTTGCAGGCCAAATTCCATAGTTGTACGCATAACGTCGCAGGAACTAAATCAGAAAATCCTCAAAACTAATGTTAGGATGATCCAGTGTCATGTGTGCCATTATGTGCTGTAATTATTCTTGGCTTAATTGATTTTTCATGTTCTGCATAATTAATATTTTTGCATTATATCATTTTCGTGCAAATAAAAATTTGAATAAAATAGAAACCTAATTGGAAAAATGAACCAATTCTATATGTGCATTAAGTTGAAATACTAGATTATTTATCATGAGTTAAAATATATTTTCTAGAATTTTTACATTTAGTTTTGAACTCCTTAAAATTTAATTTAGTTCTCAGCATATCCCTTTTCACCTTTTTGCCAGAATTAAAATATTTTGAATTTTTGAGTGCAACTTTCAAAAATGGAATCAAGATACCTTGGTCTACCACCAAACAAATCTATCATATTTTATCTGCCTCATAAGTGATGCAAATGAATTACAAATAGAGAAGAAGGAAAATAATCCTGAAAAACCCGAAAATAACATAAATCAAGCTGTATGTGGTTTTCTGCCCGTCCTCCTCAACCCACCTTAGTCTATCACGTCCTGGACCCACATAGCAGTGATCTGAACTTGCCTCCACCCGTGTCCAGCCAGCCCACGAGGAGGGAATGCCCCAGACCGGCCTCTGGACTCGTTCGACCCGTGTGTCGATGAGGGACGCGTGTCCAACTCTTTCTCTCGCCCTCCAACACTCCCAACCATGTCGCCCAACTTTCCCACTTCACCCCAGTATTGAGAAACCGAAGGATGAGAGATCCAGCAGCTCTCTTTCTCATTTTTCTTGCCAGCGGCCATGGAGAAGAAGCGGTCACGCCGCTCCTTTCTTCCAGTGAACTCCCTTTCTTTTTCTCGTTCTCCACTCTTCTTTTCATGCCATAACTTCTTTATTGATTTCGTTCCTTTTCTCACTGCCAATCTCCAAGAACGCCGACCTCGCCACGGGAGCTCTGGAGCATGGCCACACCGTCGTCAACGCGCAGCCGTGGGTTCGCGCCGCTGTTCCCGCTGCCTCGAGGCAAACCCGGCTGAGCTGCTTCGCTAATAGAACTACCTCACCCTCCTCTTCAAAATGCCCTAGGAACCTCCACGAACAGTGCAGCGAGGAGGGAGATCGGCCACTGTCTTCTCAGACTCCAACCTAGCGCCTCCATTGTCGATTCCCGTTCAACTGATGAGCCATTTGTCGATTTCTTGCAATAGTAGCAACCTTAGGTGGTGTTCGACATCTTGCATGTAATGTTCTTCACATGCATGCAATTGATCGAGCCGTCCACAGTGCTGCATCGCTGCATGCATGGCGTCCCGAGCGCTGCCGCTTGTAGCCGCCGCCTGCGCTGGTCCGACCACCACTGGCCCAGATAAGAATAGGAATGGAATCTCAAACAGTTGATCTACATTTTCTCTTTTAACCTCGCCCCCTTTCGGGCCGCCGTTAGCTGCCGGCGAGCTCGAGATCGAGGTCAGCCATGGCTGTCTCTGCTTCCTGCTCGATTGGAGAAGAAGGTGGACCTCGTTGCAAGTTTTAGAAATCCCAGAGTTCGATTTGCAAAAGTATAGTCCAAAAGATTAGATGAAAACATTTGAGAAATAGGCAAACTTCAAAAATCCATCAGTAAATCATTTTAACTCATTTTTGATGGAACCAAATTTTTGTCTATTCATAACCTTGTAGACTTTATGTTTGTAAAATAAAACTTTATAACTTCTGTACAGAAAATGTCACTAAAATTATGAGTGGCACAAAAACACTTATTTTGCACCTAGGACTTCTATAATTTCTAGGAAATATATGCTATATCCTAAAATTATGAAACCACTTTTGTTTACCTTAGAAAAATGTAATCTTTTATCTGAAAGAGAAGAATTTGACAAAACTACCTCCTGAAACAAGTCTAAACGATTAAGTAATTCTCTTTTTATTGAATTCGTAAAATTCTTAACTAAATAATTTTAACTCCAAATGCAGTGGACCAAATTTTGTTAGAACCAGTGTGTTATGCCCTTTTAGTTAAAATGATAGCACTTGTGAAATCTAACTAGAAAATGTCCACATTTCATATGACCTAGGGTAGTTCATTTGTAATTACAGAAATGCCATTTTCAGTGTATATAGCTTATTATTTTTATATCTTCCAAACCATAAATGTAAATGAGATGATTCATGTTTCTAAAATCATTTTATCATACTCTCTACCTACTGTAAATAGGCCATGATTTACAGAGCATGTTGCATATACATGTTATTTGAATCTTATGTGCATAATTACCTCTTATCGCGGTATATTCAGACGTTCTGGAGTACGTGGACCAAGGACCTGAGATTGAGTGTGATTACTCACAACAGCAAGGCAAGAATCTAAGCATATAGATCTCATATTTTTACTAAAAATATTTGATTGCGAAACAATTAATATATGCATATGTGTTGATTTACTCCAAAATTATCAGTATTGGTTAGAGTTGTTTATAACCTAATTGCATCATATCCTTCCTTGTTTGGGAATGTTTTATTGTTTTACCGATGCTTAGCCATGCTTAGGTCTAGTGTTGTTAGAAATCGATGGATGGAGCCATCGATTGAACTTATTTACCACATGCGATTTCTGGGCATAAATTCTGATTACTTAACTAAATGATTAATATGGAAACATGCTTTAACTTGGACGGGTGATAGGGCGATGACGGGTTGGTGGTTTTTTCCTGATGCAAGTAGCCTCGTCTGGGTTGTTAAGGACCGAACATATTGATGTCTATTCAAGAACCATACGTACTTCCACATGCCTTATTTGGGAACGACATGTCTTAGTACTATGTTGTACTGTAATCATCTACGCTTTGTTGGTCATTCGTGAGGGTGGTTTTTCCTTTGGAGTACCCCGGGTGTGCTGGTTTTGGCAGGGGGTTTCTCCCACAATGGTGAGCCCGCCTTACTCACATCACACGCACGTGGCTAAGTCGTCGGGAGCTTAGGTGTGGTTTAGGTGGTTAGGGTGTGACTACGAAAAGACAAGTTATGAGCTTGTATCACTTTTAGGTCACACCTGTGTGCGTGTGAAGCATTTGATCCTTGTTCATTTCATGTGGGTAAAGTTGTATACCTCTGATCAGAGTAAAACTATTTGAATAGTCATGTCCACGGTTACGGACGACGCTTGATGTGTGCCTCATTCATGTTAGCATCAAACTTGGGTGATATTATGGCTTGGTTTAGTCATGGATTTGGTGATATTTATGTTTGGAGTTCATGGTTGGGCAATGGTAGCCCATGGATGGTGATGAAAGCACCGGTTGTGCACATTTATGATTTAATTTTAGATTTATATGCTTGCTGCCCAAAAATTTCAGATTATGCTATTTTACAAATGCTAAGTTTCTTTCTTGTTCATGTGCAGATATTGCTTGAGGCCATGGGAGTATAGTTGGTGATGGATCGGGACTAGGCTTGGGAGAAATTGAGGTCCAGACGGTCAAAGATATCACGTGGGATGCTTAGGCTAGAAAACAATGCACATGAAGATGAAGGATTCCATATGGCATACATGTGGTGTTATGTGCGTATGGAAAGAGGAGTCAAATTTGGATTTGAATCCAAGTTTAGGAAGTGTGGAGTTTGGAGTTGTATGGGGATGTTGTTTCTCGATTAGGTACGTTTCCTATGTGATTAGGACTCCTAGTTTTAGTTGGATTCGTGGCTAGGGGCAGTCGCGTGGGTATAAATAGATGAGGGGTTGAGGCTAGAAGCTATTGACATTTTGGAAGAGAAAAGTTAGGGTTTGTTTCGAGGTTTCAATCCTAGTTCGTGAGTTGAGAGAGGAGTGCTTTAGATGCACTTTGTAAACACAACACATATTGATGCAATAAAGTTGATCTACTTTCAAGAGTTTCGTCGATACATTTTTTCTAGATCCCGACGATTTGATTGGAGGCAAGCGAGCGGTCTAACTGGCGAGACACTAGTAGTCTAACTAGTGAGACACTGGTGGTCTAACCAGCGATAGGCAAGCGGTCAGACTGGCAGCGGTGAGCAGTAGTAGGCAGGAAGGCAGTGGTCCGACCATCCAAACAACACTAGTCAGATTGGCGGCATAGGGGCAGTTAGACCGGTGTGCACATGATGGTCAGACCGGCTACGCCGAGGACTTCATCAAGATTGAGGGTAACTTTTATTGCCGCTAAAAGTTTTTGGTTTTTGGTGATCCAACCATTCACCCTTCCTCTGGTTGGCTTGAATCTTGTATTCGATCCTACAAGTGGTATCAGAGCCACGTTTACTCGTTTTGATCTTTGCTAATCTTGAGTTTTTGCCATGGCTAATAAGTTTTTGACCAAGCCGCATGTTTTTGATGGAATTGATTTTTCTTATTGGTGTGAAAAGATGAAATCTTATATGATGGCTAAGGATTATGATATTTGGCTAAAAGATACAAATCCTTATGAAATTCCTACTCAGATTAATACTGCTGCTATAAATACCAATTTTGAAAACAATTGCAAAGCCCGGAATATTTTGCTTAATGAAATCCCTCATTCAGATTTTGATCATGTTTCTTATCTTGAAACCGTGCATGAGATTTGGAAAGCTTTATTTGATTTTCACCAAGGGACTTTCAATATCAAGGAACTGCGCAAATATGTTTTTAAGAAGGATTACATGAAATTTGAGATGAAACCTGGAGAGGCTTTGGATGATTATCTTACACGCTTTAAAAAGTTTTGGGTAATCTTAGATCTGTGGATGAATTTTATAATGTAAATTATTCTCAATCTGAGGTTTCTCGATACTTTTTGAATGGTCTTGATATGTCAATCTGGGAGATGAAAGTTACTTCAATTCAAGAATTGGTTACCATGTCTGCCTTGACTTTGGATTCTCTTTACACCAAGCTTAAAACTTGTGAGATGAATATTCTTTTCTGCAAGATTGATTCCAAATCGAGTGCTTTTCTTTCTTCTTCGAGTTCTTCTATTGATGCTTCTTCTTCATCGGCTTTGAATGTTCTTAATACCATGTCTGATGAACAACTTGAGCAATTTGAGGAGTAGGACATGGTTTTGGTTACTAACAAACTTTCTCAAACTTTTGAAAAAGTAAAGAACAGGAAGCGAGGTGGACCTGTTTGATGCTTTGAGTGTGGTGAGTTAAATCACATCAAGTTCAATTGTCCTAACCGCAAGAAGGCGATCAAAGAGGAGAAATTCAACAAGAAGGACAACAAGAAAGAGAAGAAGAAGAGTCACATGCAGAGGCTGATTCGAGAACTCATAGAAGCTTGTGAGAGTGATGAATCAGAGTCAGGAAAAGAGAGCAATGGCAAAGGTAAGCAAGTTGTTGATTTAGCTTTTATTGCTTGCAATGCAAACTCTGATGTTGATGAATCTGATAGTGAAGAAAAACTAAGTTATGATCAATTAGAACGTGTTGTTTTTAAATTTGCTGAAAAACTTAAAACATGTTCAAAATTGCTTAATGAGAGTGATCACACTATTGAGATTTTAGAAGTTGAGATTAATATATTGAAATCTATGGTTCCAAATGATTATGATTGCAAATCTTGTGAAACTTTATTTTCTGAAATTACTGCTTTGCGAGATATCAATTCTATTAGTTGCTTGAGATTGGAATCTGAGTTTAAAAAATCTAAAAATCTTGAGTCTTCTTTTACTCTTGGATTTGCTTTGCATGCTTATGTTGTTGATGAGTTGATTTTGACAAAGAACATTTTGAAAAAATATAAAACTGCTTTCTATGCAAGTTCTTTGTTCAAGTTTTGAGTGTAAAAAGAATTAAACAACACAAAGATGCCTTGGCTCCTCAAAATTGTTCAAAGTATTTTTTGAATAATATGAAATTGAAAGATGCACTAGGGCATGTTGAATATATGGAGAATAATGTAAAATCTGATGAGGTGCTTTCTTGTACTAAGTGTCGCAAGAACAAATGTGTTTTGGTTGCTTGTGAAAATTGTGCAAATTTGACAAAAGAAGTTTCTTATTTGAAAATTTCTTTGGAAAGATTTTCTGATGGTAAAAAGAAACTTAACATGATTTTGGATCAATCAAAAGTGAGCTCTTGTAATCATGGTAGAGGTTTTGATACTAATTCCTATTTTACAAATCACCAACTTGCTGTTTTGAGCATAACTGAAAAAGGTGAAGTTTTGACAAAACCCGATTCAAGAAATCTGTTGGGACTTTGCCTTCTCTTTCTTCCACGATTGCAAAACCATCAATTCCAAAACCATCTACTTCAAAAACCTCTTGTCGTGAGAAGTACACTTGCTCTTTTTGTGGAAAAGATGGACATTTGGTTGGTTTTTGTTTTAGACTTGCCCGTAAATAGAAAAAGGAAAGGAAAATTGCTTTTGTGAAACGACGATGGCAAAAATCAGGTTTTGGTTCGAGGAGCATGGTTAGACCGACACTTACCAGTAGGTCAGACCGGGTGGCGGTCAGACCGCAAGTGAACCATCGGTTAGACCGACAGCCAGGCCTAGTCAGACCACAGGTGCAGAGGCAGTCAGATCGGTCTTGGGGCAATTTTGTGCGAAGTTCAAATTGGACTTATGTGAAGCGACAAGTTAAGTATTCAGGTAAGTCTAATTCTGATTATGTTCGTGCATATGTACCTATTGGTTCTACCGGTCGTGTGACTCTGTGTGGATTCCGAAATTTCTTATTTCTAATCCCAACACAGAGGCCTCGACATCTTCTTGTTCGTAAGTATTTTGGTGGCATACTCCCCGTGTGTGTTCAATGAGGACACAGTGATTACTTTGCAAGGTAACATCAATGTACTTTTGAATTGACATATTTTGTTCTACTTCTTCATTTACTAGCTTTTCATATGCTAGTGTTTGAGGTAGTAAATTTTAATAATACAAAAAGATACATGTCAATTCATAAGAACTTTGATGATATCATTGGCAATTGGATGTCTTTTTCAAAATCTTTGGTTTCTTCTTGATTTTTCTTTGGGGAGAATTGAAGGTTAATTTGAGGGAGAGTTTGTGCTTTTTCATGCATTCATGTTTATTTTTATGCATTGCTCTAATTCTGAAAATAAAAAGAAAAAAAGACAAAAAAAGCTTTAGTTTATACATTTAGGCTTTGTTCGTTCTGTTGAGTTGGGAAGAAGTTCCCTCCGCACGGAAAACGGAGAAACTCATTAGCACATGATTAATTAAGTATTTACTAATTTTTTTTTAAAAATGGATTAATATGATTTTTTAAAGCAACTTTCGTATAAAAACTTTTTACAAAAAACACACCGTTTAGCAGTTTGAAAAACGTGCGCGCGGAAAAAGAGAGATGTGAGTTGGGAAAGTTGGGTAAAGAACTCACTCTTAGTATATTCTTGTGTATGCTAGCAAAATAATTGAGGTCTATTTGTTGCTATGTTAGTTTGTATGTATTTTTGTTTTTTCATAAGACTTAGATATTTGTTTTATGGGAGATGATGCATGACACTAATTCTTTTACTTGAATTAAGAAAATATGCAATGTTGAAGCTAGTGCTTAGTTTGGATAACTAATGCTTACATATATGCCTTGTTAGATTGTTATTCCTCAATTGTTCTTTGTTTGTTTCAAATGCTACAAGTGCAAATGTTGCTTGTATTTACTTTTAAGAGAGGTAAAAATGAATACCGAATCCTTGAAAACAATCTTGACGACAAGGACATACCCGAAATAATTGAGAGATTTTATTATAAATGTTAAATGTTCATAGTGAGCACAAAAAACTCAAACAAATACTGAAAGTTTTCTTGATTATTGTTTTTGAGGAGTTAATTTGAGAATGAGTAATAATGCAATATATATATATATATATATATATATATATATATATGGGTTTTTCTTTCAACCTATGTACTAGTAAATATGTTGCATTATAAATTGTTTGAAATCATTAATCTTGATTGCTGATTTGAGCTTAATTGTAATATCTTTGATTTATTTTTATACTCTAATGCATGCTTGTTAACTACTTGATGAATTTATCTCATTTGCCTTGCAACACATGATCTTGAATTGCTTTTGGTACACTTCAAACCTCTAAAAAAATTATTAGAAAAATTAAAAGTGGTTACTACAAGTGGTGATCATGACATCATGGCATTGGTGCTTTATTGTTTATTATTTCTCCTTTGTATTTTTGATGAAATCATTGTCAAAAGGGGAGAGAATTATACAAAATGCATGTTTCTTGAAAGGGGGAGAATTGAATTGTTTCAATTTTAAAAATAGTTGATTTTGTGTTTTGATTGCAAATGTGGGGGAAATTCTTTATTTTAAAAAGGGAGAGAGTTTTTGTTTTCACTTTTATGATTTTTGAGCCGTTTGTGCTTTTTGATCTGTTTTTGTTTTACATTTTCAAAAACACCAATTTGTATTTTGGAGATGTTGCCAATGTGTTCATCAAGGGGAGATTGTAGGATCATGTGATGATTTATCTTGGTGATGAACAATTATCAAAGGTGAGTGTTTTGGAAAATACAGTGATATGTTTTCGGATGGTGCACAGTGCGGTGGTCGGCATTGTGAGGCTGGTTAGACCGGGCAGGAGGTGGCGGTCGGACCGGAGGTAAGTGGCCGGTCAAACTGGGTGGTGTACGCCGGTCAGACCGGAGGTGTTCGAGTGGTCTGACCGTGTAACCCGATGGTCAGATCGGCAGACTTCGGGAGGGAGTTGGTTTCGGGTTGGTTTCGTGGAATTTCTAGATTGCTTCATATTTATGACTTTTAGATGGTTTCTATACGTATGTGATATTGTTTGTGTGCTTATGTGAGTCAAGTTGGTGCGGACTTGTACTCGGATGTTGCATGCCGCAATACAATTATAAATAATATTAATTGATTCAACATGGTTCAGTATAATTTTCTCACGTTCTGCTTATAATATTGGTACCTAGCAAATTGTGTTCTTCAAAACAATAATTATACAATAATTAGTTTCCATGCTATGGTACATCATCATTATTTCTGTCCAGCAGCATTTTGAGGAATATAATTGATCTGATGGAGGCCACGTCAACCTCCTATGCCATGCAGAGGAGGAAATTATACCAACATGTGCAAGCGCACGACTCCAGCTCTGATGCATGTTTTATCCATCAATTTTGATTTGAACTATTTTCACATTCGGTTGATTCTTCAGATGTATCACGTTGGAAACAAAAGATGAGGATGACTCAATAATTCCATCATCTGGCCCTATATATTTTAGATATAAATTTGTTGATCCCCGAATAGGATAAATTCATCTGCACGAAGAAATCTATGTGGTCATCACATCTTCAATCCATAATACAGGTATTCCATCGATTTGTTGACTAAAGTGTATGTTTTCTGACTTAGTTGTACTATCTTTTCGCACCTTCATTTTATGGAAGTTGGAGGATAAACAAAGTGTGATGCATATGTTTTATGCTATTCACCGTGGGAAGGAAATATTTGTTGACTAATGTGTATGTCTTTTGTTTTAGAACTGCAGAGTAATGGTCAGAGTAGTTTGATAATGGAATGCCATAAAGCCAACATTAACAACTTATTAGCCAAGACGTGTCACTTCATGAATCATGGCTATAGTTGATGTAAAACTTATTAGCCAAGACATGACACTTCATGAATCATGACTATAGTTGTTTTACCTCTAACTAGAGGATAGCAATATTTCTATCCACCAAATAAATACTTCACAATATCAGTCAAAATATCTCTCCTAGTAGTTTGCAATAAGAGATGGCTAAAGAAAAAAAAAGAGAGACAGAAGGTAGAAAATATTCTCAATCATTTTAGGAAGAAGAAAAATGAGAAAAACAAGAAAACGAGTGCTCATATATGTTTTTGACCAATCATGAAAAAATAGTTAGAATAAAATTAGCCATATCTCAAGTTAGGAATAAAAAAGAGTCTATGACAAAGGAGTACCACTTACACCTTTGACCATATAGCCACAAACTTTGTACATATTGATCAAGGTTACATGATTTGTTTTCTCATTGGATGCAAGTATTGCCATGTCTTTTATCCCTTCCCTAAGCTCCACATATGAACCTTTAGAAGTAGGATGATAAAAGAGGCAACATTATGCCTTGGTAAAGAAATTATACATATTGAGTGATTGAGAGTTTCATTCGAGGAACTTTGTTTTAATTGTGAAAATTCTTGAAAACCTCAGGAATGAAAGTTGAACAACAGAGTAAGTGATTGATACTCTATGATCCATTCAATTCTTCAATTACCCAAGGCAAGGAGAAACTATAAGCCCCATGAGGAATAAGGTAATAAAGGTAAAATACTATTGCCATATTATTCAAATTCTAGGTAGAAGGATATGTTGTATGCATAGTATTATTGTGTTCCCTCCATTCACCGTGTCTCTTCCTAGAGGTGTGAGAAGGGTTGCTCCCAAACCATGGCTATAAAGCGAAGATGGAGTTCATAGCCGAATGCAAGAGTGGATCTTGAATAAGATGGTGGCTCACAGAACTCGCCCTTCGAAGCAAAATGGTTTTGAATGGTAGGGTGCTCCGTGATAGGTAAGAAGAGAAAGGAAGGAATAAAAAGAAAAAGATACGAGCATGAACCAAGTTCGAAGATGATAGAGCAACCGTTCCCTGATAACGGCGTCAGAAAACTTGTTGGTATTTTTACGAGCACGGAATAATCTGCAAGCGCACAAATACCATTGTAGTTTTCACCGAAGAGTATTCCATGGTATCCTATCCATAGGGAACATATGTGTACAATCTAAGAATAGGATTCTTCCAAGGACAACAACTAATTTGTAGGCTTGGGATAGAGAGGATTCCTATGAGTTAATTATCTGAATTTATGTCAAGGTAAGCCTCTATTGGTTGCTTTAGGCACTAGCTTACCCTTGGTTTGCTAAGGAGACTCTGACCTATAGCTCTATGATGTACCCAAACGTAGAGGATTATAAAGGACAAACAGGGCTATCACCACTTGCGGCCTACCTCTACAACCCGTGGAGCACACAACAAATAAAAGTAACCTTAGGCCTAGACACCACGTCCATACTACTGATTGCTACCCTAATCTTAGCGCCACGCTTATTGATGATTAAGGTACTCTACCTACTAGAGCGATTAACCCGCAACGATGAAAATATATCTTACTTAAATAAGAAAACTGTTGATGGTCGTTAAGTACCAATTTCGACCGCCAACTTGCATAATGAATAAAGGAAAAATTTACATTTCTTACATGTGTATCAATAATAAATAATGTAGTTGTACTATACTTGGAGAACTAGCATGGATGTAGAGAATATACATTTAAGTGAAGGAGAAATGAAGCCGGCATCCAAGGAAACACACTTTTGGTGAATCACGTGCGAGCACACGGATTGATGGGCCCACAAGTCAGCTCAAACCAACCCAAAGTGGGGCCAAACCACCAGAAACCATCATAGGGGCCCACCTGTCATTCCCTAGTGAAAGGCGGTGCAGAAAGGTGGTGCCGAGGGTTCGGCCAAACCAAGGCATTGCAACGCCTCATCTCCACCCTCCACGTGCTGACTCCCTTTTGGCTCCTAATGGCGGTGTTGATGTAAAATCTGTCTCGTCAGGTGTGCCAAAATATACATTGACGTAGATCTTACGTGTAGCACACGAAGGCCTAGGAGATTTGCTTAACCCCAGTGCAGGTCCTAAAGTTTAATGAGATGCGAGCATGCCAGTCAGTTTGATCTTGCAACTGATAAGGTGGATAAATATGTTGATGACCAAAAAGCCGATCGACTAACAAGCCGATGTCGATACTAGACGATGTCAATAGGATTTTGAACAATCGGCTATATGTCCGATAGAGATTCCGACACTTGAATAAATAATGATATAAATGCAATTGGTTAATAACGGTAAAATAATATGATGAACCAATCGACCGATATAAATGTGACAAAGTAAATATCTGATGAACCAGTCAACCGATATAGATATAATGTAGCAAGTATCCAACAAGCCAATTGGCCAATAATGATAATGATCCGATGGTTAAAGCGTATATCGACAAGGGTTTGATTGATTATTGCAAGGGTGAGTACATGCAATACTCAGCAAGCCACACAACAAATATGCAAGTGTATAGGGATACAAAGGATGGCATAATAGGGTTCATTTGCAAAAGCAGCATTTAGCAAAACATTTAAGAGTAGTAAAACATTAGAGTAATTAATTAAAAATATTGACCAATGACTGAACAACACGCCGATGCTGCACAGGCCCAACCAATTCCAGTTACATAGATCTAAACTCCATAACAGGAGCAAATAAGTTATCATCACCAATTATTATCATTAATGAGTAGTGTGAGACTAATCATGAAAAACTTTGCTAGGCTCTCCCATAACCGCGTGCATAGCTACTCGAATAGTTTTTAACTATGGCCAGAGTTGTACCAATTTAGGCACAAGACACGATTCCACACATGTTACCATGCCCCAAAATACCGCCATGGTATTGCAAAGAGGGAAATCGTGACAGGACCCTTCGCATAACATGCTCAACCGAATGACACCCACTAAGCATCTATCTTCGGTAGGGATGGACAATTATCTAGACAGTTACCTAGACAGGGAGACTACTTGATTCCCAAACAACTGTCGACTTAATTGCCTGCCACCTATGGACTTATTGTCTGCCATGATAAAAACAACAACATATCGTGGTGTCTCTCGTTGGTCATGTTATACTACAAATCCAGCCGTTACTCATGTTGGCTTGTGGTTAGTACGGTAAATACTTCACAACAGTAGCTCGCGAACCGGTCCTTAATTGCCATGAGCACAACCAACATAACCATTTGCTCACAACCCACCATTAGTCAAGTTTTACATTGGAATATTATTAACCAATCACTACCAAACATCATGAGCTACCATTAATTAACCATCATGAATCACGAGTGAATCATTAGTTATTCCCATATAAAATGATATTAACGTTTGTAAGAATGGCTAATCAATTATTAGTTGAATCAATATATAAGGCCCAAGCCAGTCAAATTATAACACATAGTATAATCAAGTCATCTTCGACCATAATATAGGGAAAAGGCTCACACCACTCAATGACATTCGAAAATAAATGCATATTTGAATGAAACAGGGAATTTAAATATAGGTTCAACATGCTCAACGGAATTGTGTTTGGGATTAGTATGACTTGCCTTGCAATAAATAGTCTTCAATTAGTCTTCTGAAGTTCTTCCAATGCACTCACGATCCTCCAAAACAATGGAAACTATACGCTAGCACACAAAACTAGAAAAAGACTAAGAAAAACCAAATAAACAGTACATAAACATGCAATAACAGTACATGTGAATATTTTTAATAGATAGATCTTGATTTTAGACGAATTTAGCAACTTGAACCATAGTAATCCGAGCTACGATGAATTAGTTATGAATTTTACAAGTTTTAATCCAATGATTATTCCAAATTAATTAAACAATTTACAAATAATTTATAACTGAGAGAAAAGATTAAAAACATCCTCTGAAAAAAGATTGGATCAAATTTTCTTGATGACATATAGCAAAGAGGACCAATATATCATTGAAAATTATGCGAAAAGGATCTATACTGATTTTGGATGGCTGAAATCGATTGACTAGATTTGACCTAGATCGGATGGCTTAGATTGATCTGAACCGGAGAAGCCACATGGAACACGCGAACAGGGAGGACTAAGTGGCGATGGCGTGGACATGCCCAGTGAGATCAATGCCAGCGAGCACAGGAATGACGGTTGCCGGCGAACCATGGCACGATGACGTAAACGGAGGGCACCAGGAGTTAGAGTAGGACACGGCGATCCTTACCTACGCGACGGCGATGACAAGCGGCGACCGGAGATGGCCAGCGATGAGCTCCAAGCGGCGATGACCTCGGGTAGACGATGACGACGACATTCCAGCGACTTGCATCGATAACAGAGGGATGGACGGGCCTCTTCTTGATGCGGAGATCCCGAGGGTGGCAACGGTGAAGCTTGGCGACAACCGAGGCGGTGGCTAGCAGCGGCTGGAGCGGCGACCGGCGGCGGAGAGAGAGCGAATGAGAGGAGTAGCGACTAGGGATGCAGAAAGCTCGGGTTGGGGGTGGAAACCATAGAGGAGACCTTGGGCAAGCTAAATATAGGCGTAGGAGGGAGACATCAAGCCGGATTCGAAAGGGATTTTACAGTGGAAAATTTAGGGTCCATCCGAGCTCACCGGAAAGAAACGTAGGCAAAATCCGTGAGATTTCCTTCGGTAATTTTGGGGCTGTAACACCCCGTTTTTCGCCCTGTCGGAAAATCTATTTTATTAAAATCCTATTTTCAAAAATTTGGTTCTTTGAGTGTATTTAGGATTTTTGTGCCAAAGATATCAATTGATTCATTCCCTTGTGAACCCAAAATCCTGATCATGATATCATCTCCCAAAATTAAATTCCCATTATTCGGATTTTCAAGTTCGAGTTTCCCCTCTTAAACTTTTCCAAAATTTGTATGGTTGAAATTTCGATTTCGAAAATTTTGATCGTGCAGACAAATAATCTTGCATTCACACATTTTCTCCTCTGTCGTCACTGCCCCTTTCCTGACACCCATTAAAACCCCTGACGACCATTAACCACATCAAAACAAATAAACAGACAGCAACAAAGAGAAGCTGTAGACACAAAAGCGAGTTTGTCCACCGTCCATTTCTTCTCCATGGCAACCCTCGTCGTGCTCCCTGTCCAGTGCTCCCTTGCACTATGCCAAGAGAGCTCAGGGACGGCAGCCCACGCCGAAAGCAAACGTTGAGTCCACACTATCCAGCACCGGCCACCGTCCTCGTTCTCCTGTGCTGCCCTGTCAATGGCGTCAGCCGGATAGTGTAGTCGGCCCCGCCCGACTGAGCCGTCTTTGTCGCCATTCGCCGGCTGCGACGGCTATAAAAGCGGCCATCTTCCTCCCATTGTAACGCACTTCTCCCGGCCAAGCCGCCCGAGTAGCCTCCCCGGTCGTCGTCCAGCCGACCGCCCGACGAACGTGAGTCGCCCTGGCCGGCACTACCCTGGCTGAGGTTGCCGCACCGCTGCACCAACTCGCGCCAAGCAGCTTGTGCCCGGCCAACGCTGTGGCCAGCCCGCGCGCCGACGTCACGTCTCCTGCCACGGCTGCCCACCATTGCCCGACGGCCGCGAGCCATCGCCTTCACCGCCTATCGAGCCTCCGCGCGCCGTCACGCCTGGCCGCCTCCCCAGCCGCCGCCCCTCTGCCGTGTCGCTGCTGCGCGCTGCCGCCCCCGACCGAGCGCGTCGCCGCGCGGCCCGGCGCTAGCTGCGCCGCCGCGCCCAGCCGCCTGCCGCCGGCTTCCTCCCGCTCGGCCTCTCCTCCCGGGAAGAACAGAGAGAGACAGAGAAAGGAGAGAGAAGAAAGAGATAAGAAGGAGAAGGAAGAGGATAAGGAAGAGAAGAAAAGAAAAAGGAAATAAAAGGTGGGACCCTTCGGTGGGCCCCACTATCTTGACTCTGTCCTCACGGGTCCTTGACCAAAGACTTTGAAAAAGTCTACATCGCGTCCCTCTTCGTGTCGGGCTAAGTCCATGAAATTCTATATAAAGTCTACATCGCCTCCCTCTACTTCATTGGGCCAACTGGCCTAATAATCTATCCACAAGTCCATATCTCTTCCCTCTTGTTCCTCGGGCCAAGCCCATAAAGTCCTCCACAAAAGTGTACAAAACCTCCCTCTGCATCCATTCGGCTGCCGACTACAATGTCTATATGGCGTCCCTCATCCTTTGTTGGGCCGAGCCCAAGAGATGAGTTCCCTGCGAAAGTCTATATTTCGTCCTTTCTCCAAATTTCAGGCTAAAGCCCACCAGCAGCACCCTCCGCACCAAAGTCTAATATATATCCCTCTACTCACCCAAGCTCCCCTCTTGAAGTCTATATTACCAACCTACCCGACCTCCTTCATCTCTGGGCTAAAGCCCAAGCCCTCCCAAAATAAAGTCCAATATGCCTCCCTCTCACTTCACAACCAAGGAATATTCTTGGGAATATTCCTTTTCAATGTAATAAATCCTTTTTCTCACATTTCAGAAAATCCAGTAATCTTCCAAAATTCGTATATCCCCATCCGTAAGTCCGATTGACTCTGTTCAACTTTCATAATTTTTCTAAAAATGAGATCTATACAATGGCACAATTTGTTTATAATAGTTATTATCTACCTTATAGGATTTTGGATGTTTTTCTCTTTTCGATCGTGTAGTGGACGTTTTGGAAATGCAACGGACGCGGATTTTCTCGAAGATTTGAAGACCAACAATAAGAAAAGCCACTCTTCGATCATATTGCTCCTAGTTTATAAAATGTGTTGATTGCAAACTTGCATGTTTAGCGTACACAATTATTTTGATCGGCCATCAGTCTACGAGCACACGACCGACGGACCAACCTATGTAGTTGCAATATTTTCCATCGGACCTTGTTAAACTTAACCCTTGTCGCTCCACCACAGCAGTACCTTGATACTTGCGCTCACTGGGCGTAGGTATCCTTTTGCACCATTTGCTTATATCAAGTTTATACATGGTTATCGATGTGGAAAAACTTGGGTTGTGAAAGGTTTATAAAACCCGACTTGGGGAGGCGGTGACTTTGAAAATAAAAAGGTTTTATGGGAGAAAACTTGCGGTGCGAATCCTCTCCTGTGTGGTTTGGTTTCGTAGTTGCGCATAAGGACCGATTCCTTTGGGTTTTACATCCAAGCATCTCACAGTACGACCACATGGGTAGAATGGGATGCCCCTAGATGAGTAACTAGCTAAAACATAGGTGTATAGCATGTTGGCAGGTGAGGAGCACCGGTATGGTGGAGTTTACGGCAATCTCCTGCACTGGGGATGTGTCGGGGGTCCATACGGTGGGGCCTGAGTAGATGAGGGCCTGAGCCTGGCCTGATGCTGGGTAGAGAGATTCCACCCATCTGTATGACACGAGATATTTATGATTTGGTTAGGGAAAGGTTTTGTCACGAATTTCCGGTACTAGCCAGTATCGGTGTAAGCTTCATGTCTTGTGGGAAAAGCATACAATCTCTGCAGAGGTTTAACTGAACTGTTCGAACAGTCGTGCCCATGGTTAAGGGCGAATGTGAGGTGATTCCCATAGCGTAGATTTGTTTTTAAAACTTATTTAATAAACTGGTTTGTGGGATGGGAACTGTTACCAGAGTCCCTCTTTGTGACGGACAGCCAGCCTTTGTGGTTGGGAACAGGCCTATGTGACCTGGGGTGTCGTCTGGCACCATAGGGCTGAGAGGGCCGGTTTAGGGGCTGAGATGGCCGAGTTTGGGTTGGCAGGTCGAGAGAACCGGACCTGGAGTTGTTAACCTTGAGACTTGGTTAACGGATGATTGTTGGAGAGAATGTTGGGTTATGTTTTGAAAGTGAAAAGTAACTAATAAAGGAGAAAGTGTTATGAATGCTAAAATTTGACTTTCCCGCTCGAGTTGTTGCAAAGCAACTCGTGGACGGATTGAGGTGAGACGCCTCCTTTTTGAAAAGTGTTTTAGAATGCTTTGCCAAACAAACTCGGCCTTTCTTTGAAGCTTGCATGTATACATTTCCTAGTGGCTTGCTGGGTACGAAAGTACTCAATCCCCTATTGTTGTTGTTTTTTTCTCCCCTGGCTTAAGTTTAGGAAGAAGAGGAAGGTTGGAGTTACGTCCCTAAACCCAAACTACTGCCAGTGGATTTGGTGTTCTAGCTTCACTAAGTTTCGCTACTGCTGACTCTGATTGGGGGTTGCAACTCAGGGATTACCCGAAGATGCAACACAAAGGTATATTGTATTTATTTAAATCTTGCATTGATTCATCATATTACCGCTGGTACCAGCATCATTATCCTGGGACTGGTACCTGTTTTGCGGTTCCGTGGGAAAGTGGTTCGTCGTTCTCCTGCTGCATGTCTTCCTCGGTGCCATTAGTACAGTGGCGCAGGGACGGGGGTATGACAGGGGCTCTCTTGGGGAAAAGGTATAAGAGATCGAGAGGAATCCTTTTTCTCGATCAATTTGGGAAGGGGAGCAATGGGAAGGCCGGATTTGGTAGGGGAGGCGGGTGGCATCGGGTTCGGTTCGGCCGGCTGGAGCTTGAAGAAGGCACTGTAGTGAGGGGGAAGCAGACTTCTGCTGCAGCTTCCTTTACTCGGCCCGATTAAAGGAGGACACAAACTGAACTTCGGGGAAAGGAACCAGGCCTGCAGGGAGAGAGGAAGGGAAGGAAAAATAACTTTTCCAGATTCGGCCTAAACCTGGAAGGGCGGATTTTGATTACTTTTCCATTTAAATTAATCGCTGAAATGATCTTTGAATTTTCAAAAATACTTCCAATGCTCAAATAATTCCAAGAAAAATCCTAAGAGTACTTGGGCAGTCAAAGTATTTAACTTTTTCCACCAGATCATTTAATTATTAATTTATTATTGAAATAATTATTGAAATGTTTTTTATATTATTAAAATTAGTAATTGAGCTCTGAAAAATCTGAAAAAATTCCAAAGAGTATAATTAATCATGGAGAATTTAATAAAAATTAAATCCAGCCATGATGTATTTAAGAAATTTTATTTCCCACATTTAACTTCACTTATTAATTAATGTGCACTTTAATATAAATTCTAGAAATAATTTATTAAATAATTTGTAAATTCCTGAAACGAAAATCATGGTGTGATAGGAATACAATCTGAATTGTGGATGAATGATTAACACTTGAAGTTGGGGTTCCACAAACCGGACTTGTTAATGGCAAAAATGCGGCATATGGCAGCAGACTAATCTAAGCTAAACCCGATTCTAAACGATAACGACTACTAAATAAATATGATTACGGATGTCCTAGGGTTAGCCCTAGGGCACACCCCCCTGGGCTTAGCTCAGGACACAATTATAAGGCCCAAGGCCCAACTCGTACTTGGACTAAAAGAGGTACGTGACTTGTTTTGCAGATTCCCAACAGCTTAGGAGGAATTTTGACATGGGACCAGAACCATCTGAAAGTAGACTCCATAAGCTTTCCTACAAGTATTCATGAAGATCAGCGGTTAGGTATGTTTGAAGTTTATGCTATTAGGAGGCTCGAATCCAAATCCAAAAGATGCAAAACTTCATCTCTTGTCTTGTATGGACCAAAATTGATGTGGTGATGAAGGAGCAGACTTGGGAAAGGCCTATGTTTGGTCCACAATCAACTTGTTTGATCATCCTTGCACTCGGTCTCTTTCTCTTCACCCAAGCAAGTACCTTTGTAAACGAGAACACATAAAACTCATCGTGCAGTAAATTTGTTCAAATATATAAAACATAAATGTTACATAGAAAGCATGCACCTTTCGTTGATGAATACATAAGGCAGCTATGGTCATATCCAAATGATGTCGTCATCATCAGAAATGGGCCTAACCCACAAAATCATCGGGTGATCGAGTTGTCCAACATAAAGTCGACGGACCTTGTACATTCATATGCAATCCAAGGGCCTACCTAATTATGATGACGTGGCTTGTTGTGGAATCTTCTTTATAGCCATTATTGAACTTAGTGGGTTTCAATTATATAAAAAGAAAGGATTACAAATGCCTATATCACTTCACAAGCATGTCGAAGGTATGGTATTGTTCCTCTACATGTCATTTAGGTCATTGTTATTGTCACCAACACGGATGCATTTCTAGGGGTTGTAGACACATGCAAGTGTCCAATCTTCCAGTCTGTCACCTAGTTCATCCCATAATTGGTGAAGAACTGAACAACTTTATGGTGTTGTCAATGGGATACAACAGGACTCGATAGCTACGATTGTAAAAATTAGAATTGATATCTCATGTATTAGTTCTAGTTGTTTCCCTTCTCGTATTGGATATGGACTGTGTACCGTCCCTCTATATCGTACTCCAGTTGAATCAATATTATTGTGTTGAGTCAATCCCTCTTATATATTATCAGATGCCTTCTGATCCCTCGCTTCCACCACCTAATCTACAGTGGCCTTGTCGCCCACCTCTTCTTCTCCCAGTGAGGCAGCCCTTGACACCATGGTCGACGCCATTGTAGACGTCGTTTGCAACTCATTCAATCCACAGTTACCTCTTTCTCGTCCACCTTGGTCACGTATCAGTCATTCCCAATCCTTGGGGTAGTGCTTCCTCTATCTGTCATGCTTGTCAATTAGGGAGACGTACCCATTTACCATATACGAGTTGTGTTTCTAGGCCCAAGGCCAATTTTGAGCTTATACATTATGATTTGTGGATATCCCCTGTTCCAAGTGATTCTTGATGGCTGCTCTCACTTATTTTGGATGTTTCCTCTTTGTTTTAAATCCGACACATTTTCTACACTATCATAATTTTTTGCCTATATCAGGAACCAGTTCTCCACCTCTATTTGTAGTATTCAGTGTGACAATGGCTGCGAATTCGACAATTCCACCGTTTGCTTTTTTTTTCTCACCAATTGGGTCACTATGCAGATGTCTTGTCCTCATATCTCTCCAGAAAACGGTAAAGCCAAGCACATGCTTCGTTCCATTAATAACATTGTTCGCTCTTTGCTCTTTCAAGAAAGTTTACTCGGATCTTTCTAGGTTGAGGCCCTTCATACTACCATCTATCTCATCAATCACCACCCTACAAAAACCTTACAACATCACACCCCATAATTTGCTCTGAATGGTATTCACCCCTATGACCACCTTCGCCTGTTAGGTGATTTAATTATCTGTCACTCTTACGGATAGCCACTCTTCAAATGTCACTCTTTCGGATGTATAAATTTTTTTCCACCATAGCGATGTGAAATGTCTCTTTTTCCCTGCTCTCTTCTCTTCGCCCGTTCATCTCTCTCCTCTGTCTCCTAGAGCAAGACAAGGTGAGCGACGGCGGCTGCGGAGCTCGTGGCCGAGGAGGCAGCAAGCGGCGATGGTGGAGTTCAAGCTCAACAGGGTGACGACACAGCCATCACACTAGTCCCTCCTATGCCCGCAGCTCATCGGTTACCTTGTCCACCTCGATCGCCTATCCCAAAGCTCGGAGCCCGTAGCGTCTCCTTCATCGGTAGCCCAGAGTCACTCAAAGCCCACCTGTATGCCTTCTTCTGTGCTGCCTCCATTTATGCACTTGAGCCAGGTTACGCAACCATGTTTGCCGATGGAAGGGAAGGGGCTCCAGGATTGAGTAGCGAGAGGAAGGTGCAAAAAATTGGGTAAATCCGGAAGAGTGGCATTTGAAGAGTGACTATCCATAAGAGTGGCAAATAGTTAAATTCCCCTCGCCTATTAGGTTGCAAGTGCTACCCTAACCTCTCTACCACTGCCCCCACTAAACTTTCCTCACGCCCTACCTTGTGTATTTTCTTAGGATATCCTCTCGAGCATAAAGGGTACTGGTGTTTTAACCCTGTCACTAATAAGGTTAATATTTCTGGTCATGTGGTATTTGATGAACACTCATTTGTATTTGCTGACCGCTCCATCGCAAGCCCTTGTGCTATTGATGAGGTTATTTTGGAAGATTTTTCTTCTACCGTACAGGCACCAATTAGAACCAGGGGAACACCCATTACTTCTCTACCGGTCAGGCGTCCAGGGCTGGTCCCCACCAGCCCCATCTCCTGGGCTGCCACCCATTACTCGGCTTCCTACCTTGTCTCCTATGCTGACGACATCATCTCCTGAGCCAACCTGTCCTACTGGGTCCCCATCGCCACAATCGCATGGGCTGAACATTTCTGGATATGGGCTGTCCTCACCAAACTCCTCAGCACCTTTCATTGGGCCAGTGCTCCCCGCTGGTAAAGATGCAAGCAGGCTGACCCGTGAGCCCACTTATAGACAAAATTAGTGGGTAATCCATGGATTGACTTATGGGTTACCCACTAATTTGATCTATAAATGGGTTTATAGGTTGACCTACTTGCATCCTTAGATGCGGCAAGCCGAGCCATGACGCGAAAACCCACGGGTTACCACTTATTTGACTTATAAGTAGGCTCGTGGGTTGACCCGCTTGCATCCCTACCCGCTGGGCCTACCACCATTAGGCCTGCTGATCCACCAAGTGGGTTGCCGAGCGGCTCCATCACCAGCCCAGGTCTACAAATGGAAGCCTATTCAAGTATTTCTGAGCCTGCATATTCAAGTGTTCAACCATAGCTTCTGCTGATTTTGTGGATATATATTTCCCTCGCTTTGCTCCACTTGCTCTCCACCGGCGCATGCCTAGCCCGGTCCAGTGACTTCTCCATTGTTGGTTACTCTAAGCTGGAGGATCTGGCATGCATCACACAACAGGCTCATCGATCAAGCTGTTCGACAAGTCTGCTGCCTTGTGCCTGTCGGCTGTCGGCCGTTGTGCCTGCCGTCGGTGAGGGTGAGGAGATCGCAGTTAAGTGCCCCTATTTGAAACAGATGAAGATGAAGATTAAGTGATGGCACGTAAAAAAGAAAGCTATTAGCACGTGATTAATTAAGTTTTAATTATTTCAAACCTGAAAAATGAATTTATTTGATATTTTAAAGCAACTTCTATATCGAAAGTTGTCACACGGAATGCATCGTTTAACAGTTTAAAAAGCGTGCTAATGGAAACCAAGGTAAAATATGTATCCTTAGTCCCCGTTCTATCTTGATTAAGATATATATATTCTCTTGGTTTCCATTAGCATGATTTTCAAATTGATAAACGGCGCAATTCATGCGAAAACCTTCTATGTAGAAGTTGTTTTAAAATATCAAATAAATCTATTTTTTCAAGTTTAAAATAATTAAAACTCAATTAATCACGCGCTAATAGCTTTCTCGTTAGCAAGGCAGACGAAAGCATGGACGCATGGATCCGAATTGCGATCTGCAGGCAGATTGAATGCACGCGGGAGTCTGGCTAAATTCTTCAAACATGACATATACGCTCAGAGGTCAAGATTAGCCCATACTATAAATAAGGCTTACGACCTCTAAATTCTATCCCCACCATTGATACTATAGGTAAGCTGTCTCCTATAAAAGGCACTCCACCAATTGATCCATGACATATGAAAAACAAAGGAAGCTAGCTGCTCATAAAATCCAGGGTGACCTAATTTGCATGGAGAAGATGGGCATGAAGCTGGGTTTGGTGGCACTGGTGTTATTGGGTGTCATACTGGCGGCAAGCCAGCAAGCCGTCGACGCATCCAGCCCCACCCAAGGAATAAGCTATAAAGGCCTTTACAGGAAACCTGAGGACAGGCCCAAGAAAGGTGATCCCATCATGAAAGATCGTGGTTGCACAGCCGCTCACAGGTGCAATGGCTGACCGATAGGTGCACAACTGCTCCACTCTCTGTATTTTCAGTTGTTCGTTTCTTCCTGGTAATGAAAGCGGTGTTACATTGTGTTGCTAATTTCTTTTGCTTCAGAAAAATGTTTTACATGTTTGAAGAAATATGAATAAAATTGCCTTGCTTGTCACAGAGTACGCGTGAGGAAATCCATTATATGTACTCGATCAAATTGGCCACTTAAGACAGTGGTCAGTTTGCATGGAGACATGATCTCCAAAATGTAATTTTTTTTTGTCTACTACTTTCTGTTGTCATCTATCTATCTATCTATTTATATCTCTATATCTATACTATTTGGACACTTTATACGAGCTCTCATGTTAACCAGTAAGATCAGGCCATTAATTAGATTGATAATATGATCTCACCGTTGATTGTAAAATCAAATTCCACCATAGCGAATCTAATCTGCAAGACTGTGTCAACGCCAAAATTTGATAAGATTCTTTAGTGGATTTGGTTAAAGAAAGAGCACAATCAGCTGATGGAAAGCTTATCCAGAAGAGACCGAGTTCAAGAAAGAATCAAGAGGAGCATGTCATGGTAGCTTAATTTATCTATTAATTAGCCATGATTTATTTTTCGGAAGCTTTGTTTAGTGTCCGATCAGGAAATATGTTTTTTCTTTTATCTTTAGGAAAGTCTGTGTCGTGTTCAATCATGACTCATATCGGCCTGTGGGTATAAATATGTTCAACCAGGATCTTTGTAACTTATCTCCACAGATCAATATATCTACTTTTTGACGCATTGCCACCATCTCATGAGGATTTATTTCTATGAGTTCTTGTTTTCGCGCATGGGCTACATCGATTGAGTTCGACCTCCGGTAAGAAGTGAGTTTCGTTATCTTCGCTTTCGTTGGCGTGGTTAGGACTTCCTCAGTTGAGTCCAATATTCTAATCGAGCCGACACAAGTGTTGCCTATTTTGTATATCATCTCTATCTTTAGTTCCTTTACTGTTTATAGTCACATCGGCTTAGTTATGACTTTCTTTAATAGGTCCGCTATTTTCATCAAGTTTATGTTTCTTTAAACATAATGTCACTTTAGATAGATTTGTTATATCTATCACATTAGACAGATTTATCGACACAGTGAGATTAGATTATTAAACGCAATCTCATACTGTCTCAGTTAGGTTCAATCTCCTATATTGCTATTGATAATGAAAGTCTTATTAAGTCGATAAGTTCATGCTAATGTTTCATCATAGGGTCAGCTGATCTAACTTACAACCACAAGCCTATATATCGGACCCAATCGATGCATCACAAGGTTGATAATAGCCTGATAGATTTAAACAAGCCGATATGACACTGATCAAAGTGGTCATTTATTAAATTTAACCAAGATAGTAAAACCATCAAAGAGAAATTTAACACATTAAATAAGATTGGCTAACCCTCTGATGAAACATTACCATGAACCTATCGGCTTAACAAGATTTAGATTATCAATAACAATCTAGTAAGTCGAACCTAACCGATGCAACACGAGATTGTATATGATAATCTAATACTCAATGAGCCGATAAATTTGTCTAATGTGATGGATATAACAAATCTATCTAAAACAACATTGTGATTGTAAAGATATATCGCCTAAGCTAGAAAATCAGACATAACCAAGACAATTCCAACTAAACCGATGCGTCTCTAAACACAATGCAATTGAAGATAGAATCGAGATATCGAGTAGGCAAAATATATCGACCGAATTAGAGCAATCCAAAAGATCGAAGCGATGTAGCCTTGAACAACACCAATACAGCCGATACAATTGCCAGGGTCGGCGAAACTTAGGGCTTACCCCTTCACCGGAGATCGAAGCCGATGCAGCCCCGCGTCAGGTCCCAAGTTCCATCGGTAGTAAAAACCTTAGACAAGAGGGTGGCGATGCGCCGAAAGTAATTGTATTGATCTGTGAAGATAATTTACAAGAACCCCGGGTGTTTTGTACCTAACTTTTTCATATTAAGTTAGATGATAATAAACTTTATATCAAATTTGTAGAGCTTGACGAGATCTACAACTTTATAGTTTATGAATTTTTTATTTGAGATCGTTTGGATGTCCACAAATGTTTTATAATTTCTCATATCTATTTGGATAAGTGAATTTCTAAAATTTCTAAATGATCTCGGATGAAGACAAAATCATATGAAAATTATAGATCTAGATGAAATCTACGATTTTGTAGTTGACATGATTTTCATTTGAGCTCATCTATGATGTTAAATATGGATTATAAGTTTCGAATGATAGTAGTCTCGAAAGAATAGTATTTGCTTCCAAGAAAACAAGTGTTTTTATGTGAGACAGTAAGTACAATTTGGGTGGAGAGAGAGGTCGTGGGTTTGATACCTCTAACCACATACGTGTGAAAATGCTGCAAAAATCTTGTGAGTTGTTGGAACCAAAGTGGGACCATGTATAAATACAAAATATTCTTTTTGGTTTTTTTTGCGCCCATAAAAATAAAAAACGGGGTGGTACCCCTATAAGGCACCTACGAGAGTATCATACTGGTGCCAATTTTAGAACCGGCACCCAAAAAAATCTCATCAGTGCCATCTGACGGATGTAGGTTGGGAAAATCCAGCCTCTATATGAGGTTCTCAACCGGCACCTAATTACCTTCCATAGTAGCTGACAATTGTCTGTTCTATATCACTTTCCCTACAGGAAGAAGCGAATAGTCGATTTAATTATTCCAAAATGAACCACTAATAAGTCAACTCTACTCACGTACGGTAAGTCCATTCCGGTTCTGCTTTCACTTCTATTACAGTTTCTTATTTGCAACGCCTGTTTAATTTTCTTACCCATGTAGCAGAACGAGATTTCTTATAGCATACCTTGCGATAACACAGATGTTTCTTATAGATCAGTTTGGTACAAAACATCAGAAGAACTTTCAACGGTCTGTATTTTCACATCTAGGATCACACCATAAATATACACATCTAAAAATCTCAACTATGGCCAGTCGCCGACCTCTTCGTCTTCGGCATACAGTCTCTCAATTAGTTTCACTGCCATGTATGCAACCCTGAATACATATAGCTGCATATATTGTTGGATTAATGGGGTAGGTCCAATTTAATCCCAATAAATTTTATGGGCTCACAATTAATGTTAAGGGATTAATACCATCTCGGGCACACCCTGTGATTCTTCTGTTTCTACGCTAAGCCTCTGTTTCCCCGGTTCCGAGCACTTACGTGCACGAGTGGTTGAGACAAGCAGACCTCCGAAACTCTATTCGTTTAAGTACCTGCACGGGTAGACGGGTGATCAAGTTTTTGGGTTGCACTTTCAAGCACGACTGCTCTGCATCGGTTCTGTACTGCATCGTCTTCTTCCTCTACATTTGGCACTGCATCGTCTTCTTCCTCTACATTCGGCATTGCATCATCTTCTTCCTCTACTTCCACTTCTTCAACATGTCTACAGGTGGAGGTGAGAACGGCAACATCAACGGAGGCAACAACACCAACAATGCCTCATCTAGTATCGAAGCATTCTATGGGTATGTTACCTTATTCACTATAGTGTTAAACATGTTTCTCGATGATGCTTTTCCAATTTTTAGCATGTTCATGTTTAGCACTATCAACAGATCAATTCTTGCTGCACATGTCATGTTTATTATCTTGTTTTTCTGGATTAAAACATGTCGAATTATGACCATATTTTCATCAATCCAAAAACTTGATTGGTCTTTTTCAGTAGTTGGCTTTGCCGCGTCTCTAAAACCTCATGCATTCGATGGTTCAAATTATAAGAGATGAAAAACACGTGCACTATTGTGGTTGACCACTATGAAATGCTTCTTTGTTCCACGGGGCAAGACGCCCGAACGACCTCTCTCACCTGAGGAGGAGGCTAAGTTCGAGGCTGCGGATTGCTTGTTTCGTGGTGCATTGATCAGTGTACTAGGTGACAATATAGTGGACGTGTACATGCACATGCCTTCAGGAAAGGACATGTGGGATGCACTTGAGGCCAAGTTCGGAGTCTCCGATGCTGGCAGCGAGCTGTATGTCATGGAGCAGTTCTATGACTACAAGATGGTAGATGACCGATCTGTAGTAGAACAAGCTCATGAGATTCAGATGCTTGCAAAGGAACTCGAGAACAACAGCTGCAAGTTGCCAGACAAGTTTGTGGCGGGTGACATTATTGCCAAATTGCCACCTTCTCGGTCGGACTTTGCCACTTCTCTAAAACACAAGAGGCAATAGTTCAGTGTTACTGATCTCATTGGCTCTTTGGGTGTTGAGGAGAAGGCGAGGGCAATTTGGTAGAGAAGAACCCTCATACATCTCTCAACAACAAGAAGAAGGTCAAAACTGATGCGAAACCTAAGGCTACGACCAATTTTAAGAAGAAAGGCAAGGGAAAGGAAAAGGGCGACTATTTTGTGTGTGGTCAGCCTGGTCATTGGGCCAAGGATTGTCCTGATCGCAAGGACAAAAAGTCTGCAAACATGGTTATTAGCAATATAAAGCAAAAATTACAAGCCCAAACCAGACTCTAAATCAATCTTTTCTAATAATATAAAAGAAAACATAACCGACTCTGCCTAACTAATAGGTAAATTTTGACACCGCATTCTTTTTGGACTCGATCCCCTTTTGGTAATGCCTCTAATCTCCTCATCAGAGTCTGACAAGAAATCGACATCCTATCATTGTCTGTCTTCTATCGGCAACCTCCAGAACTTCCAAGCCGATACATGCCAGCCGATATATCTCCAGCCGATGTAATCTTCTGTTTTTGGCAAATATAATCACGCCATGAATCACGCTTTGATGTTTTCCCTTATCAATGGAATATGACAAATTTTGCCGTTAACAGGTCGTTAAGTACCAATTTTGACTGCAAACTAGCACACTCAATAAAAGAAAATTTTTTATTTCTTACATGTGTGTCCATAATAAATAATGTAGTTGTACTAGACTTGGAGAACTAACATGAATACATTAAAATGAAGGAGAAATGAAGCTGGCATCCAAGGAAACACAGTTCTGAGGAAACACAGTTCCAGCGAATCATGTGCGAGCACACGGATTGAGGGGCCCACAAGCAAGCTCAAACTGACCCAAAGTGGGGCCAAACCACTGGGAACCGTCATAGGGGCACACACTGTCATTCCTTGGTGAAAGGCAGTGCCGAGGGTTCTGCCGAACCCTCATTGCAACGACTAATGTCCACCCTCCACGTGGTGACTCCCCATTGGCTCCTAATGACGGTTGTGGAGGTTGAAGCGCCATCGAATTGTCATAAGCTGCCTACAAAAGGAGCTCACTCTCTTCACATAGAACACACACCTCAAGGAACAATTATCTTTATCTACATTGTATTCTCTATAGTTTAGTACAAATAAATCTTAAGAGCTTCAGTACTATAGTTGAATTAATAGAAATATCTTCTCTAAGATTCTGGTATGTCTTTAGTACTTTACTCTTTTTGTAATACTATAGTTAAATTAATAAAAAAATCTTCTTTATTTATTTATGCCCATAGTCTATGTATTCCTTTATTTAATATATATTCTATGAGTAGTATATATTTCGTATATCTGCTTCATTCAAGGCTAGTCGATCCATGCTATGGAAATGGTCCAATGACCTTTATAGGTTGCTCTAGCTCTAACTAGTTCATCCGTAGGGTCAGAGTTCTTGGGGAGTTAGTGATATTATTTACAAGCATAAGCATGGTGTTTAGGTTAGATAAATACCGTTGGATGTGGATGTGCCACACGGAAAGTGGGGTAGGCGGTAGGTGGTGACAGCCCAGTCCGTCCTTTATATTCCTCGACGTTTGGGTATGATGTAAGTGTGCGTAAATGTCATAACCAGGTTGACAGACCAGTAGGGAGTGATCTCTCGGTAGTACCTGGGTGCCTGGAACTAAGCCCTATGTTGCAAGCATGTATATGTTAAGTGTATACTAGACATGATTAGTATAGAAGTACAATTGTATCGTAGTTCTCTAATGCTATTTTCTAGTAGACTTTATTATAGACTTTATTTCTCTAATTGCAATCAGCCCATGATCATATTGATGCTGCTACTGGAGAAGCATTCTTCGCGTTTAGCATCTCTCGCGCATCGGAGTTAATTAAGAAGATGGTCTCCAACAAAGGATGGACTGAAGAGCGACTCCAACCATGTCAGCGGGGTATGCACACCATCAAGGAGACGGACATAATCGCTGCTAAGATGGACCTCCTCATGAGACGCTTGGACGAACGCACTCAGGACGAGGAGACAGACATAATGCGGTCACCACGAGGGGAGGAAAACCAACTCGTGATCCACCATACCCAACAGAGGCAGCCAAGGGGAAGGAGACCCAGGAGGAGGAACCCACTCCTGACAACTCCAACACAGCACAAGACGGGAGGACGGCTCCACAAGAGTTCGTTGATATGAACATCCTGTCGTTTCCTCACTACAACAGGAAGCCAATCGTGGATGAGTAATTCAGCCAATTCATTGAGGTAATCCAGAAGATATACATCAATATCCCATTACTGGATGCGATGCAGGTGCTTACCTATGCACACTACCTCAAGGACATCATCATCAACAAACAACCATTACCTGCCACGAAGATCATCAAACTGACGGAGGAGTGTAGCGTGGCTATACTCAATCGGCTTCCTAAGAAAAAGAAAGATCTTGGGTGTCCCAGTATCAACTGCACAATTGGGACGCAACACTTCGACCATGCCCTGTGCGACCTTGGAGCAAGCGTCAGCGTCATGCCCAAGGTAGTTTTTGATCAATTGAATTTCATTGCTCTTTCGCCTACACCCATCATGGTGCACCTGGCCAACTCCACGGTCCATTATCCGGCGGGAATAGCCGAAGACATTCCGGTGAGAATCCGGGGTTGCTTTGTCCCCGTCGACTTCATGGTGCTGGAAATGGATACCGACAAGGAAACAACACTTATCCTTGGGTGTCCGGTCCTAACCACCGTGGATGCTCGGATCAATATGGGAGCCTAAGAAGGAGCAATGTTCCATAATCAAGATTAAGTACGGGCCAAACAAACAAAACATTTGAGAGGTCAAAGTGACACCCCCGAAGAAGGACAGCCTCATGGCATTAATGGAGAAGGTGTTGAAGAGGGAACTTCCTCTCCAATACCGGCATATCAAGAACCCAAGGAGGCAAGGGGTGTAGCCAAGGCCACCTTAGTCCGCTGAGTTGTCAAAACCGGCAAGACCAAAGAAGACAAAGAAGGTGTGGCAAGTCAAGAAACTGCAGTCATCCATCTCATCATCTTCAGAGCCGGACGTCACGACAAACTAAATGGATCGGAGAAGTCCCGCTCTTGGACTATAAATAATGAGTCATCCACCGAAAGGTAAACTCGGTAGTTATCCCATATTTATTTTCCCAATTGCATATTTGATTTTTCAACTTGCATTGCATGTTTTCTTTCCAATTCATATCCGAATTTCCATCCCTTTGCATTTTCAAAGTCTTTTTCCTAAAAAACCAAATTTGAGGCATGACATGATTAGTGGGCTGATCTTTCTTAAAATGAAGACCCACTAATTTCAAACTTTGGAGTCATGTGAGGTGATAACCTAATCTTATCTTTTTGAAAATCAAAATGGAACCACTTGGGGATTTAAAGAGGTCTGAATTGGCATCTTTCTTGAAACAAATCTTTCACTTTCATTTAGTAGAAGGTATCATCATTCTTACCTTGAAAGAAGGGCGACATGGGTGGCCACTAGGGGTCGGCCGACCCCCTGGTTCGGCCGAAGCAAGGGTGGCTCTCCCCTATAAAAGCCACCCCATGGCCTTTGCACTCCTTGCCCCAAATCAAGTTGCACTAGTTTACTCTTGAGTTTCTCTCTTTCTCCTATAGTTCCTTTCATGTTCTTATCTCAAGTTTGAGTAAAAATACTTCCTTCTTCCTCTTGCATTTCAAGTTCATCTTAAGTGTTGAACTACAAGAACGTGTTGCGGTGGTCACTACCCCGCAAGAACGATTGTTGTGGTGCGTCCTCGCCCACAAAAACGATTTTGTGAGTGTTACTACCCACAAGGATGGTTTTGTGATGGCAAACAAGCTCCACAACAACGACTAACACTTGGACGGCTAACCAGTTTTTGCTAACGTAACCCATTCTTCGAGTGTACTTGTGTGTTCTTTGCTCGTGTGTGCAGGATGAAGAAGAGTGCAAAGCGTTTCCTCAGCGCAATGAAGCGGGCTGCAAGTTCGAGCCCACATCATCATTCCTACAGCTCGAGTGCTGTTAACGAAAAATCCACGTCCGACCGATGGTGCCAAATCTAATGTTGACGCAAATCGTGTCGAAACACACGAAGGCCTGGGAGTTCTGCTTAGCTTCAGTGCAGGTCCTAAATTGATATGATGCGGGTGTACCAGTCAGTTTGATCCTCCAATTGATAAGGCATATAATTTGACAATCAAATAGTTGATCGACCAGTAAGCCGATATAGTAATTTCATCCGATGTCAATACCAGACGATGTCGATAGGGTTTTAAGCGATCGGCTATGTATCCAATGTAGATTCTGATACTTGAATAAATAATCATATAAAGGCAATTGGCTGATAATAACGTAATAAAATAATAATATAATCCAATAGAAACCAATCGGCCAATAATGATATGATAGAATAAATGTTGATCCGATGGTTAAAGCATTCATTGGCTGGAGATCCGATGTCGTTAAATCCAAATGATTAAATAATATATGAAGCCTTTGCTGTCATCAGCTAAAACCAGCTTGTATATAATCCTTATAAGCCGATGCAATGTCCAGATAACTCATCAGCTGAAACCCAATGAACTCCTTATTGGCAATCAAAGAGCAAGCTAGTTCTTATAATTCCAAACACGACTTAGTAAGTCAAACCCAATTGATGCAACACTAAGTATGAAAGAAAGTATAAGGCCTAAACAATCGAGCCTTTGATTGATTTTCAGGTTGGTCATGTATTAAATTTAACTAAGACAGTAAAACCATCAAAGAGAAATTTAACGCATCACATAAGATCGGCTAACCCTCCGATTAAACATTAGCATGAACCTATAGGCTTATCAAGATTTAGATTAACAACAACAATCCAGTAGGTCGAACTCAATCGATGCAGCATGAGATTGTATATAGTAATCTGATACTCAATGAGCCGATAAATCTGTCTAATGTGATGGATATAAGAAATCTATCTAAAACATCATTGTGATTATAGAGATATATCGGCTATGACAGAAGATCAGACCTAACCAACACAGTCTCAACTAAACCGATGTGTCTCTAAACACAATGCTATTAGAGATAGAATTGAAATATCAGGTAGACAAATATACCAACCGAACCAGAGCAATCCAAGAGGTCGAAGCGATGCAGCCTTGAACAACACCAACGTAGCCAATATATTCACCGGGGCCAGCGGAACATAGGGCTTACCCCTTCGCTGGAGATCGAAGCCGATGCAGCCCCGCGTCAGGTGCCAAGTTCCGCCGGTGATAAATAAAAACCTAGAAAAAGAGGGTGGCGATGCGCCGAGAGTAGTTGTATTGATCAAGAGATAGATTACAAAGACCACGGATGTACATATTTATACCCTCAAGCCAATATGAGTCCTAATTGGATACGACACAAACTTTTCTAGAGATAAAAGGAAAAACATAAGTCCTGATCAGACAGTAAACACACTTTTCTAAATGTAAAAGGAAACTAACTGACTTTGCCTAATTAAATAGATAAATTTTCATGCTTCATCCTCCTCGAACTCGGCATCTTCTAGATAAGCTTCCATTAGCTAACTAATTTTCTTAACCGAATCCACCAAGAATTCAACTGTTGGTGACTTGATATGTCCATCAGCTAATTCCAGGACTCTGAAGCCGATACGATTCCTAAGCCGATGATGACTTCAGGGCTTACCATATTTTAGCGTTAACAAGTGAGTGCTCATCCAACAAGTACACACCGAGTGAGGAGCAAGTAGTGTCTCATGGCCAAGTGCCCATAGACGAGGATCGTGGTGAGGCGAACTTCCATCTTGACACCGAGCTTGACTTGCAAGGTGATCAGGAGGTGCAAGCCTACAACATCCTCAAAGATCGGGTGTTCACTCACACATGAGCATACAACCCCGCCCTGCTCGCCAAAATAGTTATGGTATTGATTGTGCTGTTGTGTGGAAAGCCATAGGTTGTGGTGGTTTTGTAGCAGTAGATGAGCATGGGTCGCGTTTTCTCACCGTACAATTTCTTTGTACGTTGCGAGAAATGGGTATGGTATTACGCCCCGATTTTTCGGGACTAGATACTATCTCACATGGAAGGATCTCAGTATACATTTGGGATTCAATAGAAGGTGCTCTGTTGACTTGGAGTCAGCGACTTCAGGTTTCAACAGAAACACCTTCTAGCAACGTATGGCAAGAGATTTTGTATGTAGGAAGCCGTGAGCCAATGACATCCACAATCCCACCTTGCGCTTAATACATAAGTGGTTGGCCTTTACTCTCTTCCTTCGGGAGGATGTTAGGCCAATCCACAATGATGAGTTGAAAATCATATATGCCATGAATAAAAAGATTAATGTCTCTCCTGTCAAACTCATAACCAAACAATGGTTAGAACAACTTAAAATGGTAGGACCAATAGAATGCACAACTTTAATTACTCATATTGCCGTTAAAGTTGGAGCGTTGGAGAATGGTCCAATCATAGACATTCCCCAACCACGCTACATCATTAAGAAGGATTATCTTGTGCAAGGGAATACTTTGAAACATGGTCCAAATGCTTCTCTTGTATTTTTCTTTCCCGGATATACAAAGGAGATTCCATAACCTAACCCGGAATTTCATTTGTATAAGTGTCGGGAGCTAACCATTCCTCTTGTTCCACGGAAGGGGGCTCGAAAGAGCAGTGTTTCTGCCAAGACAACTCGGAGCATGGTGCGGAATGCTGCAGCAGAACAGCCACAATAGCAGTCGCATTATACGTTCAAACAACGGGCAGATTGGGGCCAACCTGGATACACATCCGGTTGGGACCAACCACTGCGAGCTTATGAAGCAGGAAGCTCGGCGTGGCCAAGTGCGAGCAGTGGCCACTGGAGGATAGCAATATTTCCATCCACCAAATAAATACTCCACAATGTTAGTCGAAATATCTCTCCAAGTAGTTTGCAATAAGAGATGGCTGAAGAAAAAAAAAGGGAGATAGAAGGTAGAAAATATTTTCAATCATTTTGGGAAGAAAAAAATGAGAAAAAGGAGAAAAGGAGTGCTCGTATATGTTTTTGAGCAATCGTGAAAAAATAGTTGGAAGAAAATTAGCCATATCTCAAGTTAGGAACAAAAGAGAGTCTATGATAAAGGAGTACCACTTACACCTTCCACCATATAACCACACACTTTGTATATATTGATCAAGGTTGTATGATTTGTTTTCTCATTGGATGCAAGTATTGCCATGTTTTTCCATGTCTATTATCCCTACTCTAAGCTTCACATATGAACCTTTAGAAGTAGAATGATAAAAGAGGCAACATTATGCCCTTGGTAAGGAAATTATACACATTGAGTGATTGAGAGTATCATTTAAGGAACTTTGTTTTTAATTTTGACAATTCTTGAAAACCTCCGGAATGAAAGTTGAACAACAGAGTAAGTGATTGATGCTCTACGATCCATTCTATTCTTCAACTACCGAAGGCAAGGAGAAACAATAAGCCCCATGAGAAATAAGGTAATAAAGGTAAAGTACTATTGCCAGATTATTCAAATTCTAGGTAGAAGGATATGTTGTATGCATGTACTATTGTGTTCCCCCCATTCACCATGTGTCTTCCTAACTGTGTGAGAAGGATTGCTCCCAAACCATGGCTATAAAGCCATGATGGAGTTCATAGCCGAATGCAAGAGTGGATTTTGAATAAGATGGTGGCTCACAGAACTCACCCTTCGAAGCAAAAATGGTTTTGAATGGAAGGGTGCTCCATTATAGAAAAGAAGAGAGAGGATGGAATAAAAAAAGATATGAGGATGAACCAAGTTTGAAGATGATAGAGCAACCGTTCCCCGGTAACAGCGTCAGAAAACTTGTTGGTATTTTTACGAGCATAGAATAATCTGCAAGCGCACATATACCGTTGTAGCTTTCACCCAAGAGTATTCAGGGTATCGTATCCATAGGGAACATGTGTGTACAATCTAAGAATAGGATTCTTTTAAGGACAATAACTAATTGGTAGGCTTGGGACAGAGAGGATTCCTATGGGTTAATTATCTTAATTTATGTCAAGGTAAACCTCTATCGATTGCTTCGAGCATTGGCTTACCCTTAGTCTGCTAAGGAGACTCCGACCTATAGCTCTATGATGTATCCGAACGTGAAGGATTACAAAGGATGGACAGGGCTATCACCACCTGTCACCTACCTCTATAACCCGTGGAGCACACAACAAACAAAAATAACCTCAGGCCTAGACACCACATCATTACTATTGATTGCTACCCTAATCTCAGCGCCACGCTTATAGAAGATTAAGGTACTCTACCTAGTAGAGCGATTAACCCACAACAATGAGAATATATCTCACTTAAATGAGAAAACTGTTGACGGTCATTAAGTACCAATTTCGATCGCCAACTAGCACAATGAATAAAGGGAAAATTTACATTTCTTACATGTGTATCAATAATAAATAATGTAGTTGTACAAGACTTAGAGAACTAACATGGACGTAGAGAATATACATTTAAGTGAAGGAGAAATGAAGCCGGCGTCCAAGGAAACACAGTTTGGGTGAATCACGTGCTACCACACGGATTGAGAGGCCCACAAGTCAGCTCAAACCAACCCAAAGTGGGGCCAAACCACCGGAAACCGTCATAGAGGCCCACCTGTCATTCCCTAGTGAAAGGCGATGGAGGAAGGTGGTGCCGAGGGTTTGGCCAAACCAAGGCATTGCAACGCCTCATCTCCACCCACCACGTGCTGACTCCCCATTCTCTCCTAATGGTGGTGTTGACACAAAATCTGTCCCGTCAGGTGTGCCAAAATATAAGTTGACGTAGATCCTGCGTTTAGCATACGAAGGCCTGGGAGATTTGCTTAACACCAGTGCAGGTCCTAAACTTTAATAAGATGCAGACATGCCAGTCAGTTTGATCTTGCAACTAACAAAATGGATAAATATGTTGATGACCAAAAAGCCGATCGGCTAACAAGCCGATGTAGCAACATAGTCGATGTCGATATTAGCCGATGTCAATAGGGTTTTTATCAATCAGCTATATGTCTGATATAGATTCCGACACTTGAATAATTAATGATATAAATACAATTGGTTAATAATGGTAAAATAAGATGATGAACCAATCAGCTGATATAAATGTGACAAAGTAAATATCCGATGAACCAGTCAGCCGATATAGATATAATGAAGTATTTATCCAACAAACCAATCGGCCGATAACGATATGATATAGAATATTAGATGATCCGATGTATAAGCATACATCAGTTGGAAGTCCGATGTTATTAAATCCAAATGATTAAGTAATCAATAAGACCTTTGCTGCAATCGGCTAAAACCAACTTGTATATAATCATTATAAGCCGATGCAACATTTAGATAATTCATCGGCTGAAACCCCAATGAAATAATGATTGATGCCTACTAACTTAAGTAAATCTAACTTACAACCACAACCCCATAGGTTGAATTCAATCGATGCAGTATAAGGTTGATAATTCACTAGTAGATTTAAGCAAGCCGATATGACACTGATCAAAGTGGTCATGTATTAAATTTATCAAAGACAGTAAAACCATCAAAAAAACATAACACATCAGAAAAGATCAGCTAACACTCTGATGAAACATTAACATGAACCTATCGGCTAATGTCGAACCTAACCGATGCAGTACGACATTGTATATAATAATCTAATACTTCACGAGCCGATAAATCTATCTAATAATGATGGATATAACGAATCTATCTAAAAGAACATTGTGATTATAGAGATATATTGAATAAGACAGAAGATCATACCTAATCGAGACAGTCCTAGCTAAACCGATGCTTCTCTAAACACAATGCAATTAAAGAAAGAATCGAGATATTAGGTAGGCAAAGATATGGGTTGAACAGAGCAATCCAAGAGATCGAAGCGATGCAACCTTGAACAACACCAATATAGCCGATACAAATGCTAGGGTCGACAGAACTTAGGACTTACCCCTCCGCCGAAGATCGAAGCTAATGCAGCCACGAATCAGGTGACAAGTTCTGCTGATAGTAAAAGAATCCTTGGAAAAATAGGGTGGTGATGCGCCGAAAGTTTTATTGATCTCAGAAATAAATTACAAAGACCCCGGGTGTACATATTTATACCCATAGGCCGATAAGAGTCCTAATTGGATATGACTCACACTTTCCTAAAGATAAAAGGAAAAACAAAGCATAAAGTCCTTATCGGACATGATACAAACTTTCCTAAATACAAAACTTGCCTAATTAATAGATAAATTAAGCTGCCATGCCATGGTCTTCACGATTCCCTTTTGAACTCGGTCTCTTTTGGACAAGCTTTCCATCGGCTAATTGTGTTCTTCCCTTAACCGAATGCACTAAAGAATCTTACCAAATTTTGGCGTGAACACATGCCCCCCAATTTTGTTATATGAGAACTCATGCTTTAAAATTATCTTTTTTCCGATCTTGATAACTCCAAAATTGATCTTCCTTTACTTCTTGCCATCGGCTCTTATAAGCCGATACTGTCTGTACCAAATGAGCAAGACTCTCAAACTCGTGGCAAAAGAATTTATTTTTAATGGGTGTTAACAACGCTTGAAATGCAAGATCTGCTAACTGTTCATCATTTAAGCTCAAACTATAGCATCGGCTGCAGACCTGACGAAATCCGATTGTCCTTCTTGCTGCTAAACTGATATTAAGTCTGAAAGCTTCATTTCATCGATTCTAGCAAAAAATTATTTATGAAATTGCTTTTTCAGATCAACCTAGCTTCTGATAGAATTTGGAGGTAATGATGAAAACCATGTAAAAGCTAATCTAGTCGAAGACAACGGAAAAAATCTAACTTTTAGAGCTTCTTCAGCTGATGCCTCTCCACATTGAGCTAAATCAACTGATGTGTTCGATTGTAGATATATCGTTTTGCCCTGAAAACTTGGAAAAATCTGGAACTTTATATCGGTGTGGCAATGGAACCCTATCAAACCATTCAGGATATGGTTGCTGATACACAAAAGTTTCTTCCTTGGGCTTTAGTCCAAACTTTTCTTCTACCAGCTCTGCAATTTTAACGGCCCAATCATTGTTTCTCTGATGCTGCTGTTCTTCTCCATAATAATACCTTGGCCAATATTGTTGATACGATTCTTCATGTTGATACTGATATGCTTGCCCCCTGGCCTATATTGTTGCTGTTCTCCATGCCGGTATTGCTCACATTGATGATTGGGTTCTTTATTTAAATTCTGATGTGATTGTCCCCCGAGCTGACATTGATCTTGCTGATGTTGAAGTTGTTCTCTGATCTGCCTCCCAAGTTCAATCATCAGCATTGGTGTCTTTTGAATTGGCCTTTGCTGCATCATGACGAAGGACTCTAGAGAAAACTTTTGAAAATCAGCTACGTATTGTTCCACCTGTTGCTTCTGTTCCTTCATCAAACTCTCCATTGTAACCAGAATCTTGGCATCGATTTCCTCTTTAGACATGTTGGTGCAAAATTCGTGTCCCACTGGGTGTGACAAAAATGTGTTGACGCAAAACCTGTCCCGTTAGGTGTGCCAAAATATACGTTGACGTAGATCCTGCATGTAGCACACGAAGGCTTGGGAGATTTGCTTAACTTCAATTCAAGTCCTAAACTTTAATGAGATGCAGGCATGCCAATCTATTTGATCCTGCAACTGACAAGATAGATAAATATGTTGATGACCAAAAAGCTAATCGGCTAACAAGCCGATGTAGCAACATAGCCGATGTCAATACTAGCCAATGTCAATAGGGTTTTGAACAATTGGCAATATGTTCAATGTAGATTCCGACACTTGAATAAATAATAATATAAGGGCAATCGGCTAATAATGGTAAAATAAAATGATGAACCAATCGGCCAATACAAATGTGACAAAGTAAATATCAGATGAACCAGTTAGCCGATATAGATATAATGAAGCAAGTATCCAACAAACCAATCGGCCGATAATGATATGATATAGAATATTAGATGATCCGATGGTTAAAGCGTACATCGGCTGAAAGTCCAATGTTATTAAATCCAAATGATTAGATAATCAGTAAGACCTTTGCTGCAATCGGCTAACATCAACTTGTATATAATCATTATAAGCCGATGCAACATTTAGATAATTTATTAGCTGAAACCCCGATGAAACAATGATTGATGCCTACTAACTTAAGTAAATCTAACTTACAACCACAACCCCATAGGTCGAACCAAATCGATGCAGCATAAGGTTGATAATTGACAGATAGATTTAAGCAAGCCGATATGACACCGATCAAAGTGGTGATGTATTTAATTTAACCAAGACAATAAAACCATCAAAGAAAAATTCAACACATCATATAAGATCGGCTAACACTTGGATGAAATATTAGCATGAACCTATCAGCTTAACAAGATTTAGATTATGAACAACAATCTAGTAGGTCAAATCGAACCGATGCAGCATGAGATTGTATATAATCTTCTAATACTCAATGAGCCCATAAATTTGTCTAATGTGATGGATATAACGAATCTATCTAAAACAACATTGTGATTGTAGAGATATATTGACTAAGCCAGAAGATCAGACCTAACCGAGACAGTTCAACCTAAACCGATGCGTCTCTAAACAACATTGTGATTGTAGACATATATTGACTAAGCTATAAGATCATACCTAACCGAGACAGTCCTAGCTAAACCAATGCGTCTCTAAACATAATACAGTTAAAGATAGAATCGAGATATCAGGTAGGCAAAGATACCGGCTTAACTAGAGCAATCCAAGAGATCGAAGCGATGCAGCCTTGAACAATATCAATATAGCCAATAGCCGATACAATTGTCAGGGTCGGCGAAACTTAGGACTTACCCCTCCGCTAGAGATCGAAGCTGATGCAACCCCGCGACAAGTGCCAAGTTCCGCCGATAGTAAAAGAAACGTCGGAAAAGAGGGTGGCGATACGCCAAAAGTTGTATTGATCTCAGAGATAAATTACAAAGACCCTGGGTGTACATATTTATACCCATAGGCCGATAAGAGTCCTAATTGGACACGACTCACACTTTCTTAAAGATAAATGGAAAAATAAAACATAAAGTCTTTATCGAACATGACACAAACTTTCCTAAGTATAAAACTTGCCTAATTAATAGATAAAATAAGCTGTCATGCCATGGTCTTCACGATTCCCTTTTGAACTCGGTCTCTTCTGGATAAGCTTTCCATCGACTAATTGTGTTCATCCCTTAATCGAATCCATTAAAGAATCTTATCAAATTTTGGCATTAACAGACGGTTGTGGATGTTTAACTGCCATACAACCATCATAAGCTGCCTATAAAAGGAGCACACTCTCTTAACTTAGAACACACACCTCAAGGAGCAATTCTCTCTATCCACAGTATATTCTCTATAATGTCATAGAATTAAAGCTTGGGAGCTTCGGTCCTATAGTCTTCTCTGAGATTCTGATATGTCTTTAGTACTTTGCTTTTCTTGTAAGACTATAGTTGAATTAATAGAAATATCTTCTTTATTTATTTATGCTCATAGGCTATATATTCCTTTATTTAATATATGTCCTATGAGTAGTATATACTTCGTATATCTTCTTCATCCTAGTCTAGTCGATCCATGCTACGGTAACGGTCCAATGACCTTATTGGTTGCTCTAGCTCTAACTTGTTCATTCATAGGATGAGAGTCCCGAGGAAGTTAGTGATATTATTTACTAGCATAAGCATGGTGCTTAGGTTAGATCAATGTCGTTGGATGCGGGTGTGCCCCGTAGAAAGTGAGGTAGGCAGCAGGTGGGGACAGCCCTGTCCGTCCTTTGTATTTCTCCACATTCGGCTGTGACGTAAGACTGCGTAAATGCCATAACCACGCTGGCAGACTAGCAGAGAGTGGTCTCTCGGTAGTACCTGGGTGCTTGGAACTAAGTCCTATGTTATAAACATGTATATGTTAAGTACATACTAGACATGATTACTATAGAAGTACAGTTATATCGTTGTTCTCTAATGATATTTTCTACTAGACTTTATTATAGAGGTGAATCTACTGTGTGTCCACTACCTTAAATCATAATATCCTAACCCCTGTTTAGACTATATTGGATTAATTATAGATTGATTAATGATTTATAAACTATATCTTACTCCGCCGCTTTTCCTACGGAAATATAAATAGGATACCCTTGGGAATACTCTTGAGTGAAATGCTACAGCGGTATCCCTGCGCTTGCGAATTTATCTTTGAACGTAAAAATACCAACAAAAACTAAATACCCAAAAGAAGTCACGAATACTTACTTATTTGAAAGATGCATCCGTCGAGGTACATGATCGGAGAGAGTGCCGACATCTCTGCCTCTCCTCTGGAACTCCCCGAAAGAATGCCGACATCTCCAGCACTTGTCCAGAACTCCCCTAGAGAGAACTCCGACATTCGGGGCACTCCTTTCAAAGCTTCCCTTCACTCTCTTCCTATATTCTAACTCTACTAGAGAGTAGCCTAAATGTGTAAGTGAGTTGTACTCCACTATTTGTGCAATTTGAGAGTGAGAACTTATCCTTACATATGTCCAATGATGGTTGGGAATGACGGTTACCACCCACAACAACCATAAACACAGCTATCAAAATTGGATCTTCTAAACTTCTGAGAAAGCATGAAAGAGTCAAATCTCTTATACCACTGTCTATGTGACTGCTTTAACACATAAAAAGATTTCTTCAACCTACATACTAGGTTTTTTTCCAGGAACAACAAAACCTTCAGGTTGCTCCATATAAATGTCCTCCTCTAACTCCCCACATAAAAATACAATTTTAACATTCATTTGCTCTAGTTCATAACCATGCATTGCAACAATACTGAGTAAAGTGTTAATTGAACCATGCTTCACAACAGGGAAAAAGATATTATTGAAATCAATACTTGAAATCTAGTTATAACCTTTAGCAACTAACCTTGCTTTGTATCTTGCCACATCACTTGGAGATATACCTTCCACTCTTTTGAAGATCCACTTGCAACGGATAGGTTTCTTCTCCTTTGGCAATTTCACCAATTCTCAAGTACAATTCTTTTCAAGCGATTCCATCTCATCATGCATAGCAGCTATTCATCTATTGCAATTATCATAAATAATAGCCTCAGAATATGAAGAAGGTTCTACATTACCTTCAATTTCCTCTGCCACACTCAAAGCATAAGCAACTATGTTCGCTTCTTCAATATATCTTTAAAGAGGTTTAGTATTCCTCTTAGGCTTATGTTTTGCAATAGAGTGTTTTGGCGACTACTCAACCGTAGAAAAATCTGAATCTTCATTAATAGGTGCATCTTGGTTAATAGCAACATCTTCTTTTTCTAGTGCATGTCCTGAACTAATCAAGTGCTCCACCTGCACACTTGCTTTCTGCTGACTCTCAACAAGAACATTAATAAAAAATTTGTCATGTAACATAACTAATTCATGGAAGACAACATTTCTAGTTTCAGGACATCATAACTTATAGCCTTTCATACTAGACGGATAACCAAGAAAAATGCACTTAATAACTCTAGGCTCCAATTTACCATTATCAACATGAGCATAAGCGGCACAACCAAATACTCTTAAGTCTCAATAATTTGCTGGGGAACCAGACCATACCTCAATTAGAGTCTTCTTATCAATGACATAACTGGATGATCGATTAATAAGATAACAAGCAATGGAAATGGCTTTCACCCAAAACTGTTTAGACAAATCTACATTGGACAACATACAACGGGTCATTCATATAATTGTCCTATTCATACGCTCAGCTACGTCGTTTTGTTGAGGTGTATGTGAAATAGTGTAGTGACACACAATGTCTTCAGAATTGCAATATGATTTAAATATCTTAGAACAGAACTCCATCCCATTATTAGTACGAAGTATTTTCACCTTCTTTTCAGGTTGTCTTTCAACCATAGTCTTCCACTCTTTAAACATATCAAAAGCTTGATATTTGTGCTTCAAGAAATAAGGCCAAAATTTTCACGAATAATCATCAACAATAATCATCATGTAACGAGCATATCCAAATGATGTCTTACGAGCAGGGCCCCATAAATTAGAATGCACATAATCAAGAATACCTTTTGTCGTATATGTAGATGTGTTTAATTTCATCCTCTTATGCTTGCAAAAGATGTAATGCTCACAAGATTTCAGATTTCCAATGTTTTGTCCATCTAGCAATCATCGCTTGCTCAATTTTGCCAAACCAATTTCACTCATATGCCCAAGACACATATGCCAAACATTAGTAGCATCGGAATTAGATAATGAATTTGAAACCGCAGCAACATTATCTAATATAGTTGTACCTCGCATATGGTACAGATCGGCAGTTTTAATATCAGCTTTCATCACAACAAGAAAGCCTTTGGTTACCTTCAAAATTCAGTCTCCACCAGAATATTTATACCCTTTACGATCAAGAGTACATAAAGAGATGAGACTTTTCTTCAAATTTGGAATATGTCGCACATCTGACAATGTTCTGATACAACCATCAAATATCTTAATCTGAATTGTTCCAAAACCTGTAACCTTGCATGGCATATTATCACCCATCAAAACAGTACCACCTTGCACAGACTCATTGGTGGCAAACCGATATATATTTAGGCACATATGATAGGTGTAAGCAGTATCAAGAATCTACTAGTCACTAGTTTGTGCACAACCAACATAAACAATAAGCAATTCTATGCCAGATTTATCATCAATAACAACTGTGGCTTTACCTTCCTCTTTTTTATTACCTTTCGGTCTATAACTTCTGTTTCTCTTGTCTTTGTTCTGCAACTTTCAACATTCAGAGATATCATGTCCATCTCTCTTGTTGTATTTGCATGACTTATACCTACCTTTGGACTTTGATCTCCTACAGTAGCTACTTCAACTTTTATCTCTTGATTGGTTCTTTGTGTTCTTCTCCTATGGCTTGCCCCGAACAGCCAAGTCTTCTGCTTGTGAACTTGAACTTTCAGAGGGTATCATTTTCATCTTTTCTTTGGAATGCAAAGCTTCATAAACTTTTTTCAAAGTTAGAGTACCACGACTATAAAGAATAGTACCTCTGAAATTTGCATATGAGCTAGGCAACAAACACAACAGAATAAAACCTAAATCCTCTCCATCATACTTTACCTTCATATACTCAAGGTCAGCCACAATTTCCTTGAACGTGGAAAGATGATCCATCACAGACTCATTATCTTCCAACTTGTGCAAAAATAACTTTTACTTCAGGTACATCTTACTGGTCAGATCTTTTGTCATGCATTTATGTTCCAGCTTTAACCACAGCTCAGTGGTTGTCTTCTCCTTAAACACCTCCTACAAAATATTGTTAAATAGATGAAGATGAATATATGTCATAGCCTTACGATCCATTTTCTTCTCATTATCGAACCAATCCTTAGTCCTCTTGTCAAATCTAGATAGCGCATCATCGAGTCTTGTTGTGCAAGAATGGCTCGCATCTTCACTTGTCATAGTGAGAATCTTGTATCTCGGTTCAGGAGCGATAGATCATACTTCAAACTCGCCATGGGAATTAATCCTGAATTTGCTGGTAATAAATTTACGTAGACTTGACAAAAACACAAACTCTGGTACACTTTTGTGTGCACCAAGCGATGATCAGAAATATTTCTGATACATAAGCTTGGGTGGCCGTAGCAATTCGACGTGAATAAAAATTCACGTGAACAGGAGCAATCTGGCTCCTCTCTCGTGGCTGATTTCTTTTCCTCGGTATATGCACGCAATAGATCAATACTATATGGCTTCGGCCTTGCTGCTGCTTCTGCTTTTCTGGACGGGACGTGCATGGCTGCTGCCTTTTCTTATCGCACAGGCAGCATGACTACGAATCAACTCAGAGTCGATGGCGAGACTCCGTTTCAGATTTCTGCAAAATCGATCTCGCTGGACAGAACTTCAATGACAACTAACACGCTGACGGTTGCGTGGTAGATGAATCCTTTTATACCACTTGGTTATGAAAATAAATACACAACGGAGACACAAATTTTACGTGAAAAACCCTTGCGAAAAAAAACCACGGGCGCCGACCGGCAATAATCACTATTGAGAAGTTGATTACAAAGGTATGAAAATAATAATGAGAACGAAACTCCTTCCTGTACGACTTACAAGAGTATATATAGGAGATAAAAGAAAAGACTCATAATCGAAAAAGGCATGGACTCTTACTAGAAAACTAATCCGAATATATTGTAAGTCTAAATTCAGATCACATATTTAACAGGGTGATCAACAATGATGCGTTGGCAGGGCTGCTCCAGAAGCTGCGAAGCATGGTGTACGACGCCGAGGACACCCTCGATGAGCTCGACTACTTCCGCATCCAAGATGGGCTCGACCACACCTACAAGGCCGCCCTCAACGGTGGCTGCATCCAGAGCTTCTTCCGCAACGCTCACCACACTTGCATTGACATCTCTGGACAGAGAGGATGGTGACCATAGGATGCGAGAGGAGGCAAGACTACAACATGACTGGCCCTATAATGGGTGGTGGTCATTTGGTATCGCCGGCTCAGCAACACCCAATGTCAACCAAGAGGTCGCTCTCATGGCACTGTCTTCTCTGTCGGTAAAATCTTTTTGTGCTGCTCTCCTCATAACGCTGATGATGTCTCTGGCAAAGTAGCACAACCAAACATGCCGAACAAAATCCTCACAAAATACTCGACGGGTACAACACCAAAGCTAGTATTTAATAGAGTGGATGTCTCTAGGAGAATGAATTAAATTGTTGAACAACTACGACCTCTACGTGCCAATATGTCCACCATTCTTGGTATGTCATCAGGTTCCAGACATGGCACAGTCAAAGACACTTAAACAACCATGGGTCTTGTAACCATCTCACAAAAAATTGAACCAAAACTATATGATAGAGATGACATGATGAGTCAAATTATAAATGGCATTATTGAGGGTGAATACTGCAACAAGAATCTTACCGTGCTTCCAAATAGTTGGCCCAGGAGGCATTGGGAAGACTACTCTCACTATATATAGCGTAGTGAGAAATTGAAAAGCCATTTTGAAGTGAAAGCTTGGATTAGTGTGTCCCTTAATTTTAATGTATACAAGTTGACACGGAGTATTATAAATGAAATTGGTATAAGTCAGAGCAAAAAAGAAATGGTAGTTTAGATCACCTTCATGAATTGGTGGAAAAAGAACTAGAAAATCTAAAAGGTTTTTATTGTTTTGGATGATATTTGGGACGACTGTCGTGAAGATGAGTGGAAAAAGTTGTTGCTCCCCTTCAAAAAAACGAGGCAACAGTAATATCATTATAGTGACCACTCAATTTCCAGTGGTAGCGAACAAAGTTAAGAGAATCCGTCAACCTTTAGAATTACAAGGCCTTGATGATATAAATTTTAAGAATTTATTTGAAGCGTGTGTTTGGGGATGATAAGAAATTATTGCAAAAGGACCCGGAGTTAGTCGAAATTGGGGGAAAGAGAGTGAAGAAATTGAAGGGTTCCCCATTTGCAAGAAAAACTGTTAATTTCATCTCGTCCAAAAAGCACTTTGAACAATTTTGTGAAACGAACGAAAACATCCTTGAGTTGTTTAATCTTTTTTGTACTCAAAATATTGAACAAAGAACTTTCACAAAAAACAATTTTATATTTTTTCAAAATGTTCTTTGTCAACATCAATTCATCAACAACATGAGCATGCAAAGCAAATCCAAGAGCAAAAAAAGACTCAAATTTTTAGATTTTTCAATCTTATATTCCAATTTCAAACAATTAACAAAATTGACATCTAACAAAACAGTAATTTTAGAAAATAAAGCTTCACTAGATTTGTAATCATCATCATTAGAACTCGTAGATTTTACTCTATCAATTTCAACTTTTAGAATCTCAATAGTGTGATCACTCTCATTAAGCAAATTAGAACATGTTTTAAGTTTCTCAGCAAATTTGAAAGCAACACGTTCTAATCGATCATAACTAAGTTTTTTTCACTATCAGATTCATCGTCATCAGAATCAGCACTACAAGCAATAAAAACTAAATCAACAACATGCTTACCTTTGCCACAGCTCTCTTCTTCAGACTCTAATTCATCGCTCTTACAAGCTTCTATAAGTTTTTGAATCAGTCTCTGCATGCGACTCTACTTCTTCTCCCTCTTGTTGTCCTTCTTGTCCGCTTCCTCCTCCTTGATCACCTTCTTACGGTTAGGATAATTGAACTTGATGTAATTCAACTCACCAAAGTCAAAGCATCGAACGGGTCCTCCTCGCTTTCTATTATTTACTTTTTCAAAAGCTCGAAAAAGCTTTTTAGTAACCGAAACCAAGTCGTCCTCGAATTGCTCAAGTTGTTCATCAGACATGGCATTAAGAACGTTCAAAGCCAATGAAGAAGAAGCATCAATGGAAGAACTCAAAGAAGAAATCAAAGCACTAGATTTAGAATAATTCTTGCAAGAAAGAATATTCATCTCATGAGTTTTAAGCTTGGTGTAAAGAGAATCCAAAGTCAAAACAAACATGTTAACCGATTCCTGAATTGAAGTCACTTTCATCTCCCAGATTGACACATCAAGACCGTTCAAAAAGTGTCAAGAAATCTCAAATTGAGTATAAGTTGCATTATAAGAATCATCAACAGATCCAAGATTACTCAAAACGTTATTAAAGCGTGCAAGATAATCATCCAAAATCTCTCCAAATTTCATCTCAAATTTCATGTAATCCTTTTTAAAAACATCTTTGCGCAGTTCCTTGATATTGAAAGTCCCTTGGTGAAAATCAGATAAAGCCTTTCAAATCTCATGCGTGGTTTCAATATGAGAAATACGATCAAAATCCAAACGAGGAATTCCATTGAGTAAAATATTGCGAGCTTTGCAATTGTTTTCAAAATTGGTCTTTAAAATAGCAGTATTAATCTATGGAGGAATCTCATAAGGATTTATAACTTTTAGCCAAATATTATAACCTCAGACATGATATAAGATTTCATCTTTTGACACCAATAGGGAAAATCAACTCCATCAAAAACATGCGGCTTGATCAAAAACTTATTAACCATGGCAAAAACTCAAGATCAGTAAAGATAAAAAAGAATAAACGTGGCTCTCATACCACTTGTAAGATCGAATACAAGAACCAAGCCAACCAGAAGAGGGGTGAATGGTAGGAACACCAAAAACCAAAAACTTTTAGCGAAAATAAAAGTTACCCTCAAATTTGATGAAGTCGTCAGCGTAGCTAATCTGACCATTGTGAGCACACTGGTTTGACTGTAACCTTACCATCGGTCTGACCGATGTTGTCCGGCCGTTTGAATTGTCGTCTCCTTCTACTGCCTTTTTGCTGCCGCCGGTCTGACCGGTTCCTCGTCGCCGGTTAGACCGCTGCCACGCCGTCGGTTACACCACCTAATGAACTCTGGTCAAACCGTTGGAATCCAAAAAAACACGTATCGATGAAACTCTTAAAGATAAATCAACTTTATTGAATCAATATGTGTTTACAAAGTGCATCTAAACCACTCCTCTCTCAACTCTCGAACTAGGATTGAAACCTCGAAGCAAACCCTAACTTTTCTCTCCCAAAAAGTCTCTCACTTCTAGCCTCAACCCCTCTACTATTTATACCCACAACGTGGCTGCCCCTAGCCACGAATCCAACTAGAACTAGGACTCCTAATCATATAGGAAACCTACCAAAGTAGAAAATTAGGACTCCTAATCACATAGAAAACCTATCAAACTAGGGAAACAACATCCCCATACAACTCCACACTCCTATCTTTTCAAACTTGGACTCCAATCCAAATTTGACTCATCTTTCCATACGCACACAACACCACATGTATGCCATATAGAAACCTTCACCTCCACGTGCGTTGTTCTCTAGCCTGAGCATCCCACTTGATATCTTTGACCGTCTAGACCTCAACTTCTCCCAAGCCTAGTCCCGATTCATCACCTGCTATACTTCCATGGCCTCAAGCAACACCTGCACATAAACAACAAAGAAACTCCATATCCAAGTACAAGTTCACACCAACTTGAGTCACATCAGCACACAATAGTATCACATATGAATAAAAACGATCTAGAAGTCATAAACATAAAGTAATCTAGAAATTTCATGAAAACAACCCGAAACCGACTCCCTCCCGGAGTCTGCCCGGTCAGACCGTCGGGCCACTTGGTCTGATCAGCCACATACCTCTGGTCTGACCGGCGCCTCCTGCTCGGTCTGACCGGCCGCCCAGTGCCAACTGCACTGTGCACCGACCGAAAACACTTCGCACCGTATTTTCATAAACACTGATTTTTGACAATTTATTCATCATATAGATTAAATCAACACTTGATTTCACATAAATTTGATAAAACTTAAAGAAGTTTGACTAAGAAAAAAATCAAAACGAATTGTAATATGAAACGGAGGGAGGAGTAACTATCAGCCTCTTCTTCAGCATTCCTCTAAACGGAGCATCCTGGGCACTAATGATGTCGCAGGAGTACCCCCCCCCCCCCCCCCCCCCCCCCGGCGTCTGCAGCTTCCTCTCCATGTATCTGTCTGTGCTAATATTTCGTTTTAATGACCGGCTGGAGCACTTCACTAAGGAGCAAGAGGAGGCCCTTCAGCTCCTCTCCTCCCTCCAAGGACTGTTCTAAGCTGCGCTGCCGAGGGACTGCATAGACTTCCCAATCTTAGGAGGTTACAGATCTGCAATTGTCCAGCCATCAGGTCACTGCCCATGGATGGCCTCCCTTGTTCACTGCAAGAATTGGATGTCTGGTCCTGTGGCAATGACGAGCTGAAGCAGCAGCGCAGAGAGTTGATGGGGACCCTGAATCTCGAAAGCAACCTGTAAACTGATCTTCCAAGGTTACTAGTGTTTCCTCATTTGTATTAATCCCTTTCTTACGAATAGATTTCTGCAAAAGGCTTCTCTTAGTTTGAGCGTATGCTATTGAGTGTTTCCCATTTTGATCAAATCAGCAATGATGTGGTTGACCTTGGAATACTTGTCTTTAAGTTGCTCTATCCATTTCATATTTACACTAATCCTGACATTTCACAATGTCGGCAGCAATATCCTTAGCACAAGATGATGGTTTCCTTTATTTCGTGTTGTGATCCAAAGATGTTGGCACATTTGAATTATCTTTCACTGGTTCTCTTATACGTCAATTATTCGCCTTGCATAACTTGTTTCCACACACTAGGTTACAACTCTACATAGTGTAGTCACCATTCGATACTTATTGTAGTTGAATTCCTTGATTGTGTTAGTTTTATTTTCCACTTCAGTACAACTAACATGTGAATTTTGTATGCATTGCTGCAAACTGCCCAACATCATTTGGTAGAGTTAGTTGTTCTGTCTGAATAGAGTGCATACAAGTTTCAAAAACTGATAAATAATCCAACCTTACCATTTCACATTTTTTCCTTCCTACTCTCGGAACACTGATACGTGTTATCGTTTGGTGTGCAGCCTCTTATGCCAAGTCCTCATGGCTTCTTGATGTCGTTTGCACCAAAATTTTTGACAAGCTTGGGTTTAAGGAGGATGCTGCTTTGGTCAAGGGGTATTTTCAGTGATGAAAAGAATGCTGGGATGGAACAGAGATACATTTTACAGGATTTGACAATTTGACACATTTTGGAACCATGGTTTGTGATATATGAGATAGACTTCAATGACTTATTACTGGGCTGCTTTGCTCGATAGAATAAAAGCACAAACTGTACATCTTGTTATGTTGTGCTTCCTGTGGCGGTGCTGGCCTTGGTGGTGTGTCCAACAGTATAATCTAGAGAGAACTCCATTAACAATTGTGTAACTGTCATTATCAAATAGTGGAATTTTTGGAGAGGGCCGAGTAAGTCCCGTGGTTTTTTACTTCTCATCGTGAGAAGGTTTTTTCACGTAAATCACTGTGTTATTTGTGCATGTTGCTTTGATCCTTTATAATAACATCTAAAGCATCCATCACTTCCAGAGATGGGCTAAGTGAAAGGTTTGGAACTGTCCTTGTCATACATGAACGTTTTCCAAGTCATCCATGGTCGTGTGTATGTATTACACCCACCATTGCAGCGGCAATGCTGGATGTTAGAGACGAACAGTTCACCATTAAAGCTAGGTTCCATTAGCGCAGCTCTTATATCTCAAGGCTAACCTGAATTTCTAGGCTTGGGTTTTTTAAAAAAAATTATATCTCAAGTATAATTGCAAATAGTCATGATAGTTTCTGAAAAGAAAACAATAGCTAGAAATCCTGAGAAATTCGGCAATCACTTGTGCATGAAACCACACTCCAACAATAATCAGTTAGCATGCCATGATCTCATTTTTAACCTTTCAAAGCAGCTTTCCGAATGGTTCCCAGTTCGCTGTGAGTTGGATCGTTGGAGGGAACCATATATAGGCAAGATGGGTAAGCAGATGGGCAAGACAAATTCGGGTTTGGCTGTGTACATCCTCATGGATGTATAGGCCGTGTTTATCCTATTTTCTAAAGAAAAAGACAAATTCGGATGAAAAAATTGCACCTTGAAAATTTTTGAAGTCCAAAAAATTGGTTATTTCAGCCAAAAAAATATCCTACACGGGACCGAAAATCTTAAAATTTCTAAAATTTTTAAAACTGCAATTCAAAATATGGACCATGGCTAACTAGCCAAGTCCAAGTCCTTGAAGGCAGAAGACAATTTTCATAGGAAGTAGTTATTGGTGACAAGAAATAGAGTGAGATGGGACATACACGAGACATTTTTTATGATTATATTCCAATATTGTAGGTATCTTCTAAGCCTACTCTATTCGTTTTAAAATAAACATTTATTTTTAAATTTATAGTACTAGGATATATCATATCTCATTCTAAGTTTGTTTATTTTGGTATAAAAAAAATATGCTATAATCTATATGAATCCCTCGTTGATTGGGCACGTTTTAGGATTGGAATTTGGATTTAAGGGCATCACACATTTCCCGCCTGTCTGTTATCGTTCAAATCACTTCATGTGCATGACTAAACATACACCCAGTACATGTGTTCTCTTGTCTTTTTTGATTAAATACGTTTCATGCTTTGTCTTTGGGGTGGAAGCAAGAATTAGGCCTGTGATAGATGTATTTTGACCATGGTTCAAAATCTCAGTATATGTATATATGATATCCATTACTCAGAAGATTAGTTGAGTACCAAGTCTCAGTACGAGATTTGTTAGATGGAACTGGATGTACATCTGTCCACTCTCTAGTCTATGCACCTAGCTTTGATACGTATATATGTTGAGACACGAGTACTTTTCAAAATGGAAGCAATGACTCTCACCTCTACATTTTTTTTCCTTCGTGTTTCTGCCATCGTGCCGTGAGCCAAAATCAACTCTGAATGAAACACAAAATTAAAAGTTAAAAGCTAAGCACATCAGATGGTATACGAGAAAGCTTCATCTTCATAACTTGTCACTACAATCCAATTTCCATCTCGTCATCTTCATAACTTGTCACTACAATCCAATTTCCATCTCGTCTATAGGATGCGACCATGTAGTGGCATACAGTAAATGAAATTGCATCCCTCGACCATATATCGATATGGGAGAATAAAGTAGAAGAGGTACACAGAATCAATGCCAGGTTTGTAACAGATTCCAAGAACAGTCTGACTTTTGACATTCCAATTTTGTCAACTCCCTCGCAATGGTTCATGAGGATAAATCATACAAAAATTCAGTTCACAAAACAGTCCATGGGGGTACCTACACCATAGCTCATGTGCCAACATTCGATCAACCAAAAGAAAACTGGCATCTTTGCCAGCTCAGGCAAACACTCCTGGTATAAAATGAAGAAATGTGAATTTCTGTTTGCTGATTGCCTCAGCCCTGAAAAACCAGAGCAATTTGCAATGCAGGCCGTAATAAGTTCTCATGATCCTTGACAGAGGACGAAGTGACTTATTTCTTTCGCTTAACTTTTAGAATTCTTCTTGCAGACTTTTCACTGTTGCCACCAGTGCCCATTGAGAAGCCACCTGGGGATGGCTGACTATGTTGGCCAAATTGGAACATGCCCGGTGAAGCGGATGTAGCTGAAGCAAACTGAGTTGCCGGCGTACTAAACAGGGTTGGAGTAGATGGTGAACTGCTTGGGAGACCAAAGGGTGAAGCTGCTGAAAAAGCAAACTGGTTCTTGTCCCCAGTCATCTGATCAGTTCCTGTACTTAAACCAACAGTTGGGCTCGGTGTACCAAATAACGGTGTTGTAGGTGATGCATTTGGTATCGTAGGCGTAGCTGAGGTAAATGAGAATACAGGGCTTGAGGTTGAGCTAAAAGGTGAAGTGGCAGGGGAGCCAAAAGATGGTGGAGCAGTTGTGCTAGTTAAACTGTTGCCAAATATTGGTGACGCTGAGAATGCTGTATTGTGTCCAAAAGCAGAGCTTGTATCTGGTGAAGATGATGAAGCAGGTGTTGCAGAAGTAGTGCCAGAACCAACTGCAAACGAAAACACAGGGCTTGAACCTGGTGCTGATGAACCAAATAGTGAATTACCAAAGCTTGGTGAGCTCCCAGGATTTACTTTTTCTGAAGATAATAGGTTTGAATTGCTTGTTGAAGTCTGTGCAAATAGTGAATTGCTATATTGGCTTCCAGACAACAAAGTAGACTGAGGGGAGACTGCATTGGATTTGCCCTGGGCTGCAAACGAACTTGTACTGCCAAACTGAGAGAAACTAAAAGGGGCACTGCGGATTGCTGCCTTGGATTTGTCTTGGCCAGCTAATGAACTTTCACTGCCAGATTGAGAAGAGAATTGGAAGGGAACACTGTCACTGGTGGTGATGGAACTAGATTGAGAAGTAACACCAGCAAATATCATTGAGGATGGCGATGAACTGCCCCCAGCTAAACTACTCACAGTGCTGAATGAAGCTGTTATAGCAAGCTCTTGAATACCGCTAGATTGTACTGAAGAGGTTGATGTTCGGAATCCAGGCTGAAATGAGAACTTTGGGAGCGAAGGGGTTGAAGAGCCAGCATTTGTAGAACAAACTGACTTGGTTGATCCATTGGAAGGAAATACAGCAGCAGCAGTAGATTTTGTTGTATCTGCCAGGCCATTGCTTAAGGTTGTTGGCTTGGAGGAGATGACGTTAAATACTGTATTACTAGTGAAAGAAACAACTTGCCCAGAGCTTTGAGAAATTGGTGGGTTATCTGCATTCGACTTTGTATCACATTGGTTAGAAACTGAGGCTTCTTCTGAAACTGGTTTGAAAACCCTGGACAAAAAGACCTTAATGTCAGACTAATGTGCTCCAGTCTTGCTAAAATAAGTGAGTATCCTCATAAATTGGAAACTGAAGCATAATTGGCATGTGTCAGACTACCATATCTCAACTATAAAACGATAATCAAGTCAAAAAAAACTATAAAATGATAAAACATAAGTACTTATGTGTTAACCTACTTGGTAACCATTGCCCATTTTTATTGCAAAGGTACTTCAAATTTAAAACTATGCTTTTGACTGTAACTACATCAGTTCAAACAACCCGATCAGAAACTAACCTTGTAATACTTTCCACTGAAGTAACTGGTGCACTAGATGATGCAGACAGCTGCTGCTTCTCAACAGATAGTACAGGTGGAGATGCCAAAGTAGGTGTTGGAGGGGCCTGAGAATGGCCAGTCAGGGCAGCCGGAACTGGGAATGAAAAGCCATTTGATGATGCTAGGATTTTGTTTCGGTCAATTTCACTGGATAATACTAGATTAGAAGGAGCATGACTTCTCAAAGGCAATGTTGGAGGCTTCTCCTTATTTATTATTCCAGAACTAATATCAGTATTCTCTGGGATTGGTGATTGCTTTCTCTCCGTTTTATCATCTCCTTTGTTGAGTGACAATTTTGTACTTCCCCTATAGTTCTCCATCTCCAACCAATCCTACAATAAAAAATGTCAAGTGTGTTGATAAAATATTATGTATCCTAGGAGGAAAAAGGTACCATCCATCCATTACCTTGGGCATCAATTTAGCAGATTTGTCAGATGTAGTACTAACAGTATTGCTGTCTTTTGCGGCAGGGGTAAATTTAACAGCGCAGTTGGAGTTATTAAGTAAAGAAGACTCCTTAACTCCTAACGAAGATGGTTTCAAAAGACTGCCCTGTGCTGATACTTCAGTTTTCTGAGAAATAGGATCCTCAACATCTAAGATGTCCGCATGCTTTTGCCTTGTTGCTAATGTGCCTTCCTTCTGCGAAGGAACTATTGTATCAAGCTGCTTCAATATCTTTGCAGCCATTTGAATTGACTGTGCTGGTGCCTGACCAAAACTGCTATCATTTGCTCTGTCATGGACGCCACTTTGAGTAATATCACCAACTTTATCCAGACAACTACGTTTTTGACTTTGTACCAAGTGTTCCAAACCTTCATCAAGTTTGCTAGCATGACTGCCACTATATCCACGATGACCTGACCGAGTTTGCAACAGTGGTGACACTCTGTTGTACCTCTGACGCATTTTGCGTATGGGACCAACAGAGGCACTCTCATTGTTGAGAGCAGTACTCTTCCTCTTCAGGACCTGTTGATTCATTATTAACAGTAAATGTTACAAGGTAACGTCAAATCTAATCAGGTATGACAGCGTCAAATCTAAGCAGTCGATTGTAGCCCACAAGTAAATTCTGTAACCATAAAAATTTGCACAGGAATCCAGTTCAAAATAATTACTAGACATTTAAACAATGTTATGCATTATTGGTCATTTAACATAAAATATATATTGTCCAAATACTGTGTCACTAACTGCTAGCGATGTCTAAACTGTAAATCACATCCTGGAAATTAATGTTTGCTATATTTATGCATTCGGGAACTACAATAGTAGGGTAAAACCTTAAGGTAGTGCAAACAGTGGTGGATGCAGGGCCTGAAGAAGTTTAAGGTGTAGCGCAAATAGTGGTAGATGCAGGGCCTGAAGACACTTGTAGGGACACCAGGCCTCACCAGCACACAGCAGAATGGAGGGCATGTCATACCACTAGCGCTTGACGACGCCAGAGGCTAGCTGAAGTTGTTTTTGCCCAAGATCTAGAAAACTTCTAGGTCCACCACTGATTGCAAACTACTATTACCAAATTACCATGATTAAAGGGGGTTCGAGAATACATATTCCAGAGTTTTCTAGTTTATCTATAGAATTCAAAATAATAGCTTGTCAATGTTTTACGCATAAAATAGGCAGCATCCAATTAATAAAATCTGCAATTAACAATGTATCATGTACTTTAAAGGCAACAAATTATGTGGTGAGTCAGATCAGTGATCAATATTAAAGGTCCAAACATTTCATGTCATGAATCATTCACTAGTTAAACAAAGAAGCCAAGATAAAAGTTATGCAGTAGCAGTTCAACATAAATCCAGAAGCCGGTAATAAACCCAAAACAAATTTACTGCAAAATAAGATTGTGTTTCATGATTAATACCTGCCTTCCAAATGTATGAAGGCTACTTGGAGCCTGATATGGAGATACAGTACCAGACAAATCCCTGGAAGAAACAGCACTCTGAACAGATTGAGGAACTTGAGTTAGAGATGTAACCACATAGTAACAGAGACAGGGTATTGTGCTCAAGAATGAGAATAAAATAAGGCAGTATGTAGAGCACTAGCTAATTGCACATGTGTTCTCGATAGAAAAAACAATTATAAAATTCCTAATATTGCTTAAAACAAATAAACTGATATTTGTTCGCTAAAAGACGCATTTGACATTGTTCACACACACTAATTAAAATTAACTCATATACTAGATATATATACAACAACTTGGTCACCTTGGACCTTTCCATGTTAAATTGTGATTTTAAAAGGTCAAATAAGAAAAGAATGTATGGAAGGTTTATTTTCTACTAATGAAATTCAGAGAGCAACTGCAACAGCGGTAACATAATACTTGATGATTGCCATGCTGCACTAAACAGATTGATTAAGGTGTAATACATTCTTAGTTGTCTCTTTGAGTTTCTCAAGTAGTCTGTGGCTACCCATTCAATTTTTTTATTTAACAGATATGCAAGATCTGAGGTACTATTGTGCTCTTTGTGCACATACATAACAGAAATACTGTGGGCATAAAGTAGGAAATAACAGAACCTTAAAATAAGGAGATGATGACATTTTGTATATTGCTGATCTATTCGGTGTCGTGTAGTTGCTCCCAAGACGATCAGAGGTGGTTGGAGCATGAATTCTTGCACTCAGGAGCACAGAGAGGGTGGGAGGCCTGGTTATGTGTGTTGTATTAGCTTCTATTGATTTGGTAAGCACAGAGGGGTCATGCAATCTAAGACGTAATGGGGATCCCTTAGAAGATCTTGAACCCATGTATGCCTTTGCAAGTTCTGCAGGTGAAGCAACTTGATCCTGCAGGAATGAATAGCATGAGATTATGTTACCCTTGTAGTCACGGAACACATGGCATATCAATGATATAAACAACAAATGTGTCAGGAGATAAATAGTTCATGGTATGAGCTCTACTATTTTTGTGGCAAATGTAGATAGAATCGCAAGTGAAACTCATGTCAGAATAGAAAAAGAAGTATGTGTACCAGGGACTACTAAAAGTTGGGTTTCTAAAGTCGAAAATTGCATGTATAGGCCCCTAAACATGTGTATGTGCATAAGTACAGATTCAAACCATGCCTAATAAGCAACTACAGAACACTTATACAAGTATCCCAAAAAAAGTAGGATGACTTTGTTGACCCACTTATACAATTTTATGTACCCACTCAAATCCAGAGACCCAAGTGACCTGCAAAAATTCAGGGAATAAGGGGGGCCTACGATATGCTTTCCTCAACTTTGAAAAAAAAAATAACAAACTATTCTGCTGGTTAAGAGTTTTAACTCAACAATATGCCATGTATCTTAAAAAAAAGAAATTATATTGTTGCTTCAACACTTTAAATTATGTTCAGTACAGTACAGTGTGGGTGATTGTAAAAGAAATCAATTTCATCAGATGAACAGGAATATTTAGTGAGCAACATGAATTGCATATTAACAGAAGCGTTGAATGTTCTAAAGGAGAAATCAACAGGCAAGTCTCTAGATCCACTTGCCTTCTCAGGAAAATGCATTTTCTTCATATTACCAACTCCTGGATTTAATAATTTGGACCCAACCGTTCTAGATAACAACAACTCAGACAAATATTCAAATTCACTCCTGCAAGACAGAAAATTAGTTGTAAGATAGGAATATGTTTTCGCATTTCTACTGCACACTTGGACATTAGCAAAACAATTTGCACGTTACAATGCATTAGGGAAACAGGTCTTTATACTTCTAATTTGTATAATGCATCCAGCATAATATCAATGGAGTAGCTGCAAAAATGGATTCACAACAATAGGATCTAGCAAACAAAGACAATGAAAACATGACATTGCACTTCAACTCATACAGAAGCATGAAAGTATTAAAGGATAAATGAGGATTGAACTATCAAGAAGATGTGTTCCCCAACTGTATTGCTACTCCACACAAATCATGTACGCAAAATCATATACAACTGCATGCTGATGCATTAACTGCTACAAAGAAAATGCGGACTTCTTTTTCTATGCAGGATGTATCAATTTTCTAGTGTTCTCCAAGGTATTCCAGCCTAAATGGAACTACAATAAAGTAAGTTGATTGTGATGAGCATTGGGACAAAAGGCTGAGGCCCATAGGCAGCCCATATAGAGATAAGATTATCAGTCAAAGATTAGATTGAGTCCTTACTTAAGGGTCAAATTATACAATCTATATAAGGATGGGATTGTGTCTATTATCATTAAGCAATGAATCAGATTGGTATAATCTCTTTCCCTAATATCTTCTTCTCCCCAGTCTAAATCTACATCCCTTCTCTAGTAGCCGACGCCGCCCGGCTATCCTCCCGGCGCTGGTTATGCAGTCATGGCCTCGGTTCATGACATTAACAATGAAGTATAACTTCACCACAGAAAATTGGTCTCGGTAAGCGAGAAAAAAAGAAGGGAGAAGGTACAGGAGAGAATGTGGTAGCATAAACAAACATACGAAGGAAAAGAAAACACGGGTAAGAAAAATTATCTAAGGTAACCGAACCTTCCAGAAATGTCGATGGTATTTTTTACAACTAACTAATACCAAGGTAAATGCCATACAACCGTCCATTTTTTAATTCCCAGCTTTAGAACTGAAGTACACTTCTTTTTCTCCTAAAAAAGACAAACCAGTTAGGGAAAACCCATGTTTTCTGTAGCCTCGTGGTTTATATTTTATTGGTCACAGTGAAATTATTATCAGTGCAAATCATTTCATGGATGTACCCCATCATTGCAGATCAAGTTCAGTTCCTTAGGTGTATGCTGTATTTGGGGTATTATGCAATTAAAAGATATCGGCAGTACCTATGCGTATCAGTTACTGAAATGCTGGCAACAAATCTAATACTACTCAAATTACTTGCTGAACATGAGCCTATTAATGTTATACGAAAACAGGTACTTGCCTTGTGAATGTCCTCTGTTTCAATAGTTCTTCAAGATCCATAACGTCATAGCTATCAGACCTTCTAAGAATGTCATCTCCATCTTTGGCGGAATTCTGAGGATTGACAATGGACAGATTCCACATATAAAGCAACATGTGTTTAGGAACTTGATCATATGGAAGATTCAGTAGGGTATCAAGGTAAAATAAGTAGCACTGGCACTGGACAAAAATGTAAGTGTGTAACTTAAGAAGAAAAAACTTCATATGGTTACACGTGTTATATTATTATCCGTTCAAAGAAGTAGCAATTAATAAATCTTGCAAGAATAATAACGGCCATATATTTCACATGAAAGAGGTTAAATTCTACCGGCTTAAAATAGAAGTCAATGTTTTAATTTCTAAATAAATTTATAGTGCTTAAAAAAGCATAGCCAACATCTAACCATGATAACTAGTAGGTTATTATCCTGTCACGCAACACCCGACAAGTACAACGTGGAATACGCAAATTTACAATATGCATTTACAGAGTCAGCTTACATTAGCCACGGTTCCAGTGCCCTCTTCTTCTTCTTCCGGAATGTCATCTTCTGTACATGCAAACAGCAGGAAACTTTGTAAGTTCGCCAGCAGTCAATATAACAATACAGGAACCGACAATTGCCGCTTTGTATGAAAGCATAGATTACGCCGTCATCCCCCAATCGTCGGAAGAACAGACAAAATAAACAACAGCTACTACATAACATAGCTAGGAGTCCATATGCAACGCAGCACGCCGATCTACATTGATTAATAAAGCTACTAAATTAATTGACTACAGAGGCTAGAGTTGGTTTGGCCTATACGAAATGATATCAAACAGCAAACCCCACAAACCAACACGACACCAACAGGCCCAAACCTAGAGGCGGAGGCGGAGGCGACGGCGGAGTATCGAGCGTCTCCGCTTGCGAGGGCACCTCCTCGAGCAATTCGGGCAGCGAAAAAGGCGACGCGCCGAGCGGCTCCCGATCCCGCTGCGGCTCCTGCTGCGGCTGCGGCGGCGCGGGGAGCTGCGGTGGCGGCTTGCGGAACACGGAGGGCAGGAGGAGCGAGGCGCCGCTGGCTACGAGGCGGGAGAACCACCCCCCGCCGCCCCCATCGCCACCGCCGCCGAGGCGCGCCGCCGCGGCGGCGGGAGCGGGAGCTGGGCGCGCGTAGGGCAAGGCGGCGGCGGCGCGGGACGTGGGGCGCCTCCGGATCTTGCCTCCGGCGCCGGAGCCGCCCTCGTAGGCTCCCCCGGGACGCCATGTGACGGCGGCGATGTGGGGGCGGGATGGGACTTAGGGTTTCGGGGATCGCGCGCGGAAGGGCTAGGGTTTTTGGAGAAGCGAACGAAGAACGGGTCAAGAAAAGCCCCGGAGGAGAAGGGGGGGGGGGGGGGGGGATGGGTGGGACGGTGATTACATGGAGTTTTGAGGGATTAAGTGTAAAACGTTTTCTCGGATTCTTCCTGACGGTTTCGTGGCGAGTGGTGACGCGGTGCCGCGAGTCACGCGAGCGATGTGTTTCCTCACTGATTCAGAATTCCGTTGGTGCTCGGTTTCTCTTTACTTCCAAAATAATTCACGGCAGAAATAGAATTGTTATCCGACTTTTCACTTCTGTATGAAAAAAATGTCTGGACATAAATTTCTGTGGTGTATTGATTCCCTTTTCTTTTTTAAGCGTATATTGATTCCCTTCTAAACTTGTTGTTGTGTCTTTTTAATGTGGGGTTTACATATGCATCGAAAATAAGAATTTTTTTGTGAGTGCATTAAAATTTATAGCCATAAGATAGAGCACGTGTTATAGAAGGATTCATAAAGAGATTAAAAAATAGGTCAATTCTAAAAGGTGGCTATTTTATTACTACATGTGTCCCATATTAAAGGGGCGGAGCCAGCGTGGGGGCGGACGGGGTAAAAGGGCTCGAGCCCTCCTACCTCGCTGGACTCCATGGAGATGTTAGGGAGGAGGGGGAAGAGAGAGAGGAAGAAGAAAAGGGGTCTGGAGGAAGAGGAAGAAGAAGGTTGAGCACCCTTTCTGCTCCAAATCTTACTTCGCCATTGCATATTAATGCCTCCAAAGACCATAATCATTTAATATGGATTAAAGGTGTTTTTACGTTTTAAGAATATTACAAAATTACAACAAATAGAAAACAATGCTATAGAATAAACTAATCGAGTAAAATATTTACAAAATATCAATAAATGAACAAAATGTCTGTGTATGAAACATAATTGAAACGATGAGTTTTAAGTACCAGTTAAGATTTTAGTTATAATCTTAAGTTAAAACCAATGACCAATATCCGAAAAAGACATCAACAGATGAGGATGCAACAACAGAATGGTTTTCGAGCATTTTATCGAGCAACCTTGATTCAACTTTGTCTTTCATATAATCACCTTGTGCTACACTCAGTTCATGTCATCTCATCTATTATGTAGCCATGACAACATAAACATTGACCCTCGTACCGGTAGCAACGTTCTGACTTGTATTTGATTTATATGTCCACAACACCTCAATTTGCATATGGCACAACCAACATTAATTAGGGGTAGATGCCACTTGATGAGGACATGGCTACAATGCCCGGATATTGTCCCAATCTTTCACGATACCAACCACCGATCAAGCTAATAGGATTTTTCTATTTGAATTTGGCCCAGCAAACAACCGTGTGATTTATGGGTTTATGTATGTGTTTTTCTCGGCTTGAAGAAAACAGATGAGCACATAGCGAGAGCACTATTGATCAGTATATATATGTGTGTCGAAACTAGAATTTGGCAATATGAAAAGGAGATAGCGCACAAGATCTAAAGTGGATGGGTGATGAGACAAAGGTTTATATAGGTTCAGGCCTTCTCGACGAGAAGTAATACTCTACTCCTGATTTGGGGATTGTATCCGTCGAGTGATGTATTGATCTGACGATCGAGTTGTGATTGTGCCCTCAAGGGCATCATGTCCTCTTTATATAAGTTAAGAGAACAGTATTACAAGATAGAAATCTAACCGAATACGGTATAAGTTTCCTAAATCCATTCTACAATATTACCAAACCAGGATTTATAGGTCGTTTTTTAATACACAGGAAAACGTAATACCTAAGTCCTGACCCGTTACATATTCAATATACATAATCTATCCCCTATAACCAGTCGAATAGTCCAGCCATGTTGGTACGTGGTACCCATAATCTTCACTGTAGCCCCTGAGACCTTCACAATCCAAAACATAATCTTTTTTCGAACCAAATTAATCCAAAGCCGATGTCACGCCCCAAACTGGCCCCGGGCGGAGACCAGGATAGAGCGGTCCAGATTGACCTGTATGCCTGTACCAGTCCCAGGAAATAGCGCTGGTACAACAGGAAGATTTAATATCACAACAACAGCGGTCTCTTTATTTAAGAGTAGGATTACAACCAAGGTTGGAACTGCGGACAGAACCCGAGTTCGCAACAGCATTACAAAAAGGCGGAAGCGGAAAGCGGAGACTAGCCCTAAGCCACAAGCAAAGCCTTGGGGAAGGCCGAAACCCTACTACTGCTCGAAGTCTGCTTGCTCCTGGAAGAACTCTTCATCAGCAGGGTCCACCTCTTCATCTTCGAGAACTGGGGGGGGTTTAATTATATAGAGCAGGGGTGAGTACGGGAGTACTCAGCAAGTCAGGGGAATTAAGTGTTTAAATGCAAGCTTCAAGGGAAAGCCAGTTATTTTTCACAGTTGATTTTAGTTTAAGACTTTAGAAACATCTAAGTAAGTGCTTCTCAACGACACGGATGAGAAAGTGCGTCTCATCCGGCCGGAGCAGTGAAATTGTATCAATTGATTCTTGTCGGCACGAGAGGCTCCCTGCCAATCGTTCACCGACCCGGCTGCTCCAACAGCCACAACTCACGCACCTCGGTACGAGAGGCTCCCTGCCAATCGTCACCGACTCCGGCTGCTTCAACAGCCACAAGTCAAGCACGTCGGAACGAGAGGCTCCCTGCCAATCGTTCACCGACACCGGCTGCTTCAACAGCCTTAAACCAAGCACAGAACGGAAAACCTCACACCAGCAGCAGCTCACAAGGTGTTCATTAAAACTACGCTAAGGAATCACCTCACATCCGCCCATGACCGTGGGCACGGCTGTTCGAACAGTTGTTAACCTCTGCAGAGGGGGTACACTTTACCCACACGACGTTACTAACCCCGAATCACCCAGCCCGCGACCCTCGGTCACGTCTGGCGACCTTAGGGCTTTCACGACAAGGCATTTCGAAAGCCGACTCAGGGTCACCTTATGCCAACGGGAGGGGTCCCACGGACCAACACCAGGTTAGGTCCCAGACCATACTGTGCCAGGAAGCCCAGGGGTCCTCCCCGACACCACCCCGGCGAATCCACTTGTCCCTTGGCATCAAGATTTCCCTGGCCTAGCTAATTACTCAGCCAGGGGCGTCCCATATCACCCATGTGGTCGTACTTGACATATGCTTGGATGTAATTCCCAAGGAATCGGTCCTTATAGCGAGAGCGGGCAGACCGTACCTCCAGTACGTCTCCCGAACCGCGAGTTTTAGAAACTCACTTTAGTTTTCAAGGCACCGACCCAAGTGTCGGGTTTTCCAAGCGTTTTGTAAACTCAAGTTTTACCCAGGTGATCAATTTTAAGGTTGAGGGGAGTCTCGATATTCGTACGCGAGGTACGGATACCGAGGCATCGCCTGAGGGGTGACAAGGGTGTTAGGGTATTCAATAATCAAGGAAGGTGAATGCAGCAATTGGGTAGGGCCTGCTGGTTGTATTGCAAACCGAGGCCAAGTGTCAAGTGTGTGACCTAATTAATGCATAGTTTGCGGAATCAAAATACTTAATTTAAATTATGGGTTCAATTGATCAAAGGTGACTTGCCTTGCTCGAGATCTTGAGCTTCTTCCTCGAAGTCCGCGCGCTGCGGGTCTTCGGGCTCCGAGACTACACGCGAAACGAGACGACTCAACAAAGCAATAAAAGAAGCCCTATTAAAGACCACTAAACATGCCATTAGGTAGATCTCGATTTTTGAGGAATTTTGGAAGTGGAACGGAGTCAATCGGACGAACGGTTGAAAAGATACGAATTTCCGAAGATTAAAGGATTTCCTGGAATAAGAAAAGGAATTAATAATTACTTAATAATTCCCTGGAAAAAGAAAAGAAGGAGGGGCTGAAAGTAGACTTTATTTTGGGCGGCTAAGGGCAGCCCAAAAGAATAGAACGGGCGCGGCCGAAACAATTGGGCCGGCGGCCCGAAGGGAATCGGCCTAGGCCGAGCGAGGAGGCTGTTGGGCTAAGGGAAGCCGATGGACCGGCCGATGGTCCAAAAGAGTTGGCCCACGGCCGATCGGCGCGCGGGAGGGAAATGGCCGATGGCCTAGTGGCCGACGGGCCGGAGGCCGAGCAGGCCGACGCTGGAGGGCGCGGCCCACGAGCGGAAAGGCCGAGTGGCCGAGGGGGTCCAAGGCCGACGGCCCGAGGCCGATCGGTCTGAGGCCGACAAGAGGCCGAGGGGGCCGATGCAGGCACGGCGGCCGACTGGGCCGAGCGAGAGGAGTGGGCCGGTGGGCCGGTGCAGGCCGCGGCCTACGCGGGTGGCCGATCCGGTGGACCGCGACCACCACGCGGTTGCTAGGGCGGGGCCCGCCTGGCAGCGGCGTGGCCTACGCAGGCCGGGTGCACGGGGGGGAAAGAAGGGGGGCGCGCCGGCTGGCGCTTGCGTGGCGCCTGCGTGGCAGCCACGTAGGCCGGTCGGGCAAACAAGGGGGAAGGGGGCGCCGGGCGACGGCGGCGACGGCGGAGGGAGTGTTCCGAGCGGTGCGGTGCGAGGCCGGCGACGGGGTTTGGCGCCGGAGCAAGAGGGGAGCGAGGGGATCCGATCCATGGGCTCGGATCGAGCCGCGGGGAAGCGACGGCGGCTGACGACGGCGCGGTGCGACGGCGGCCACGGCGGCTCGGGGGGGTGGAACGGAGGAGAGGGGCGGTGATCTTGGCGGCGCTCCGGGAGGAAGTCTACGGCGCTACTACGGCCCTAGACCGGGGAGAAGAGAGGGGGCGGAGGAAAAGAGGGTTACCGCGGCGGCGGCAAGCCGAGAAGGAGGCCGACGGCGCGGGCGCGGCACGGCGCGGTAGCGAGGCGGAGAAGAGGGTGGCGGAGGCGGCGCCCGGAGCTCCTTCGGGCGCCCTCGGCTGCGGCGGCGGCGGACGGCAGGGACGGCGGCGGCAGCGAGGCGGAGTGGAGCGGCAATGGCGGCCGGGGCGAGGGGGAAAAGATGCGGCCGAGCGGGGGGGGGGGAATTTGTAGAGGGGGAATTAGGTCGGTTTGGGGCGGAGGGGAAAGGCGGTGGAGCGCGGCGAGGGGACCGCGCGGGCGCTCCCCGCGCTAGCGGCCAAGCGCGGCCGCGGGTGACGTCGGCGGCGGTCGGCTGCCGAGAGAGAAGAGAAAAGAAAAGAAAAAGAGAAGGGGGAAAGGGGGCTTGCCCCCTTGCCGATTCGGGCAAGGGCGCGCGCGCGCGGGGGAGGAGAGAAGGGGGCGAGGGGGCGCGCTCGGCGCCTTGTCGGCACGCGCGCAGGCGGCGGGGCCGAGGCGGGGGCCAGCGGCGGGACGGAACGGCGCCGGCGGGGCTGTGGGGAGAAGAAACGGGAAAGAGAGAGAGGGGGGGAGAGGACGGCGCGGCTCGGGCGCGGACCGGGCCGAGCGGCCTGGCGCGGCCCAGCGGGAGAGAAGGCGGCTGGGCAGGCGGCTGGGCCGAGACGGCCCAAGAAGGAGAAAGAGCTGGGCCGGGGCGGCCCAGGGAAAAGAAGAGGGAAAGAGAGGGCGGCCGAGAGGGGCTCAGCCCGAGGGGGAAGAGGACTGGGCCGGCAGCGGCCTAGGAGGGAAAAGGGAGAAGGAACCAGGCCGAGAAGGGAGAAACGGCCCGGGACAAGGGAGGTAAACCAGACTTTTTCTTAGGGTTTGGTTCTGGGAGGATTAGGGCTCGGATTTGAAATCCGATTTCGCGGTTTTCTCCGGGATTGAACTGAGAGGGGAGACACGAGACCTTGGCACACGACAAGACTCAACCGAAGAGCAAATTTTCGCAATTAGGGTTTTTAGCAGATTAGTTTTCCCGCTAACGCCGCGACGAAACGGGCGTTACAGCCGAGTACTTTAATCATCTTTGTTATAGTCTCTCGAGTTCTTTTGAAAAACCCAAAGGCTATGAAGGGCTAAAAAAGTTTCAAAAAATAATAAAAATATACCTAGATGCATCGACTAAATGCACCTAATTAGGTGTAGCCCCGACTATGTGTTTAGTTGAGCAAACTAAGCATGTAGTCAAGGATTAAATAACTCAACCATCCGAGTGGTTTTTAAGTATATATAATGCGCACAACCTAAGCCAAGTGCATCTTGAGAAAATCGCATAGCAAATAACTTTAATAACAAAGCCTACTGCATAACGAATGTAAGGCATTGGTTTCTTATTGTGCACATACTGTCAAAACAGATATGCCTAAGTCCCAACGAGACACACAATTTCACCATTCCTAAAAATATATAGCATTTGTGGTATAAAATCCAAGTAAAATAGTACTCATAAATAAATTTACCAACCGCCTGTATAATGACCAAAAAATATTCTAATCAGTCTAAGCCATTATATTGGTCTTTGTTAAATAATACACATATATGTAGCCAAAAGCAATGATATATTATCCAATCAACTGTTTTATGAAATCCAACTAGTGCCTTAACTTATATTAAAAAGTTAATAGAGCAGCTATATATAAAGCTTCACTGTTTGTCACCTTTTACATTATATTTTATCAACTCCTAAAAAGTTTTATAGCAACTGTATAAAAGGATTTTAAAGTATTGGGCACTTGAGCACGCGCATATTGCCAAGAGCAAATATGTTTAAGTTCCTAGAGATATGTGACTGGCCACACCTTGAATATGGGTTGTGAATCACTTCGTGGGCCTCGACCCAAAACAAAGTCTTCACAGATATCCTTAAAAAATTTCGATAAACCGCTTCTTCATCTTCTTTGCCGCTTCATATTCTAAAAATTCCCTTTCGCTCTCCTATTCACATCTGGAGCCGCCTGAGTTAGGGTTCAAAATCCCAGCAAATCCACCTACCAAAGCACCTCAATCTCCACTGAAATCCACTGCGGGCATCCTCCATTCCACCTTTCTCCCAAAAATCAGAGCTCAAAAATCCCTAATCCATGCAGTCCCAAATCTCACCTATGTTAGACGAGAGAGAAATCTCTTTTGACCAGTGGGCAGTCTTCGACGAGAAGAAAACAACTCGAAAGGAGATGGTGAAGGAAGGCATGCTCCCAACATAGAAAATCATCGGTTGGCGCCCCGCATTTGGTGAGGAATTTCCAACCCCTAACACTGGAGAAATTGTAGTTTTCACTCATTTCTTCTACACCAGCTTTTCTCTTCCTACTTCTAAATTCTTTTGTGGACTTCTGGATTATTACGGGATTAGGATTTACCATCTAAACCCCAATTCTATTCTTCACACCGTCATTTTCATTCATCTTTGCGAAGCCTTCCTTGGAATTCTATCCTCACTTTAATTTATTTCAATACATGTTCTATCTCAAAGCCCACCCAACCAAAAAAAACCCTTGTGTTGTTGGTGGTTCTAAATTTTAACTCCGTGAAACCCTTCACAAAGACTATTTCTCTCTTCCCTTGAAATCTTCGAACAAAGGCTGACACTCAAACAGGTTCTATATCTCTGATCCAGTCTCTAGTCTTTCTGACTTTGTCGGTCTCTCACCTGTCCATCAGGCTCATTGAAACTCTCATCTCGAGGGCAAGACTGGATTCAAGCCAACGTCTTGTTGTCTAAAATCCTTGAAATAAAGAACAAACGGTTGTTAGGAGAACAAGTCACTCGGCCCTTCATCAAATGTCCACTGGCTCCTATAAAGAAGAGTTTCAAACCGGCTTTTGAGTATGAAGGCCAAAACGACCCAAACCGTGCGGACCTTGAATCCTTACAAGATCTTTTTCTCCGGGATTGTAGTCGACTACGGTCACAAGCTGCCAGTAGCCCCTTTCAGCTTGCATCGGCCTCCACCTCCGGTAACTTAATTCATAAATCACTCCAATTTATTCCTCACTTGCTTTTCTTCAATTAGCTATAATATATCTCTAGAAAATTGTTCTTGCAGGAAAATGCTCTTCTTATCTCAAAACCACCTATAGCCACACGCCGATCTTCCCGCAAAACTTCAACCAGCAACAATCAACCGATTGGAGGACCAACTATCAAACCTCAGTCAAAGAATAAGAGAACAGCCACAAGCGATAAAAGTTCACAAGCAAGCAAACAAAGTAAACTATTCCTCTATTTCTCGAATGAAGAAGATGAAGACATCCAAGCCCTGAGTGATGATACTGTCCTAACAAGGCCAGCACCAGTTAGGTTGATCCCAAAGATCAAGAAATCAACCAGGTAACTCTTACTCGACTTAATCGTATATCTCGAGTCTTAGTTTAGAAAAGACGAATATCTTTAACCATTTGCTGACCTCGAATCTATACCTCTATACCTATACTAATTGGGCACTTTTCAAGAGCTTCCACGTTAATTAGAAAAATCTGTCCATCGATTCGGTCATTATAATATCATGACCGTATGTTAATTACCGTTGGCCCACACAATGTCATGTTCAGATTACCATCTAATCTAAAACTCTCCCTATTAGAATTAACCAACCTGACATTAATTATCGTGGGTCCACCCAATTTCCCGTTTAGTTTACCATCTAATCTAGTACTCTCCACACACGTTAGAACTAACCAATTAGCTGTTTGCATTTGCAGATACGTGCAATTGTATCGATCTCAGCCAACGCCAGGACTCCACACGTGACGGAGGTTCCCTTCGTCTTGCGCCCTTTCGGCATGACCGCCTGAGACGGTCGCGATCGGAGCAACGCACGCAAGAAGGCAACGTAGATGTGTGTGGCCGGGCGCACGCATGCAGTGACAGGTGAGTTTTGTTTTGCTATTTTCTAGATCAAAGATTTTATTTGTAACTTCTAATCTCCAATTCTGTTCTCTTTACGTGCTTGTCATCTGACATTATATAAATAATATCAGATATTAAGATGTTGATCTACAAACCAAACAAGTTTGATTGCAGCCTTGTGGCTAATAAGTCTATCCCCTGTTCACAGTATAGTTCATAAAAGTATCCAGTCAATTTGCTTTGATTGATTTTGCTTGCCCTTGGGAAGTTGCACTGTGATCGCCACATCTACAATATCCATGTAAGTATCCAATCGATTTATATAGTCTGACTAATCCGTACATGCTCTAAAATCGATGACATATCTGACCATGTGTATTTTTTTTAGTTATTGAGATATTCATCTACAAATCAACAAATTGGCTTTCACCTAATAAGTTCATCCGTGGTCATCACTGCACCTATAATACATAAGAGTATTTCGTCAATTTGCTTTGATTAATTTCAATTGCAATTAGCAAGTTCTATTAATTGTGGTTGCCACATCTCTACGGTACATGGAAGTATTTCACCTATTTACTACGAAGTGACTTATCTATAGGTGCTCTAACTTTATAATACTGTTTTAGCATGTATGTACACATCCATTATAATTATTTGGTAAAAAAATTAATTTTGCGTATGTGCAGTTTTAATATAATGATGCATGAGTAACTTTACTGCAGTAATATATACGAGCTGTAATTTGCATGAATTGCATGAAAAAGACTAATATAATGTGAGAAATGTGGCTCAATTATTTTCCTATTTCCATAGACTAGATAAAAAAAGTAAAGATTAAGTTCATCTTTGGAAAAATAAAGAAATTTTAAAAGGGACGATATTGAAAAGATCTTACGTAGCTCTAAACAAGTGTGCCAATAGCATGCATACACATGCATGTTGTTGATCCTACGGTCCTTACATAGAATGTACACTTTGAGGAAAACAATTGGATATATAGCAATATTTTATTTAAAATAATAGTTTACTGAACTAATAGAGAATTAATGACAAGATGCTTCCGATGATGATCCAAAAAAGTACTGGTTGTCATACGCATTTTATAACACATTATTGGTGAGGTGGTAAAGTCGTTAGTGTCACACCCTAAAAATTGCTAAAATATAAATTGTTGTGAAAAAGGAATTTCTAGAATTTATTGATTAATTAAAGTAAGTGTTTGAATAAAATCTATGAAAAATTGAACATTAAATCAAGATAGATAAAAATTTCCTTGATAAATCATGGGTGAATTTAATTTTTATTAAATTATCCATAATTAATTACACTCTTTGAAATTTTCTCGGATTTTTCAGAGCTCAAATACTAATTTTAATAATATAAAGAACATTTCAGTAAATATTCAAATAATAAATTAATTATTAAATGATCTTTTTATAATTTTATTAAATACTTTAAGTGTCCAAGTATTTTCATGATTTTGCTTGGAATTATTTGAGCATTGAAAGTATTTTTAATAATCAAAATATCATTTCAGAAATTATTTAAATTAAAAGTTAATTAAAATCCCTCTGTTGTTTTCGGGCCGATTCCCGGCCCAGCCCGAGCCCAACCTGAGCCAGCAACCCCTCCCCCTCCCTGGCGCAAGTTTGTTTCTGGTCCCTTCTTTAGCCGGCCTAATAGAGAGAAAGAAAAAGTCCAATTTGTGTCCTCCTTTAACCGGGCCGAGGAAAGGAAGTCAGAGGAAAAGTCTACTACACGTACCCGCGCACAGTGTCGTCTTCAAGCTGCCGCCTCTATGCCGTGCACAGTGCTGTCTCCTCCTCCTTCAAATCCGGCCTCCCGGTTGCTCCCCTTCCAAAATTAGTTGAGGGAATGGATTTCCCGCAATCTCCTCTACTTTTCCCCCAACAAAGCCCCATCAAAACCGTGCCCAATCCCACAAATTTTGGCCTCGTTCTTGTCCGGCGAACTCGGGATAAACCTTAATTTTCCATAGCCAAATCCCATCGTATCCGAGTCGATCTCTCCCTCCTCCGCCTATAAAAAGGATGCCCGTGGCCTCCTTCCCCTTTTTCACCTTTTTCCCGAGCTTTTCCCGTGCCCTAGCTGCCTCCCCATGAGCTCCCTCTCTCTCCACCTCCGGCCGCCGCTCCAGCCGCGTCTCCCGTCGCCGTCCGTCGTCGCCTTCGGTCGCCGTTGCCACCGTTGGGTTTGCAAGAAGGAGAGAAAGCCCGGCCACCGGTCCCCTTGCGCCGAAGATCGCCGGAATGCCGTCGCCACCGCCGACCCGACCTCGCCGCCTTTTCAAGCTCGTCGCCGGTCTCATCCTTCACTGTTCGTCGTTGCGTAAGGGTCGCCTCAGTCCCCTCCTCCTCCCCGTGCTCTCGGTTTTCACCGACGTGCCGTCGTTTGCCGTCGCCGCCGCCGTCCAGTGCCGGCCGGTCGGTAATCCCGCGTGGTGTCCACGTCGTCGCAGTCAGCCGCCACCTCATTGCCGCGTCAGCGTCTTTGTCCTGCGTGGCATCCACCTCAAAACCCTAGATCGGTTGATCCTACCCGTCCGATCTTGGTCGGTCAAGGAAATCCCAGCCATCCATCCCGTGGACCCGTGGACCTCCTTTGTGAACTTGGTCCATGAAAGACCCGATCCACCACTCCTCTCTATGACATGCGCGCCCCGTTTGTTAGCGACGTCCATTCTCTCTCTTCGCTAATGTCATTATTGTCCCTTGTTAGTTCTAAAATAATTTAATATGATGTCATAAATCATTTAACGGTTTACTTTATAGGTTATAGGTTATAATTGATTAAAACTTCATTAATTCATAATTAATTCATCGTAACTTGGATTAATGTGGTTCCAGTTGCTAAATTTGTCTAAAATCAAGGTCTACTTAATAAAAATAATATTAAATATAAATTGTGTCATAAATTTATTTAATCTTTTAATTAAGTTTTAATTGGAGTAAATCTTGTAAAAATCATAACTAATTCATATGAACTCAGAATGAGGTCGTTCAAGTCTCTAAATTCATCTAAATTTAAGATCAACTCATTTATGTGTTTTATTTGCACTATTTATTTGGTTTTTATTAGTTTTTTCCTTGTTTTGTATTCTAGGTTTAGTTGTTCGTCGTTTCGAAAGATCGTTTGTTCGTTGGAGAAGTTCCTAAAGATGAGTTGAAGACGCTTGTTTGCAAGGCAAGTCACACAGATCCCAAAACACCCTTTGAGCATATTGGTCCTATATTTAAATTCTCTATTTCATTCAAATATGCATTTATTTTTGAATGTCATTGGGTGATGTGAGCCTTTTCCCTATGTTATGGCCAAAGATGACTTTATTGTCCTATGGTTTATAATTTGACTAGCTTGGGATTTATATATTGGTTCATCTAGATATTAGATATAATTTCTTAGTCATGCTTAGGAACATTAGCACACTATTTGGATAACTAATGCTTCATTATTATTTAGTGATGGATATTTAATGGTAGCTCACGATGGCTAATCGTGGTTGATTAATTAATTGGTCCAACTAAAACCTGATTAATGGCGGGTTGTGAGCACATGGTTTTGATGGTCGTGCTCATGACAATTAAGAACCGGTTCGCGAGCTACTTTTGTGAAACATTGACCGTACTAACCACAAGCCAGCGTGGGCAACGGCTGGACGTTGTGTAGTGGTTCATTGTGGGGCACCAGACTGTGAAGTGGCGGAGATAAGCCCACGGGGGTCGCCGGGGAGTCCATACCTTAGCTTAAAGGGGGTGACTATGATCCGAGAACGGTGCACTACTTTGAATTGTGTTATGCGTGGTGTCTTGTCATAGTCTCTATTCGGGTATTTTTCCAGTATCGCGACGCATGGTTGACATGATGTTGAGGCTATGTCTTGTGAGTAAATTTGTACACCTTTTGCCAGAGTAAAACTATTTGAATAGCCGTACCCGCGGTCATGGGTGGGCCTAACAATGTTTTTCGTGATTAGTCTCACTTATTATTAAACAATAATAAATGGTGGTAATTTGTTTAGCTCCTGGTTTGGAATGGTTAATTCCTGGTTTGGAGGTTGGATCTATGCAACCGGGCATGGTTGTTCAGTGGTGGTTTGGGCTTGTACAACACGGGGTGTTGTTCAGTGTTGGTTAATATTATTTAATTAATTACTCTACTGTTTTACAAATTCTCTACTCTTTGCCAAATGTTGCTTTCGCAAATGAACCTTATATTATGCCATTCTTTGGTATCCCTTGCACTTACATACTTGCTGTGTGTCTTATTGAGTATTCCATGTACTCACGTTGCAATAATCATCAACTTCAATTGAAGAGAAAGGATCCAGAAGGAGAAGACCTTTGGCTTAGATCCCAGTTGAGTTGCCTGTGGGAGTGGAGTTGAAGCTTCGCTAAATTTTTCTTTTCCGCTACAGTTTTCTTCGTGGTGAGGACTAAGTGCCTCTTTTGTAAGTATTTATCGCTTTAGTTTATTTGGTACTGTATATTCAAATTGTCGATTTGCGTACCTCAGCTGATTCCTGGATGAGGGTTTAATGCACAAATTAGTTTGGAAATTACTTGTGAATTTCTGGGCGTGACAGTTAGTGCATAACTTCATCCACCAGAGTTTAAATTGGGGTCCATAGATATGATTGTATGCATCATATTATTTGGTGCAGAGATAAAGAAGTTATTCTTTCTTACCAAAATAAATTGCATAAATGCTTTGATTTGTGTCCTTGAACTAATCCGAGTGTAGTGTTTGGTGTCCACTTATTATTGATGTTTTAAAATATTGGATTTGATCCTTTATGTTATTTTTAAGATAAATAATAGGTTATGTATCATCTTACAACACTAATTTGCCACATTATTTGTCCAAATTGAGTTGAACAACTTATTTTTCCATTTACATTAGTTGTTTCAATATAGTTTAGCAATCTATTTTGAAGTTCATTTTTCTTTTAGCAAAATTGAGGGATAAGCTTTTTATTATTGTTTGTAATGTTAACTGCACTATATTGAAAGTTTGTGTTAAACGAAACATACCATTAAAAATACCATGGTTTATTTAGTTTTGGTTTTTCCAAAATTTAGTAATACTAAATTCGTAACTTATAGGAACTAATAAACATGAAGTTTGTGTTCATCTTGCGCTCTCCATTAAGTAATTAATTTAATTCTGAAATTATGAATATATCATTAGCAAGTTACAACTAAAATTTGGACTCAAGCCTAAAAAAGGATCACATATTCACATGGAACAAAAATAATAATATTTATAACAGATATCAACAAATACACTGTGAAACGCATGGGTTGGTGACTAGTATAAATAATGCATCTGTAGAAAACCCCAAGATATCGATCCAATTGGTCAATCTGATATGCTACCTCCTAAATCAGAGGCCATTAATCAAGAAACAGCAAACCCTCGATCCAACTGGTCAATCCGATATGCCACCTCCTGAATCAGACGCCATTAATCAAGAAACAACAAACCCTGACATTGAAAATGTACCTGGGAACCAATCAAGCTAAGAAAATCCATCTATTGAACAAGAGCCCCCGACTGAAAACTAATCGGGCACTGCAGATCCGACTGTCGAGCAAGAGCCCCCGACTGGACATTTGCAACCTCTTGGATTCATCTCTTGTCTTGAATATTTGCAACCTCACTTACAAAACCAATAATTGGAGAAGATGAAGAAATCCTTCATATTAAATCAACAGAAGATTCTCTTCCTCCCGTCAAGATCCAATGGCATGATTCTGAGGGCCATGCCCATGGGATAATCTTGAATAAATAAAAAGAAACCGAAGAGCGCGATCTGCTAGTAGCCCGGCTATCAGAATCCACAAGACTATTAAATGTATGTAAAAAACCGCCTCCTCCGACTGCTTTATAATATTGCATCAACTGATTGTCTTCTATATGCAGAGAATATACCGTCAATCACAAGTCAAGTCTGAAACCTTAGAAAAACTGGTGCCTCATCTCAACACCCTGCACACTATCCAACAAGAGCTCAAAGAAGTTAAAAAAGCTGCTAAATCCAGGGAAAAAGAATTAAGAGCAGAGATCAACCAGCTCTAAGATACAAACTTAGAAAATCGCGAATCAGTCAGAAGTAAGTAGAATCCAACATAATAGTACATATCATAAGTCAATTCCCTATTGCTGATTTCATACATGATATTTCAGCTCATCTGGCAAAGATTGAAGGCCCAATTGAAGAAGGCAGAAAATAACAACATCCAACTGGAGAAGGACAAAACTCAAGCCATATCCGATCTTGAACATAACTCAATGAATACAGTATTTATAAGCTAAACCTGAGCATTTTCAATATACCTTGCTTGTTTTAATCTTGTAGCACATAAGGTGAAATCTTGAGCCTAGTTCGACGTCTTTGTTGAGTGAATCAAAAGAGCAGAAACTATCCGGGATGATATCGCAAATGTAGTAGCTCTAATCTTAAATGCCGTATTCCAGAATGTCTTGGGCTCAAGTTCTGAAGATGTCTCTGAGATCTTTGAAAAACTCAAAAGGGCTCCGGAGATGTACTCCAAGAATATCAACGAAGCAGCTGCCATTGGAGTAAGCCAAGCTCTGACAATGACGAGGTCCCTATACTCCCGAGTGGATATAAGTGTCATAGGAGATGGCTTTGCTGATGGTACCTCAGATGAATGAGTCATGGAGCTAATTAATGTGTCTCAGGAATCTGCGCAAAAGATAGCTGCAGACGTTCTCGAGAACTTCTGAGGATGAACTCACAAATGTAAAGAAAACTTTTGTAAATTGACTTGTAATATATTGACTTATTTATGCCATGTTCCGAATACTGTGTCTAGCTTTTAATTTATTAAAAACTTCTCTCTAACTTATACCAAGTTTAAAACTTGATTAAACCTTCAAAAAAATTTCAGTCCTTATCCACCCGACACGGATCAAAACAGAATCAATGATAAGCCAAATACAAGCAAGTCATAATCAAAGAAAATATTATACTTCATTATTATTGATAGCCTCAGTCAACTCAAGAAGACACCTTACTTGACGTCGGCAGTCGAGAAAAGTAAGATACAAAGGATAACCTAAGTATAATAACGCCGAAGGTGTTCAATGTTCTAGGAATTCTCCACATTCGATCCATCTTCATGCTTTAGTCGATAGGACCCTGGCCAAGTGACCTCAGAAATTATAAAAGACCCTTCCCATAAAGGAGATAACTTATGCCTATCTTTGGTCGTTTGGATTTTTCATAAAACCATATTACCAACAATAAATGCTCGCGATCGAACGTTACAATTGTGATAACACTAAAGTCCTTGAAGATATCTTGTTGACTGAATAAGGGCAGCTTCGAGGGCCTCCTCCAGTCAATTTAAGTCCGCAACGCGATCTTAATCATGGCGTTCCTCATTGAAATCGCGAACCCGAAGGGACTCAAACTCCATCTCACTCGGCAACATAGTCTCAGCCCCATATACTAGAAAGAAAGGCAACTGACCGATAGCCCAACTAGGTGTGGTTCGTAATGACCATAAAACTGAAGGCAGTTCTTCCACCCATCGACCGACATAAGGGCGTAGTCTATCAAAGATGCGAGCTTTAATGCCTTGAAGAACCATCCCATTGGCACGTTCGACTTGTCCGTTGCTCTTGGGATACGTAACTGATGCATAGCATATCTTGATTCCAAAGTCTTTACAAAAATCCTTGAAAACTCCTCCTGTGAACTGAGTGTCATTATCAGTAATAATCCTGTTAGGCATGCCAAATCGATGCACGATGTTTATGAAGAAATCATGAGCTTTATCTGCCATAATTGTAGCAACCGGCTTGGCCTCAATCCACTTGAAAAACTTATCAATTGTGACGAAAAGATGTGTGAAGCCTCCTTAGGCCCTCTAGAAGGGACCCACCATATCCAACCCCCAAACAACAAAAGGCCATGAAAGCGAAATAGTTTGTAACCCTTGAGCTGGAACATGGATTTGTAGAGCAAAAAATTGACTACCTTCACAAATCCGAACAACCTTGTCTGCATCCGTGACAGTCGTGAGTCAAAAAAATCCTTGTCGGTAAGCCTTCTCACCAAAGTGCGTGCTGCAGCATAACTGCCGCATATCCCCGAGTGGATATCTTGCAATAACTATCGGCCCTCCTCAGGAGAAACAAATCTTAACAAAACACCAGACGAGCTCCTTTTAAGCCATTACATAGCTCTGACTGCGACGACAAATTAGTTCAGCTTGTTCTGATCTTGAGGTAACTCCTGCTGGGTTAAAAACTTAATGAAAGGCATACTCCAATCCATATCGAGCATGGAAACTTGTCCCGTTGTGTCTTCTCCAGAAACCTCCTTCTTCGCAACAGTCGACTCATGAAGGTTTTCAACGAAAACATCTGTTGAAGCAGCCTCTCTTCTGGATCCAAAATTAGCCAGCTGATTAGCAACCTCATTGTTGTGCCGTAAAACATGAGATAACTCTAAACCATTAAACTTATCCTCCAGCTTGCGAACTTCCTGGCAGTAAGCTGCTATGTTGTCATACGATCATACGCCGTAGTACGATCATATGCCGTATCCCTAAAGACACGGCAAGACATAGTCCATGAAGTAAAACTTTGTACTCGGCTACGTTGTGTGACGCTGGAAAATGAATTTGAAGAACATATCGCAACCGTTCCCCAGTCGGGGAAATAAGAACAACCCCGGCCCCTGTACCAGTAACCCTCTTAGATCCATCAAAATACATGGTCCAATATTCCGGCTTCTCCATAGGTGTATATTTTTGGCACTCGGTCCACTCAGCAACAAAGTCAGCCAAAACCTGAGATTTGATCAACGTTCAAGCTTTGAAAGTAATGTCTAATGCCATCAACTCCAATGCCCACTTCGCGATGCATCTCGTGGCCTCACGATTGTGAAGGACATCGCTGAGTGGAAAAGATGTGACCACCGTGACTGAGTGACTTTGAAAGTAATATGCTAATTTCCTGACGGTAATTAAAACTCCATATAACAATTTTTGTACCTGGGGGTAGTGTGTCTTGGAATCGGCTAACATCTTGCTAACGAAGTAAATGAGCCTCTGAACCTTCTAGATGTGACCTTCTTCGCGCTTGACAACTAAAATCGTGCTGATCACCTGAAAAGTTGTCGACACATAAAGCAACAAGGGCTCTTGTGGATGCGGTGAAGCTAGCACGGGCAGCGTCGTGAGGACATTCTTGAAATCTTCAAAGGCTTTTCGGGCTTCGGGGTCCCACTGGAATTCATCAGTTTTTTTGAGCAACTTGAAAAAGGGCATGCCTCGTTCTTCGAGTCTGGAAACAAATGGGCTAAGGGCCGCCATGCACCCAGTAAGTTTTTGAATGTCCTTCTGGGTACTCAACAGTTTCATGTTGCGTATAGCATTAATCTTCTCTGAGTTGGCTTCGATGCCACGATTTGACACCATAAAGCCAAGCAGCTTCCCTGACGGTACTCCAAAGATGCATTTATCCGGGTTTAGTTTCATCCTAATGGCTCAAATATTTTGAAAAGTTTCCTCCAAATCAGCAATCAGATTATCCCTTCGCTTGGTCTTGATGACAACATCGTTGACATAGGCCTCCACATCCCGTCCGAGTTGCAACTGCAAACATCTCTGAATCATGCGTTGATATGTAGCTCCTGCATTCTTCACACCAAATGGCATCGTGATGTAGCAGTAACTCCGAACGAGGTGATGAACAAGGTCTTCAAGTAGTCGGACTCCTTCAAGCTGATCTGATGATATCCCGAATAGCAGTAGAGAAAACTGAGAAGTTCGCAGCCAACTGTTGAATCAACAACTTGGTCAATGTGAGGTAGACCAAAGGGGTCTTCGGGACTGGATTTATTGTCTATAGGATTTACCGACGCACATGTGTCATTGTCTAGTCTTCTTCTGAACTAAGACTGGATTAGCCAACCAGTCGGGATGATAAATTTCCTTGATGAATCCAGCTAACAAGAGCTTGGTTAGCTCCTCTTTGATAGCATCTCTTTGATCTTGTGCAAAATGATGAAGTCATTGTTTGATAGGTTTCACATCTTTTTTGACATTTAATGAGTGTTCAATCACCTCTCTAGGAATACCAAGCATATCAGAAGGTTTTCATTCAAATATATCTTTATTAGCTTGAAGAAAGGTGATGAGAGCGCTTTCCTATTTACAATCTAACTTGGCGCCTATTACGGCTGTCTTCGAAGGATCTGCAGGATTGAGTGGAATCTTCTTGGTCCTGGCATCGCCTTCTCCTGACTTAGTCAGCTTCTTAGTATGGATTTCTCCTTCCTCAGATGTAGTTGCAGCCAGTGGGATCTCTTGTCGGCTGAGTGACTTCTCATGAGATTGGGCCATGTCGCAACTCTCTTTGTCACAGGTGAAAGCTTGCTTGACGTCACTATAGAGAGAAATGACTCCTCGTGGGCCTGACATCTTCATCATTAGGTAGGTGTAGTGAGGAACAACCATGAATTTGGCAAGAGCCAGCCATCATAAGATAGCATGGCAGGCTGCTTCAAAGTCCGCAACTTCAAAACATATGTTTTCTGTCCGGAAATTCTCTCGAGTGCCAAAGGTAACTGGGAGAGTGATCTGCCTGAGTGGCATAGAAGACAACCTAGGGATAACCCTGTGAAACAAAGCGGAACTTGGCTTCAACTCGGATCTTGGAATTTGCATCTTGTCCAGTGTCTTAGCGAAGACGATGTTGTGCGCTGCCACCATCAATGAGGACACACTTTAACTTGATGTTGCGAACCACTGGGTCTAGTACCAAGGGATACCACCCCGGGTAGGCCACTCGGTCAGGGTGATCTGAGTGATCAAACATGATTGCTACCTTGGACCACCGTAGATATTGTGATACTTCAGGCTGGATCACATTGATCTCTCTATCGATCAGCTTCTGCTTCCTTTTGGACTCGTAGGCGAGTGGTCCTCCAAAGATGTGATTTAACTCAGCTCTAGGATATTAGAAGGGTCCCGTGGCGCCATTGTCATCGTCCTTTTTTTGTCCTAAAGTTCCTTCGCCATCAGATGGTTTCTTGAGCTGGGCCGCATATTGCTCACTTAATTGCTTGTAGATGACATAGTCCTTGGCCGCATGTTTGTGATTGGGGTGATGCGTGCAAGGGCTGTTCACAATCTTGTGATAAGTGCTGACGCGTGGGCACTACTGCTGATAGTTTGAAGTTGTAGCTACCAGATCCTCGGGCTTACGCTTGCGATCTTTTTGGTCGTCGTTGCCATCATTGTTGCCGTTGTCTTTCTTGGGGCACCAGATGCTTCCCGATTGCTTCTCTTGGCGTGATGCTTTGATGGCGTCATCTTATTTGGTGTAAGAGTTAGCTGTCTAAAACAGTTTCTTGACCGTCCTTGGGGTTTGCGTCCAAACTTTCCAATAAGTAGCTCGTTGCATCCCCTTCTGGAAAGCTGCTATGATAACGTCGTCGGTGATGTCCAGGATTTTGTTACGCTTTTCAGAAAAACGCCGAATATAATCTTTTAAGGATTCATCGGGCTTCTGAATTACGTTGGAATTACGTTGCACAAGTCGAAGTGGGTTCCAGGCCTTTCAAAGGTGTCTTGGAAATTGGCGATGAAGTGATCACGAAGTTCACTCCAAGAGTCGATTGAGCCCCTTAGTAAGCTAGCGAGCCAACTCCTAGCTGAATCGGCAAGTGCTACAGGTAAATAATTAGCCATGGTTTTGTTGTCTCCTCTTGCTGCCTGTAACGCCCGTTTTGTCACGGCGTTAGCGGGAAAACTAATTCCTAAAAACTCTATTTGCGAAAATTTTGCTCTTCGGCTGAGTCTTGTCATGTGCCTGGATCTCGAGTTTTCCCTCTCGGCTCAATCCCGGAGAAAATCGCGAAATCGGAATTCAAATCCGAACCCTAATCCTTCCGATTCAAATTCTCAGAAAAAGTCTACTTTACCTCCCTCGTTCTCCTCGAGCCATTTCCCCCTCGGCCTGCTCCCCTTCTCCCTCCTTCTCGGGTCGTCGCCCGACCCAGTCTCTCTCTCCTCTTCTTCGGCCCGCTCCCCCTTTTTCCTCCTGGGCCGATCGCACGCCCGCGCGAGAGAGCGGGCGCTCTCTCTCTTCCTCACCCGTTCTCCCTCGCCGTTTCTTCCTCTCTCTCTCTCTCCGTCCCGTTACCACCGGCGTCCGCCTCCTCCCGGCCCCGCCGCTCTGCGCGCGTGCCGCCAAGGGGAGAGCGCGCGCCCTCCCCTTCTCTCCCCGCGCGTCCCTGCCCATTTTGGCAAGGGGGCCGTGCTCCTTTTCTCCTTCCCTTTTTCTCTTTTCCCCGACCGGCCGACGTCACTGGCAGCCGCCGCTCGGCCGCTAGCGCGCCGGTCCCTTCCCGCGCGGCTCCACTGCCTCTCTCCCCTCTCCGCGAACCGACTTCGCCCGCACCAACCTCCGTCCTCCGAACCGACCTCGCCCGCCCCCTTTTTAAATCCTTCCACTCGGCCGCCATTGTCTCCCTCGCCGAGCTCCTCTCCTCTCTTCACCACTGCTGCCGCTGCCCTTGCCGTTCGCCGCCGCAGCCGAGGACGCCGAAGGGGACACCGACGCCCTCCTTCCCTCTCTTCCTCGGCCCGGAGATGTGCCACACCGTCCCCGCGCCGTCGGCCTTCTCCCCCGGCGAGCTCACCCTCCTCCGCGGTAATCTCCCTCTCCCCTCCATCTCCCTCTTCTTCTCTCGACCTAGGGCGCTAGCTAGCCCCCGTAGACCTCCCCCGGGTGCCGCCGTGGCCGCCGCCCCTCTCCTCCGCTCCTCCCCCGCGCTGCTGTTGCCGCCGTCGCCTCACGTCGTCGCCGACAGCCGTCGCGCCTCCTCTCCCAAATCCGAGCCGATGGCTCGCTCTCTTTCTCTCCCCTCTCTGTTCCGGCGTTTTTCTCCTCCGCCGTCGCTGTCGTCGACCCGGCACTTTTCCCCTTCGCCCCTCCCGTCGGCCTCCGTGGCAGCCACGTTGGCGCCACGCGAGCGCCGACGGCCTCGCTTTCTGCGTGCGCCGGGTTCACGCGCACCGGGTCGCTGACGGGCGGGTCCCGCCCTAGCTCCCGCGCACGGTCCACCAATCTGGCCGCCCGCGTGGGCCGTGACTTGCCCCGGCCAACTCGGCCTCCCCTCCTCTCCGGCCTAGTCGGCCCCGAGTCACTTGGGAGCCCAGTCGGCCCCGAGTCACTCGGGAAGCCGGACCAGGCCGCGCGCCACTTGGCCTCGGCCCAGTCGGCTTTTTTCCCCCGCCTCGCGTGCTTCCCCGGCCGTGGGCCGCCCTTCACGCCCGCTCGCTCGGTCGCGCCCGCGCTCGCCCGTTGGGTCGCGCCGCTTGGCCTCCGGCCCATCGTTTAGACAGAAAATCATTTAATCTTAGGAAATTCATATCTTCTCAACCGTTCGTCCGACTGACTCCGTTCAACTTCCAAAATTCCTCAAAAATCGAGATCTATCCAATGGCACGCTTAGTGGTCATTAGTAGGGCTTTCTTTTTATCGTTGTGTTGAGTCGCCTCGTTTCACATGTAGCTTCGGAACCAGAAGACTCGTAGTGCGCGGATTTTGAGGAAGAAGCTCAAGATCTCGAGCAAGGCAAGTCACCTTTGACCAATTGAACCTATAATTTGAAATTAAGTATTTTGATTTCGCAAACTATGCATTCCTTAGGTTACACTTGACACTTGGCCTCGGTTTGCAATATAACCGGCAGACCCTACCCAAATTGTTGCATTTACCCTCCTTGATTATTGAATACCCTAACACCCCCTTGTCACCCCTTCCAGTGAGGCCTCGGTATTCGTACCCCGCGAACGAATATCGAGGCTCCCCTCAAATTTAAAAATGAGCACCTGGGTAAAACTTGAGTTTACAAAATGCTTGGAAAACCCGACACTTGGGTCGGTGCCTTGAAAATAAAGTGAGTTTCTAAAACTCGCGGTGCGGGAGACGTACTAGAGGTACGGTCTTCCCATTCTCGCCTTAAGGACCGATTCCTTGGGAATTACATCCGAGCATATGTCAAGTACGACCATATGGGTGATATGGGACACCCTGGCTGAGTAACTAGCTAGGCCAGGGAAATCTTGATGCCAAGGGACAAGTGGATTTGCTGGGGTGGTGTCGGGGAGGACCCCTGGGCTTCCTGGCACAGTATGGTCTGGGACCTAACCTGGTGTTGGTCCGTGGGACCCCTCCCGTTGGCATAAGATGACCCTGAGTCGGCTTTCGAAATGCCTTGTCGTGAAAGCCTCAAGGTCGCCAAACATGGCTGTGAGTCACGGGCTGGGTGACTCGGGGTTAGTAACGTCGTGTGGGTAAAGTGTACCCCCTCTGCAGAGGATAACAACTGTTCGAACAGCCGTGCCCACGGTCATGGGCGGATGTGAGGTGATTCCTTAGCGTAGTTTTGTTGACTACTTTCTGTGCTTAAGTTGTGGCTGTTGGAGTAGTCGGTGTCGGTAAACGATTGGCAGGGAGCCTCTCGTGCCGACGTGCTTGATTTGTGACTGTTGGAGCAGCCGGTGTCGGTAAATGATTGGCAGGGAGCCTCTCGTGCCGACGTGCTTGATTTGTGACTGTTGGAGCAGCCGGTGTCGGTAAACTTTTGGCAGGGAGCCTCTCGTGCCGACGTGCTTGTTTTGTGACTGTTGGAGCAGCCGGTGTCGGTAAACGATTGGCAGGGAGCCTCTCGTGCCGACGTGCTTGTTTTGTGGCTGTTGGTGCAGCCGGTGTCGGTGAACGATTGGCAGGGAGCATCTCGTACCGACAAGAACCAATCTATACAATTTCACTGCTCCGGCCGGATGAGACGCACTTTCTCGTCCGTGTCATTGAGAAACACTCACTTAGATGTTTCTGAAAGCCTTAAACTAAAATCGAATGCGAAAAATAACTGGCTCTCCTTTGAAGCTTGCATCAAACACTTAATTCCCTTGACTTGCTGAGTACTCTCGTACTCACCCTTGCTCTATATAAATAACCCCCCCAGTTCTCGAAGACGAAGAGATGGACCCTGCTGAAGAAAAGTTGTTCCAAGAGCAAGCAAACTACGAGCTGTAGTAGGGTTTCGGCCTTTCCCGAAGGCTTTGCTTGTGGCTTAGGGCTAGTCTCCGCCTTTCCGCTTCCGCCTTTTTGTATTGCTGTTGCGAACTCGAGATCTGTCTGCAGTTTCAACCTTGGTTGTAATTCTACTCTTAATAAAGAGACCGCTGTTGTTGTGATATTCTATCTTCCTGTGGTACTAGCACTGTTTTCCTGGGACTGGTACAGGTATACAGGTTAATTTGGATCGCCTTACTCTGGCCGCTATTCGGGGCTAGTTTGGGGTGTGACAAAAGATGGTATTAGAGCGCAGCTTTGGCCTTAGGATGAAACCCGATGATAGGATGACTGTAAGGATGCTAAATTCTAAAAAGCTATTTGCGAAAAGCTAGGTCCTTTTTCTTCTTCTCTTATTCTGTTTACAAAACTGGTTATTGACTTCTTTCTCTCTTTCAAAATTGTAGATGGCAGTCAACGCCACCCACAGTTCCCACGGCGTTGGTGAGGGTCACCACGTCGCCCAGCTGAGAGACCTCGCTTGCTTCCTTGGCTTCTCCTGTCCCGAGTACGCTGGGTACTCCGTGGACCGCTACCCTCCCCGCTGTGAGCTGTCCGTGTACCTTTATCCCTGCAGAGGTACACACAGCACAGGTCTTCGCCCTCACCACTTCAACTTGGCCTGCCCCACACTCCAGCTCGCGTACCAGGACCTCTTCTGGACCGCTTTGCGTTGCTTGGCCTATGACTACCGTCGTCGCCTTGCAGGTTCGGTCTTCCGGCTGATCCCGCAGCTCCCTCCTGGCCGTGCAGACAGCCGCTACCCTTGCCCCTATCGCGAGTCACACCCTGTACTGACTCGCATGGTGGAGCTTTCTGGCGCCCAGGCCACTCAGCATGACCTTCTCCTTGAGGCTTACCGCTCTCTGGCACGCCGCTACGCCGTGCTGGAGGCCCGCCTTGCTGAGGAGGGTGTCACCTCCATGGACACTGTCTCCTGGGACTTTGGCCGCCTTTGCCACTCCAGCCACTTGTCCTTCTATAGTTCTCGTGGCTCTGCTCGCACTCCCAGTGGCCCACGCTCCCCCAGCCCGCGTGTGCCGTACTCGCCAGTTTACTCTCCTTACCCACACCGTGCCAGCCCCTCCTACACCCCAGGCCACACCCCAGTCGTTAGCCGTCGTGGGCTCTGACTGATCCGCACCGCGCAGAAGCGCGTTGTAGGCTCCTCCACCGTGTTCTGTTTCGACCACCCAGCTCCTACCCCGCCAGCAGGCCGTACTGCTGCCAGCCCTCGACAGGTTCCGTCGGTCCCTTCGCGTGCACCGATAGACGTGTCCTCTTCACATGAGCCGACCACTGGAACCAGTCAGGCAGGAGAGCAGTAGAGTCTGTCTGCTGCTGGTGGAGTTCGTGTGCTAGACCTTTTGTACCGCCACCAACTCTTTTGGAGTCGTGGCGAGGTAGTGTGTGAGTGTGTTGTTGTGGGTGTTGTCTGGTAGTCTGGATCTCTGAGGTGGTGTGCGTACAGTCAAGCTCGGCGCAGCTCTGTGACTTGTCCACACCCGTTGTATTAGGTGCTTTCCGAGTTGAGAAAAGCTTTATGACTAGTGTGTGCTTTCTATTCTCGTTTACTTTACTCCTTCTCTTTTAAGTTCTGTTCTGTCTTCTTACCCCACCCTTTCTGGGAGATTAGATGGCTGGCCGTCCCCGTCGTGTGGCTCGTGCTCCCGCTCATTTGGGCTACGAATCCCACAGGGAAGAACCAGAATCGGAACATGAGTCAGGAAATGAACCGGTTAATGCTTTAGCTCGGGCAGATCCTACAGCAGACCGTGCAAATCGTGCACAGGACTTACCCTCGCCTCCCCAGCTTCAGGTAGACTATCAGCATATGATGGCAGTTCAGACTCGGATCTTGTAGGGCTTAGCCCAAGCCATTGCAGGCATCTAGCAGAATTTGCAGCCGCAGGCTCCTCACCCAGTGCCCTTCAATAATAACAACCATAGATCTAAGCTGACAGATTTCCTAAGATCCCGTCCACCGGATTCTCTCATACCGTCGAGCCCGTAGAGGCTGACGATTGCCTAAAGGATGTCAAGAGAAAGCTCAACCTGGTGCAACGCACTCCGGTAGAGAAGACCCTATTTGCTGCACATCAACTGAGAGGCTCCGCAGCTGACTGGTGGGAGAATTACTGTAATGCCCATCCGGACTCAGTCAACATTGAGTGGACAGAGTTTGCTGAAGCCTTTCGTGCAGCTCATGTGCCCGAAAGCACCATTGACATGAAGAAGAAAGAATTCAATCGCTTGAAACAGGGTACAGGAAGTGTCAATGAGTACCTAAGTCGATTCAACAAGTTGGCTCGGTATGCTCCCGAGGAAGTGGACTCTGACAAGAAGAAGATCAGGAAGTTCTTGAAGGGAATCGCAGTAGGTTTGAGAATCCAGTTGCTTGCCCATGACTTCCCCACTTTTCAGCACATGGTCAACAAGGCCTTGCTTCTGGAGGATGCCAGAAAAGAGGCAACTGAGGAACACAAGAAGCGCAAGTCTACTCACCAAGCGCACCCACCCCGTGGAGTGCCACGCCCTCGAGTTGGTCACCCCATGCAGTACCACCAACCTGCTCATCAAGCCAATCGCCAACCTGGCTTCACTCCCCGTCCACTGGTGCCACGCCCTACTCCGTCGCCCCAGCAGCATGCCCCCAGCGACAATACCGACGTGAACAGTGTCACCTCCTTCAAGTCACCCACAGGAATGGCGAATGTGCAGTGCTTCACTTGCAAACAAATGGGACATTTCTCCATACAGTGTCCTCGGAATCAGGGAAACTCTAACTTCGGACGCTCCGATGCTGGCTCCCCCAGGACCCCAACACCTGCTCAGTCCCGTCTAGTTACTTAGGCGAGTGGACAAGGTTCTCGCGCCTCCAGCAACTTTGGACGAGGCCGGGTGAATCACATTCAAGCTGAAACCGCCCAAGAAGCCCCCGACGTGGTGATGGGTATGTTCTCTGTCAACTCCATACCCGCACTCGTTTTATTTGATTCAGGAGCTTCCCATTCGTTCGTATTGCAAGCTTTTGTGAAAAGAAATGGTTGGAAAACCCAAAATTTACAAGTGCCTATGGTAATACACTCCCCTGGAAGGGATATAAGGGCAGATAAACTATGCCCCAAGATTGAGCTAGAAATAGAAGGCGTTAGCTTCGTAGCCAAACCCATAGTCCTAGCCTCCCAAGGTCTGGATGTCATCCTAGGGATGGACTGGCTGGCTAAGCACAAAGGACAAATAGACTGTGCTGAAAGAACCATCACTCTACAAGGACCCGGAGGAAGACAAGTGCATTTCACTCCTATTCCTTCCGGAATCCGGTCAACCCTAAATAGTTTGCAAGCCACTCCTTTGGAAATGGTACCTATAGTCAACGAGTATCCCGATGTGTTCCCAGAAGAACTACCCGGAATGCCACCGGATCGAGAAATCGAGTTTTTCATAGAACTTGCGCCAGGCACAGCGCCTATTGCTAAGAGACCCTATAGAATGGCCGCCAACGAACTGCCAGAAGTTAAGAAACAGATCGAAGAACTCCAGAACAAGGGTTACGTGCGACCTAGCTCGTCCCCTTGGGGAGCCCCTATGCTCTTGGTAAAGAAGAAAGACGGCTCTAAAAGAATGGTGGTAGATTATAGAGCCCTGAATGAAGTAACCATAAAGAATAAGTACCCTCTACCACAGATTGATGACTTCTTCGACCAATTAGAAGGAGCTAAGGTATTGTCCAAGATCGATCTACGATCTAGGTATCACCAACTTAAAATCAGACCAGAAGATATCCCAAAGACCGCCTTCTCAACGCGGTATGGCCTGTATGAGTTCACAGTGATGTCCTTCGGACTCACCAATGCTCCAACTTTATTTATGAACCTGATGAACAAAGTCTTCATGGACTACCTGGATAAGTTCGTGGTGGGTTTCATCGACGATATTTTGATTTACTCAAGGAATGAACAAGATCATGCAAGTCATTTACGGAAAGTGATGGAAAGGTTGCGAGCACACCGGCTCTTTGCCAAGTACTCGAAGTGTGAATTCTGGTTGGATAAAGTAGCCTTCCTTGGTCACGTCATCTCCACCAAAGGTGTCAAAGTAGACCCTAGTAAGGTTGAGACCGTCCTTGCTTGGAACGCACCTAAGACGGTGTCCGAGATCCGTAGTTTCCTCGGTTTAGCGGGTTACTACCGGAGGTTCATTGAAGGATTCTCCAAGCTGGCCCGACCAATGACGGAACTGCTAAAGAAAGAAAAGAAGTTTGAATGGTCGGAAGAATGCGAACGCAGTTTTTAAGAACTCAAGAAAAGATTGATGACTGCTCCCGTCCTCACCCTGCCAGACATCAGAAAGGATTTTGAGATCTTTTGTGATGCATCGAGGCAAGGTCTGGGATGTGTCCTGATGCAAGACCAAAAGGTAGTGGCCTATGCTTCAAGACAACTCAGGCCCCATGAGGTCAACTATCCAACGCATGACCTGGAATTGGCTGCCGTGATTCATGCCCTAAAGATTTGGCGTCATTACCTGATTGGAAACAGATGTGAGATTTACACTGACCACAAAAGCCTCAAATACATTTTTACTCAAAGCGAACTAAACATGAGACAGAGAAGATGGTTGGAATTAATCAAGGATTACAATCTCGGTATACATTATCATCCCGGAAAAGCAAATGTGGTCGCCGATGCGTTAAGTCACAAGACATACTTGTTAACAGCAGATTTTTGTAATCGACTTGGAGAGGAAAGAGAAAACCGAAGCAGAGAGGAAGGATTGAGTTAGAGTCGGATCAAGTATCGTATCGGACCCGGTAGCCGTATCGGACTAGGAGAGGTGCTATCAAGAAGAGTGTATCGGTCGATACGGATTCAATATGGTCGTTGGCCGATACGGGTTGCAAGTTGATAGAGTTAGTGTGGGCTTGGTCTGGGCTCGAGATAAGCTTAGACGAAGTTGCCAAATAGAGATAAAGCTCGATTTTAGGCAATTGTATCTTGTAAATCAAGTAGGTTTAGATCTAATCTGTGGCAAGAGTCTACCGCAAAGACTTGTTTGGTAGTTATAGATAAGATCGTGTCCTATAAGGACCCTGTTGTAATCTCGGGTATAAATAACCCGGTAGATTGTACATAGAAACTCTCTCACAATACAAATACACAAATCAATCTACTTTCGGCGCATCGCCAACCCTCGCAAGAGGTTAATCTTGACGAGTTCTTGCTTCCCCAGAACAGAGGTAAGAACTCGTGCCCGACGATCTGCATCGTCGGGGTTAGCGTGTCGATTTAGGCACGTTAAGCCTCGATGATGTGATCGTCGTTTATCATGCTTTGGATGATTTTCGTAAGTGTATTAATTATGCTTCGTCAGCGATCTACTTGTTTTAGGGTTTATTGCCGACGGCGGTTTAATTATTATGCTTAGTTAAATCTTTCAATGCATCTACCATCCCCAAAATTGGCCGACGACTTGATTTTCTTTGTGTTAAGTCTCAATTCACACTTTGAGTTGCTATCAACCTTAGTCCTGTTTTGAGATCTAACCCAAAGCCTGTCTTCGATCGTAATTAAGGATAGCGCCGGGGTTTCAGCCGGTTTTATCTAGTACATGTAATTATCATAATATTTTTATATGTATTTGCCATTTGTATGGGTAGATTGACAAATATAAATACATTTGTTATAGGTTATTCTTTAGGGTTTGCCTGTGATTGATATATTTATATAAGTCGATTGTTTCATACAAGTTTGCATTAGAGTATTAGCTAGTGCACTTTTCTCTTTTATTCCTCATCGGCCGATGCTGCTAATTGACATTAACATGTTGATGAAGGCCGATGAGGTTAGATCTATACTTTGATTTTGTTTCATCATAATCACAAGTGAGCCGATACAGCTGTGCCCTATCGGCTGGGCTATGACAATGCGACATCGGCCTATTGGCCGATCGGCCATTGTTTTCTAACATGGTTTACTTGTTTCTTGTTGATTGCAGATCAAATCAACTGGCACGCCCTACACGCACCTAGGCAAGCCATTGGACCTGCACTGGAGCTAAGCAGATCTCCCAGGCCGCCGTGGAAACGTGGAACCCGTTTTCTTGTTGGACGGGTCTAAATTCTGCGCCAACAGTACTGTACTACCGCCCTAGTTTGGCCGACCCAAGATGACCTGTGTCACGAAATTGAGAAGTCGAAATTGACCATGGTCCCTACCGGAAACCTTGCCAGTCTCACAGTACAACCTACCATAGAAGCTCAAATTCGAGAAGCGCAACGAGAAGATGAAGACATAAAAGAGATGAAGGATAAGATCCGTAAGAAAAGACTCAAAGGTTTTACCATCGACGACCAGGGTACAGTTTGGTTCGGTTCCCGCATCTGCATGCCAGCCAAAAAGGAATTAAAGGACCTCATTCTGAGAGAAGCTCATGAGTCTGCTTACTCCATCCATCCTGGAAGTACCAAAATGTACCAAGACATCAAGGAATACTTCTGGTGGGCTGGAATGAAGCGAGATGTTGCCGAATATGTAGCCTTATGTGATATCTGTCAAAGAGTGAAGGCCGAGCACCAGAAACCCGCCGGCTTGTTACAACCTCTTCGAATTCCCGAGTGGAAATGGGAAGAGATCGGTATGGATTTCATTACCGGCTTACCAAGAACCCCTAGCGGGTATGACTTCATCTGGGTAATCGTGGACCGCCTAACCAAGGCAGCTCACTTTGTACCTGTGAAGACCACCTACGATGGGAAAAAGTTGGCAGACTTGTATATGACCCACGTGGTCTGCCGATATGGTTGCCCAAAGAAGATAGTGTCAGATCGAGGCACTCAGCTTACCTCAAGGTTCCGGCAACAGTTGCACGAGGCAATGGGTACCAACTTAAATTTCAATACCGTTTATCACCCGTAGACAGATGGGCAGACAGAATGAGTTAACCAGATCTTGGAGGACATGCTTCGAGCATGTGCCTTGGACTTCGAAGGCACATGGGATCGCTGTCTACCTTAGGCTGAGTTCTCCTACAACAACAGTTACCAATCCAGTATCCAAATGTCCCCAAATGAAGCCTTGTTTGGACGAAAGTGTCGCACCCTGTTGTGTTGGAATGGGGTAGGCGAAGCGCAAGTGTTTGGTCCTGACGTGTTGAAGGAAGCTGAAAAGCAAGTCAAGCTGATTTGAGACCGTTTGAAGACAGCACAGACCCGACAGAAAAACTATGCAGACAACCGGAGGCGTGATCTCGAGTTTGCAGTAGGAGATCACGTGTACCTACGAGTGTCCCCACTCCGTGGTCTAAAGAGGTTTAGGATGTCCGACAAGTTAGCTCCTCGCTATATCGGCCCCTACCTCATCACCGCCAGACGGGGCGAAGTTGCCTACCAGCTCAAACTACCGGAACGACTGACAGACGTGCACAATGTGTTCCATGTGTCCCAGTTGAAGAAATGTCTCCGTGTTCCAGAGGAACAGGTTCCCTTGGGAAGTACTGAACTAGGGAAGAACCTAACCTATAAAGAGAGACCGATCAGAGTTCTTGAGGAGACTGAACGTTAGACTCGAAGAAAGACAGTCAGATTTTACAAGGTTCAGTGGAGTAACCACTCAGAGGATGAGGCAACATGGGAACGCAAAGATCTTCTCCGTGCCGAGTTTCCGGAGCTGCTCCCTTAGGTGCCGAATCTCAGGGTCGAGATTCTTGTTAGGGGGGTCGGATTGTAACGCCCATTTTGTCGCGGCGTTAGCGGGAAAACTAATTTCTAAAAACTCTATTTGCGAAAATTTTGCTCTTCGGCTGAGTCTTGTCGTGTGCCTGGATCTCGAGTTTCCCCTCTCGGTTCAATCCCGGAGAAAATCGTGAAATCAAAATTCAAATCCGAATCCTAATCCTTCCAATTGAAATTCTCAGAAAAAGTCTACTTTACCTCCCTCGTTCTCCTCAGGCCATTTCCCCCTCGGCCTGCTCCCCTTCTCCCTCCTTCTCGGGCCGCCGCCGGGCCCAGTCGCTCTTCCTCTCCTTCGGCCCGCTCCCCCTTTTTCCTCCTGGGCCGCTCGCTCGGCCCATCCTTCCCTCCCTCCTCCCGCTGGGCCGCGCTTGCCCCGCCCGGTCCGCGCGGCCTGAGCGCGGGGCGCGCCGCGCACGTGCGCCGCACGCCCGCGCGAGAGTGGGCGCTCTCTCTTTTCCTCGCCCGTTCTCCCTCACCGTTTCTTTCTCTCTCTCTTCCTCCGTTCCACCCCCGCGCCACCGTTGCCGCCGTCGCCTCGCGCCGTCGCTGGCAGCCGTCGCGTCTCCTTTCCCAAATCCGAGCCGATGGCTCGCTCCCTCTCTCCCCTCTCCGTTTTGGCGTTTTTCCCCACCGCCGGGCTCGCGCCGCACCGCCCGAGCCCCTCCACCGTTGCCGCCATCGACCCGGCGCTTTCCCCCTTTGCCCCTCCCGCCCGCCTCCGTGGCAGCCACGTCGGCACCACGCGAGCGCCGACGGCCTCGCTTTCTCCGTGCATCGGGTTCATGCGCACTGGGTCGCTGACAGGCGGGTCCCGCCCTAGGTCCCGAGTGGTGGACCATGGTCCACCAATTCGGCCGCCCGCGTGGTCTGCGGCTTGCCCCGGCCCACTCGACCTCCCCTCCTCTCCGGCCCAGTCGGCCCCGAGTCACTCGGGAAGCCGGACCAGGCCGCGCGCCACTCGGCCTCGGCCCAGTCGGCCTTTTTCCCCCGCCTCGCGGGCTTCCCCGGCCGTGGGCCGCCCTTCACGGGCGCCGGCCCGCTCGCTCGGCCGCGCCCGCGCTCGCTCGTTGGGCCACGTGGCTTGGCCTCCGGCCCATCGGCCTCTCTCGCGCGCCGCTCGGCCTTAGGCCGCCTTCACCCCCCCCCGCGCGTCGGCCCGTGTAGTCCGGCCACGCCCGAATCGGCCTTGGGCCAAATCTATTCCAATACAAGTCCAAATCAAGTCCCTCTTTTCTTTTTCTTTTTCAAGGGAATTAATAATTCCTTTTCCTTTAGACAGAAAATCATTTAATCTTAGGAAATTCATATCTTCTCAACCGTTCGTCCGACTGACTCCGTTCAACTTCAAAAATTCCTTAAAAATCGAGATCTATCCAATGGCACGCTTAATGGTCATTAGTAGGGCTTCCTTTTTATCGTTGTGTTGAGTCGCCTCGTTTCGCGTGTAGCTTCGGAACCAGAAGACTCGTAGTGCGCGGATTTCGAGGAAGAAGCTCAAGATCTCGAGCAAGGCAAGTCACCTTTGACCAATTGAACCTATAATTTAAAATTAAGTATTTTGATTTCGCAAACTATGTATTCCTTAGGTTACACTTGACACTTGGCCTCGGTTTGCAATATAACCGGCAGACCCTACCCAAATTGTTGCATTTACCCTCCTTGATTATTGAATACCCTAACACCCCCTTGTCACCCCTTCCAGTGAGGTCTCGGTATTCGTACCCCGCGAACGAATATCGAGGCTCCCCTCAAATTTAAAAATGAGCACCTGGGTAAAACTTGAGTTTACAAAATGCTTGGAAAACCCGACACTTGGGTCGGTGCCTTGAAAATAAAGTGAGTTTCTAAAACTCGCGGTGCGGGAGACGTACTGGAGGTACGGTCTTCCCGTTCTCGCCTTAAGGACCGATTCCTTAGGAATTACATCCGAGCATATGTCAAGTACGACCACATGGGTGATATTGGGACATCCTTGGCTGAGTAACTAGCTAGGCTAGGGAAATCTTGATGCCAAGGGACAAGTGGATTCGCCGAGGTGGTGTCGGGGAGGACCCTTGGGCTTCCTGGCACAGTATGGTCTGGGACCTAACCTGGTGTTGGTCCGTGGGACCCCTCTCGTTGGCATAAGATGACCCTGAGTCGGCTTTCAAAATGCCTTGTCGTGAAAGCCTCAAGGTCGCCAGACATGGCTGTGAGTCATGGGCTGGGTGACTCGGGGTTAGTAACGTCGTGTGGGTAAAGTGTACCCCCTCTGCAGAGGATAACAACTGTTCGAACAGCCGTGCCCACGGTCATGGACGGATGTGAGGTGATTCCTTAGCGTAGTTTTGTTGACTACTTTGTGAACTGCTGTTGGTGTGAGAAACTCTTTCTGTGCTTAAGTTGTGACTGTTGGAGTAGCTGGTGTTGGTAAACGATTGGCAGGAAGCCTCTCGTGCCGACGTGCTTGATTTGTGGCTGTTGGAGCAGCCGGTGTCGGTAAACGATTGGCAGGGAGCCTCTCGTGCCGACGTGCTTGTTTTGTGGCTGTTGGTGTAGCCGGTGTCGGTGAACGATTGGCAGGGAGCCTCTCGTATCGACAAGAACCAATCTATACAATTTCACTGCTCCGGCCGGATGAGACGCACTTTCTCGTCCGTGTCGTTGAGAAGCACTCACTTAGATGTTTCTGAAAGCCTTAAACTAAAATCGAATGCGAAAAATAACTGGCTCTCCTTTGAAGCTTGCATCAAACACTTAATTCCCTTGACTTGCTGAGTACTCTCGTACTCACCCTTTCTCTATATAAATAACCCCCCAGTTCTCGAAGACGAAGAGATGGACCCTGCTGAAGAAAAGTTCTTCCAGGAGCAAGCAGACTACGAGCAGTAGTAGGGTTTCGGCCTTTCCCGAAGGCTTTGCTTGTGGCTTAGGGCTAGTCTCCGCCTTTCCGCTTTCGCCTTTTTGTATTGCTGTTGCGAACTCGGGATCTGTCCGCAGTTCCAACCTTGGTTGTAATTCTACTCTTAATAAAGAGACCGTTGTTGTTGTGATATTCTATCTTCCTGTGGTACCAGCACTATTTTCCTGGGACTGGTATAGGTATACAGGTTAATTTGGATCGCCTTACTCTGGCCGCCGTTCGGGGCTAGTTTGGGGTGTGACACTGCCCGATTGGTGAGGGTGTAGACAGTGAGCCACGACTCGGGGTCGGTTTTGTCGTCATACTTTTCAATCCCAGTAGGCTTGAAACCACTCGGCCAATTCACTCGACGCAGGTCCCGAGTAAAGGTAGCTACTCCCCCATCGCCGTATTCGGGGGAATATCTTCGTCATTTGCGATGAGCATGATTTTCCCACTCACAGTAGCGTTGGTTGAGTGTATTCCTTAGACCGCTACGAGTAGGCATCCGGGAGCCGCTCTAGTAGTCGAAATTGTTATGATGGTTCATATCGTGGGGCGGTAGCCAGAAACGGTGTCGAGCGTGGGAATCAGCCGACTGGTCTTGATGCCTTCTCTTCCTAGTGGTGGTGCTCATTAGATTTGGTATGTGTCTTGCTACACTCGGGCTTTTGGTAGTCTCTGGAACGTAATGGTGGTAGGCGATTGCCAGCAGACGTCTTCGCGGTGGATTCATCAACTTGCCGATTGCTTTCGACGCCCTGTGGTACGGTGGCAACGACCATGGTCTTCACCTTGTTTAGGATTTGTGTCACGTTGGCCAGAGTAGCATCGATGATGGAGTCGAGCAGGGTGACGGCCGCGACCGTGTTTTGTTGTTGTTGACGATCGTTAAGTACCAATTTTGACCGCCAACTTGTATCACAATTAAAGGAAAAATTAGCATTTCTTACACATATCCTAATAATGAATAATGTAGTTGTACTAGACTTGGAGAACTAATATGAATGCAGAGATTTAACACCAAAATAAGAAGAAATGAGGCCAGCATGCAAAGAAACACACTTCTCGTGAATTACATGTGGGCACGAGGATTGATGGGCCCACAAGTCAGTACAAACTGACTTAAAGTGAGGCCAAACCACCAAGAACTGACCAAGGGGCCCACATGTCATCCTCCCAATCAAAGGCGGTGGAGAAAGGCGGTGGCCAAACCCAACTTGGCGCCCCTAGCATCCCCCTTGCACGTGGCGACTCCTCATTCACTCCCAATGGCGGTTATGCCCGTTTACCGGCCTACAACCGACTTAACTACCGTCATTTGGAGGCTATATAAGGAATAGCTCACTTCACTAGCAAAACACATCTCAAGGAGCTATTCTCTCTTTCTCATATTGTATTCTATATAATTTAGTAGAAATAAGCATAGGAGCTTCGGTCCTATAGTCTTCTCGGAGTTTCGGGTATGTCTTCAATACTTTATTCTTCTTGTAAGACTATAGTCGGATTAATAGAATTACTTTTTTTTATTTAATTATGCTTATAGTCTATGTATTTTTTATTGAATATGTGTTCTATAAGTTGTTTATACTTTATATATCTACTTCATCCTAGGCTAGTCAATCAATACTACGATAATGGTCCAATAACCTTTATAGGTTGCTCTAACTTTAACTTGTTCATTCGTAAGGTGAGAGTCTTGAGGGAGTTAGTGATATTGTTTACTAGCATAAACTTGGTGTTTAGGCTAGATAAATGTTGTTGGATGTGGGTGTGCCTCACGAAAAGTGAGGTAGACGGCAGGTGGTGACAACCCTGTCCGTCCTTTGTATTCCTCTACGTTCGAGTATGATATAAGATTACGTAAATGTCATAACCACGCTGACAGACCAGCAGAGAGTGGTGTCTTAGTGGTACCTAGGTGCCTGGAACTATGTACTATGTTGTAAGTATGTATATGTTAAGTGTATACTAGACATATTTAAATTAGAAATACATTTGTACCTTAGTTTTCTCATGCTAGTTTCTACTAACATTTATTATTATGAGGTGAATCTCCTTCTGTGTCCACTACCTTATGATTATCATATTAACCCCTGTTTGGACTATGGTGGAATAATTATAGATTGATTGGAAATAACAAAATAATTATCTATGTGTCGTCGCCTTCCCTGTGAAAATAAATATGATACCCATGGGAATACTTATGGGTAAAATGCTACAGCGGTATCCATGCGCTTGCGGCTTTAGGGTGAGTTCGATGGTAGGAGTTGGGAGCTATTCTCCCGGGTACGCAAAACGGAGTAATTCATTAGTGCAGAATTAATTAAGTATTATTTCAATTTTTTTGAAAAATAGATTAATATGATTTTTTTCAAACAACTTTCGTATAGAAAATTTTTGCAAAAAATATACCGTTTAGCCGTTTGAAAATTGTGCGCGCGAAAAACGAGAAAGGTGTGTTGGGAAAGTTGGATGAAGAACACAACCTTATATGTGAACGTAAGAAATACCAACAGTTGTGACGTGAAAAAAACATTGGTATTGTCGACACGGTCTGGAGTATGGCATCGCGGGATCTATGCCCTGCTAAGGCTAAATCTCATTTTCTTCGGTCTTCCTCCTCCTTGCGTTTGCATTCCTCCTCTTTACTCTTGCGTTCCACTTCGAACTTGGCTCGTTCTTCTTCGGCAACTCTCCGAGCGACCGCCAAGTCGGTTTCTCCGACGTCTGCCATAAAACCATAAAAAAAGAGTGGAGTGTAGTCGTCGTTGAACACGGAGCTACCGATAGTCTCGGTGCTGACATTGTCGTAAATCTTCAGAAGGACTGACGTAGTCGGCAATCTCATTCGACGAACAGGATCCAAAAGGTTGAAGTATGACACCGACCTCCCCGAAGCCTGGTATGGCCGTAGCCGAAGCTGGCTCAAATTGGGACCTATGAGGAAACGGATCTAGATCCAAACGTCGCAACGAGTAGTCGAGGGAGTTGCATGATGATTGGTGGATATGCCTCCATCTTGTTAGGGAGGCTGCATGAGGATTGGTGGATATGCCTCCGAGTGGTTTGAAGCTGACTTGGGGAAAAGAACTCTTCGGTAGGTCTCGGTGGTGTTTGGTAACCCTAATAGAGCCAACTAATGATTGTCCCTTTTCGACAGGTTCTAATCCGAGTCGAGGAGAGAGATCTTGTCCATCGCATTTGTCGGTGAAAAACTTGACGCAACCCCTTTCTGGCGTACCAACTGTCAAAACTAAAATTCGACAATATGAAAAGGGGTTAGCGTACAAGATCTAAAGTGGACAGGTGATGAGCCAAAGGTTTATACAGGTTCAGGCCTTCTCGACGAGAAGTAATACCCTACTCTTGTTTCGGGGATTGTATCTGCCGAGCGATGTATTGATCTGACGATCGAGTTGTGATTGTGCCCTCAGGGGACATCCTGTCCTCTTTATATAGATTAAAAGGACATGATTATAAGATAGAAAGCTAACCGAATACGGTATAAGTTTCCTAAATTCATTTTACAATATTATCGAATCAGGACTTATAGGCCGCTCCTTATACAAAAGAAACGTAATACCCAAACCTTGACCCATTACATATTCAATATACATAATCACTTATAATCAGTCGGATAGTTTAGCCATGTGAATATGTGGTATCTATAGTCCCAACAATATGAACTAGCGGTACTTAGGCCTTGGCTCTCAGTCGAACCAATCAACAATAGCGGCTAGTCAATAAAAGTATCAATACAATTTACAGTTTGCAACTCCACCCGTGCGGCAAAGACATGATCAGAGAAGATGGAACCAACCTATCTCTGAGTCACACTCTTTCTCTGGAGAATTTCTGGACGTGTGCTTCCTCCACACCTCGTAGCGGCAGTGGCGGCAGCAACTAAAGTCGATAGGCATAAACCCTAAACAACTTGATAAAAACCAATCTAATCTTTACATGGCCAGACCTAGGCCTATTTATTTGGTGCATGCATGCATTTACGGTTGTCTCAACCGAATCCAACTCCAACACCTGATTGAACATGGACTTAATAATTTAACTAGCTAATAAATTTAACATATGACAGATAGTAAAATAATACAACAAGAGTACTAATTATTCAATTAGAATTGTGTTAAAATTTGTGCCATGTATTATTCGACATGTGCATGGTGTGTAACCATCTTCTGTTTGTCTAAGCATCTCTGCTTATTTTGCTCAAGGCTGTTTTTCTCGTGCTCAACGCATTGGTGCATTGATTTTCTTATATCACAAAAATTGACGAAGATCCAATTTTGATAGAACACCTATTTATTTTTATAAATTATTGACCGTAGAAATATCTGGAATCGCCTTGGTCTCATTATCATTTAGTTTAAAACATTTGAATGTCACCGTATATTTAATTAGTTTCATGTTAGCATTATTGTTGTACCCGTTATTTCATATATGATTAGATCTACAATATTATCATCTTTTACGGAGATTTTCAATCCACATTTTCAGACTGACTTCCGTAAAAAAAAAAGCTTTCAAGAATACATGTAAACTTACCAAAAAGAGAATCTATTTTGTTGCAAGCAGAGATACTCCTGCTTAACGCCAAGAGAAGCTGAGATGGGATCTTTCGTTCAGCCCAAAAGTAATTAAAAGTTTAAAACCATCACGCCTCAGCACTAATTTTTCATAGAAGAAATCTCCCACGGTCCCACCTGTCAACCACGGAAGAACCCACAGAAACTACTTGGCTGGCAACCCAACCGCATATCCCCCCTCTCCCCGCCGCCGCCGCCGCCGCCGCCGCCGCTCGCCGGAATTACCCGCATCCGCACAGAGACGCCCCCGCCGCAGAGGCCCCACATGTGGCGCCGAGCCGGGCAGCTCCGCATCCACCTCGCGGCGGCGGCCGGAGCGGCCGGCCGCGGCGCCAGGAGGACTCCACTGCCGCCTGTCCCCACCGTCCCCTCCTCTTCCTCCGCCTCTACCACCGGCGATCTCGCAGCCTTCGCTCGGGGTTGCTCCTCCGCCGGCGCGCCCTCCCGGAGCCTCTCGGACCGGGCAGGAGGAGGAGGAGGAGGCGAGTGCTGGAGCTGCGGTGCGAGCGGCGCGTTCCTCTCGTGCGGGTCCTGCGGCAGCGTGCAGCCCGTCGACCCCGCCGTCGACTACTTCCGGATCTTTGGCCTGTGAGTAGCTGCTGCTTGGCATGTCCGCTTGCCGTATAATAATCGATTAATCAGACGCTAATGCTATTGTCTTTTGGTTGCGAATGAATCGTGCCGGTATGTTAAATTCTAGTGTATTTTGGGTATAATAATGGGATTGTGCTGTGATCGTCATAATATAACCTCTCACCTCGTAGGCACTAACTATGCGCCACTCACACACGGATGATTTCTATGTTCTTGCCTTCTTTGTATAATGTGTGGCGCAAATAAGTGTTCCTTGTTTAATGGGTTATGCAGAAAGGGTAACTGGACACTAACTTTTCTGGCTAGGAAGAAAATGATCCTACTGGTAGTAGCATTGACAATTGCAATAATCCTTACAAGATATGTGCATTTTGATGCAACTCTTAGGTTGGCGAAAACATGCTGTCATTTTAGGGAATTTTCTGCAAGGCAATGTAATTAATGTACTGATCTGTAATATTAAAAAAAATAAAAGAATGATTGGGAGGTGGATTTGGGATTATCTAGATATATTTCAAAGTTCATATTCCAACCTGCTTTATCCACGGATCTTACCCAGGGGAATATCTCAACCGACTGTGTAGTTTATTATGCTGATAAGTTCCTGAAATTCATGTCCACCTTGGCTGTTTAGGTAACAAGGCGAGTTGTTTGCTTGGTGACGGTTTTGTAATTTTTTACTTATTTTCTTAATTCTTATAATGTTATTAAATTTCCAAACCCCCCATCAAAAAAATACTAAAACTTATGAGCATCCCAGTTGCACAACTTAGGTATCCGTGATATCCACACTGCATATTTCAGCTCCTGTAATGATATTGCAAATTCACAGTTGTTGCAATGATTTGCTTCATGATAAATATTGTGGTACCATCATGTTAATCACGTTATGAATTTTACTCTTAAAATAATTTTCAAAATTTTGTATAATCGCATAAGTTTCTGTTAATATTTTATATGCCTTAATCATGCATCAATTATTTACTTCATTAATTTGGCAGAGAAAGAGAATACAACTTAAAGGATAACAATTTAGAAGGGAAGTACAAAGACTGGCAGAAGAAGTTACATCCTGACCTAGTTCATTCTAAATCTGAGGTCTCTCCCTGGCATTCTTAGCCATTCTATGGTATTCATACCTTCATCTTTGAAACAATTTGTGATTTGGCTTCTGTTTTTTGTAGAAAGAGAGAGCCTTTGCTGCTGAGCAATCAGCACTTGTAATTGATGCATACCGCACACTGAGCAAACCTTTGTCAAGGGCATTATACTTGGTAAGTTCTTCCAGTAGTATTTCAAAAGTACAGTTTATTTTGTCTCATTTTAATTAACTCATCTTAGTTATGATTCTATATGGCTAAACTATGGCTCCACCCAAATAATATTGAAAATATACTTGACCTGTGAACGTATGACCTTTTTCACAAGGCACATCTGTGTAAATAAGCATTTGCATCATCATTTAAATTGCTTCTCAACCATTCGAACCATTTGGCAGCTGCAACTAGAGGGGATGCCCATTGATGAAGAGAAGACTATAACTGATCCTGAATTTCTTATGGAGGTAATCTGTTTGAATCTCTTTCTGTGGTTCCCATGCAGCCACTACAATCACTAGTTTATATTTATATACCACTTGTGTCAATAACTTCACACAAAAGTAATAATTGCAATGGCGTGCATATTTCAATTCGAGATCAAGTTCAATAAACAAAAGCTATATTTCTACATAATTTGCAGATGATGGAGATGCGTGAAGCAGTTAATGAGGCCAGTGATCCTCAAACCCTGGAGGAGATACAATCTCAGGTTCTGTTGAGCAGAATTATGTCGTGTCATTATTTGGAAGCATAAATACACTTGAATGATTTCTAGGCTCACATTATATGTCACCTTTCTCAGATTAAGAAAAAGCTCGAAACCTGGTCCCATTCCTTCCAGGAAGCATTTGAAAAGAGGGATTTCGACTGTGCAGTGAAAGCTACACAGAGAATGAGGTACTATGAACGTGCAGTGGAAGAAACCATAAAGAAGCTCTAATTGTGAAGTGTACAGTGGCAACAGATGTGGAGGCTAGTCCATATGTTCTTGTGTTCCTGGATGACCCATGTTTGCTACATTGCTCTTAGGATGAAATAATGCCAGATGCTTCCTCACCAGCCATCGCTCTCTTCACTCCATGGTTGAACTTGTAATCAAGGTCTTCCTCTGTACCGGCGATCTGTATTGCAATGCCTCTGGTGACAATGCTGCAGGAAGGAGAAATACATATTCCATATTTCTCTTTGCTGTAAAAAGATTTCATCACAGATATATACAGGCAGCGCTAGGTAGACAAATGAAATGGAAATTGATATTCGTTATTACCAAGAATTAAATTCATTCTTTGTTCAATAAGTTACATGTAACTTTATGGTACGCTTGAAAAGTCCGAGTGGCATGATTGGGCGCAAAACAGTTTGTACCTCTTTGGATGGAGTTTTGGTTTAGACAAGATGCATGGACAAGTTGATGTTTTAAGCTTGCAGAACGTAACTCTGCTAATTTGGTGAATCATCATGCCAAACACAATTGCGTTCTTATTTCAGATTTCAGAATTCCATGCATTTTGAGTTCAAAATATATATTGCATAACGTTTCATAGAGATATGCTGGACATGTAGAAACTGTCACGGCAATGTCACAAAATTGAATACCTTACAAGGCCAGTACATGGTACACAGCGTTGCGCCTTCATCCATATTGAAGCGAAAATACCATCTTTGAACAACAATATAATAACCAAATGCTGCAATTATACAACACCGTCACAGAACTTTGGAACCATACATGTATTTGATGATTCACTCCAATTACCACGCTACCCAGTGCAAGATGAATTCGAAGAGTTCTGTAGCCACAGAAGACGCCCGTCACCATTCTGAACCATATACATATATGTGGCCTAGACAAGTCATGTCCATGGTTAGAATCTTAGAGAAATCGACAAAGATCATAACCTATACCAGTTCGGCGTGGTACTAAAGTACTTAGCAGAATTTGAAATCCCAGTTTTTTTTTATCAGAATTTTCTCTATTAGAAGATTATCAAGATTCCCACTTGAGCTTCACTGAAAGACTAGTAAACGTGAACGTGGAATCCATGCTACCACAAAAAATATGAGCGCTAGAAAAATGGTATATATTACGCATATATCTCTGCGTATGAATGAACCATAGAATGCTACAAAGCAACAATTGTGGAAAAACAACAAACCGCCAAGTCTTCAGGAATTTGTTTTATCAAGGAACTCTCCCTTTGTATCAAGATGTAATCGTACCGTAACACAAGCTTTGACTTACTTTTCTATTTTTTTTAAATGAAACATTACCTTCCTATTCAGCACGTTTTCAACGGAACTGAGGATGGTGTGAGGGCTTTCAGACAGCGCAATGCAAAAGCTTTGAATCTCTCTGTTGTCTGCGTTGGTCTCTTCTGGAATTTTTTGTTTCATATTCTCTTCAGTTGCAGACCCTTCCTGTTGCTTTTGGCCTTGTACTAATCCTGTTGTAGCGTTACCTTTTCAGCTGAAGTCCTGGGCTTCCTTCTGAACAGATATAGAAACGAAGATAAGTAGCAAGAATAGCAGCAAAACTTTGCAACTTCAGTTCAACACATAGTTTACAGTTGATGTATTGCAAGGTATCGAGTAACAGCAAAGGTGCTTTACTTATACCTATCAAGCCATACAACAGTAGGAAAAAATCATGTGTGGTTCATTTGGTGCTCATACCATTTCCTGAGACTTTCATCAGTAAACCTATCCTTACTAATATCACAAATTAAGACCAGAGCACGAGGGCAGACCATGGCAGTGAGCAGTGAGCTCCCTGATGATTAAAACGCCTGAGTCAGTGCTAAAATTTCTACTATCGGATTCCAGTACAGGGAATCAGCACTAAAAAAAAAATCCTAGAAAAATTTCTACTATCAGATTCCAGTACAGGGAATCAGCATCAGGAAATTTCCTAAAAAAGGAATGGATGGTGGATGCTACCTCCACATACTACAAAGACTTTTAGCTTTGCTTATAATCTCTGAGCAGTCTTGTAAGTGAAGCAAAGTAATTATAAAACAAACCTATAAAGAAAAACTGTGATACAAATAACAAAATGAAACTTTGATCATGCATATACATGTTAACTGTGTGAACAGCTTGATGGAAGTTACTTCACAAGGAACTTTAATCAATCACACTGCAAGTTAGAAGCAATTGAGCATATTGAAAGTAGGGGAGATCAAAGCACAGACTGGTGTTGAGAGGTTCACAACTATTTACCAAAACAACAAATGTCAACATTCAATGAAGCTAAAAAAATGTTGTGCGCCTGCAAAGAGCATTGCGTACGCGCACACATTGTATATACAAGTCAATTCCACATTCAAGGGAGGGATCTGCCCTCCTGAATACCGCTCAAAAAGAGGATCACCTATACAAGACTGGATTGCTGGAGTTAATCATTAATAAGAAACAACATTCTGTATTATGCTTTGGGGAGAAAATGCTGGCAATCTTGTACAGTTACACTGCATAAGAAAATAAGGTTGCATGTGAAAAACCAGAAATGGAACAAAACAGAAATAGAAAGCATGTTTACACTCAAAGCAAGATTGTTCATGCATGACAGTGTAAGGTACACATTTCTACATGCATCGAACAGTGCTTATACAGGCAGGAAGAACAAACATTAGCTGCAATATGTGGATTGGACAATCAGCAGATTGAATAACAGTGGTTCTTTGAATTCTAATCGGTAGAGTATCAGTGAATACATACCCATTGCCATATCCTGGACCGCAATCAGTGGAGATAGCACTGCTGCCATCGAGAGGCATCCTGGTTAGAGAAGAATGAATGCACCAGGTTAACTCACGTAGAGGAGGGGGGTGGCAAGGGACAGGCTGCAGGGGCAAGAAATCAACAGGGGCTGTATCTTTAGCGATCTCAGCTAGGTCCTACAGTAGGCTACTGTTGAATGAAGAAGAAATGTCAAAGCAAGAGAAAGAAGGAATACCTTATAAGGTCCTCATGCAGCATGTATTTCAACAATTCACCACCGTAAATTTTGGTGAAGTGTTCCTCTGATTACTGATGTTCTTGGGAAAAGTAGGGCATTTCGAATATACTGAAAACAATAATGTTTCTAGTTCAAATGCTCGTACCACATACAACTCTTGTTCCAATAAGTAAGTTGAACATGGAGCACTACTCATGATAAATTTTCAACAGAGCATGTGAATTAAGAATATGAATTGGCAACAAGTGAATCTGAGAAGGTCCTTCGACTCCGCAAGTGCCATTTTGACCGGAGAACAGAATCAGCTAGTTTGTGCTTGCCCTCCAAGTTCAGACCATGGACAACGGTTCTGAAGTTTACTGCACTGGGGATGATACCACTATTCAGCATGTCATGAATAAGCTGCAACCCATCCTCTGATCTACCTGCCTTACAGAGGCATGACATGAACATTGAGTAGGTCTCAAAGTCTGGCACCGGTCCGTTCAGTTTCATGTGTTGGAAGACATCCCAAGCCTCCGAAACCATACCCATTGCCATATGACCACGGATCAATGCAGAGTAAGTGACAACGGTAGGCTCACATCCATTTTCTCTCATCTCCTTAAGCACATCCATCGCTTTGGAAACATCTCTTTTCCCCAAATAATAGATCATGAATGAGGTATACATATGTGTGCTTTGAGGTATACCTAAATTCTTCATTTCTGCAAGCTTAGCTGAAGCATCTTCAAAGCGATCCCTCCTTAACAACGCGTGAATGAGACTCCCATACATATATTCACTCCTTGAGCAACCATATTTCTCAATATTATCAAACAAACTGAGAGCTTCAGCCATTCTATCAGACCTGCACAATGATCTAATGAGTATGGAGTAGCCAGCCTGAATAGAAAATCCACGTTTACATAGTAGTACTACTGAGCTTTTAGCACGATCTATCATCCCACACTCACATAACGCAGAAAGATATGTGCAAACCATTCCATTGTCAGGTATATAGCCTGCATGACACATTTCATGGAAAATCTTGATTGCAGTATCTACTTTCCTCCCTTTTCTGCGGCTGAGGTACATTATCAGGTGACTGTAAGTAGTTTTGTCAGGCTGAAAGCCACCCTGCTTCATCTGGTAGAATGTTTCAAGAGCCATTTCAGTCAGACCAACATTTCCATACTGACAAATCATGACATTCCATGTATCCACTGTTGGGCAACATTCTGCCCATACCATCTCTCTGTAAAGGAGCCTCATGTGCTTAAAATCTTTTGCAGAGCCAGCGAGTTTTATGGCTGTGTTATATGTCTTTGTTGTCTGCATGTAGTAAGATCGTTTGCCTACCCAAGAAAAAAACTGTAAAGCAGCACGACTATTTGCCTTACAGCGCTTCATAATGGCATCAACAAGATCTGGAGTAAAAGATAGTGATGTCATCTCTAAAGCCAGTTGTATTGAGCTCCAGCAGTCAGAAGATGACAGAATCCGACATATTTGTTCAACGTCTTCGTTGTTGTAATCCTTTGCTCGTTCTACGTTCTGTGTGTCATCACAACGCAAGCTACCTGAGACCTCACAGTCTTCATACGAAGGATGACCAACAAACTCCAGTGTCCTTTCCTTCTCTTCCAAACCAGATCCAGATGATTTTTTAAACTTATCAATGTAGTCAACTTGATCCAATGTTCTGCATTGCAGCTCTTCTATAGGGCTACAACAATTAAAAGATGTTTGCATCCTCTGAACGTTGCTGGCTTCTTCCAAATAGTGATTGTCACGCAAAGCAAAAATAATCCTGCTGAAAGTTTGCTTGGAAGGCCTGAAATCTGATTCCAGCATTTCCTTCAGAAGTTTTAGTGCTTCAAGAGGCCTGGAGGCCTTACAGAGCTCTTGGATGAACACTGTATAAGCTTTCAATGTGGGTTTCTGACTGCTCCCATTGATTTTCCTAAATGCATCCCATGCTTCAGATATAAGTCCGCTACGAACATGCCCTCCTATCAGTGCTGTGATTGTCACAACGTCTGGTTCAATACCATTTTCCTGCATTTCCTCATACAATCCACATGCTGCTTCATGTTGATCAAATGCAAAGAGGTGTTGCATGAGCTGAGTATAAGATGATGCCAATGGAACACATCCATATTCCCTCATTTCCTGCAGCAACTCAAGTGCCTTCATACGCTCTCCTTTCCTCAGGTAACCATCAATGAGAAAACCAAAGGTGGCACTGCTCACAGATGACTTGCTTTTCATGTACTCCATAACTTGAAGAGCTTTATCGATCCTTCCATCTTTGCAAAGACCCCTCAATAGGATTTCAAATGCAGATGAGTTAGCAATGGACTTGTTCATCATCTGCTTGAAGATTTTCTGAGCCTCTTCTATTTTTCCTGAAACACAGAAGCTCCGTAGAGCTTCCAGATAACAATACTCCTCTGGATACTTCATGCTCTTAATCATATCATCTCTGACATAAAAAACACCTTCAGCATTATCTGATCCTGCAAGACAACACAATAGAAGTCGAAAAATGACAGATCCAACCTCCATGTTCCTTGGCATATCTTTGTAGAACTCAAGAGCAAGCTCGGCCTTTGCAGAATTGCATAAAGCATGAAGTATCGTCCTATAAACTTTACTATCTGCTGCCACATGTCTCGATTTCCCCATAGCCTGAAAGGTAGACAGCATCTTGCCAATCTGCCTTGCCTTCCCATAACTGGATATGACGATTGTCCATGTCTTGATGTCCTTCAAACACATTTCCTTATCCATCTCATCCATCAGCTTCTCCATGGCTCCAAAGTTCCTCTCCTCACCAGCAATGTACAGCATTGCATTGTACGTCTCCGTGGTGTGCTGGAATCCTGGAACTTGCCTAACCAAGTCAAAGAATTTGAACCCCAAATGCCTCTTCTTGAAGCACCTGTTGAGCACCAAGCTCACAAGCCTCGGTGTATATGTAACTCCCAGGTTCTCTAGCCTCTGTTCCACGGATGATCCAGGCACCTCTGCACGCAAAACTTCTGTTACCCTATGCACAACCTCACTAATGTTCTCAACATCTCCAGCATTTGCATCGCCCTCCTCCTGGATAGACAGTTCACTGTCTGGAGCACCGCCTGTTACACTGCTACGAGGCCCGATCCCACCATCAGGAAGGAACCCAAGACCGTCATTGTTCGGAACGCTACCGGTGAAAGAACCAGAAGTCGCAGCCGCAGCCGCTCCCTCTGGGGCAATTGGACGAGCACCTTCCGTGCACTGTGCAGTGTCATGGCCAAGGAGGCCACACCGCTCCTGCCCATCTCGCCGAGGCTGAAACGCGGGGTCATCGCTGGCGGAGCCGGCGGCAGGGGCGACGAGACCGGAGAGTTCTTGGAAGAGGCACGGGCGGGGCCCGCCGCTGTCCTTGCGAGGCGGTGGGCGGCGAGGAGGCCTGCTGGAGGAGGGGGAGGAGGTGGTGGTCTTGGAGCGAGAAGCGGGGTGGAGGAATGGATGGTGGCGCCGGCGTCTGGACCAAAGGGGAGAGGCGGAGGAGGAGGAGGAGGAGAGCAGCCTGGCGGCGGTGCTCCTCCTCGCCATGTACATTCCCCGGTTTGATTTTGCGGCGAACATTCCCCTGGTGGGGGCGTTGAGAAGGCAGTGGTTACGTGGCGGCGGAGATGGAGGCGGAAGGCGGCGCGGGGAGACCGGAGAAGGGGGAGAAAATGGAGTCGTACGGGCGGAGGGAGGAGCGGGTTAGTGTGACGGCTCGCCGAAGGGGGACCTCGCGGGGGTCGGCGGCGGCGGCGTTGGGGGGCCGGGGGATCGCCGGTCGCGAGGCTCGTCTCGGTGGAGAGGAAGGGAGGGCTGTGATACGATGGATCTACATCCGACGTCCGAAAATTATCGGTACTTGAAAGGGAAACTCCTGTATGGATATGCCAGTATACCAGTTAGTATATTCTTATTCTTATAAGAATGGGTTACTTCAAGATTACTAAATTCGATGTTTCTATCTGACTACTAAAAATGTTATACAGTTTCAACAAAATAGCTTATGTGTGTTAACGTCAACATGATATTGTAGGTATTTGTGATACTAAATAGGTAATAGATCTCGTATCATGGTATCAAACATGATACGGATAGGTACCTACCTAGATATCATGCTGATATCAATATGATATCGCAAGTATAAAATTTGGTACGGGATACCATGTTTATGTCATTATAACGTCAGCTAACGGTATACCGCTTTGTAGTATTTTTATTTTTCCATTTTCTCACCTTTCTATGGATCTAAGGGCATGTACAAAGACAAAATTTGATATCAGCTCTTAGTTATTTTTTATTACTCTTCTTTTTATTTTCCCCATCCTCATGCAATAAAGTTTTTTTAATTAGTGCTAAGAGTCAACTTAGAGTCAACGTCATGCATAACAACGTTATTCCCTTTCTTCCCCTGACTCTTTCATATCATCAAATATACTTACGTAGTAACGGAGAGAGAGCCCATTAATAAACATCATTGTACTTGCCCCAATCCCTCTGTTTTTAATAGGTAACACAATTGAGTTTTGGCATTATATTTGATCGTTTATCTTATTAAAAAATATAAATACTATTATTTTGTTTTGACATGTTTTATTATTAAATAAATATTAGGTGTGACTTATACTTTAATATTTACACTAGTTTTTGAATAAGATGAAAGGTTAAAAGCTAAAAGTGTTATATATTATGAAAATGGAGTTAGTATTATGGTAGTACCTCTTTCTTTTATTAATTTGGTATTTGTTTTTTAATTTGATATTTGTATTAAATTTTTAGGGGAACACACTCACGTGTTTAATGGGAATATGCTTATGCATATGGTGGTGTGAATGTGGTAACTTAACCTTTATGTGGTGCAAAGATCTATCTTCCTAGGTGGGCCGTCGGTCTGCATGCAAAGATCGATGATTTTCGCAGACCATTGCAAGCATGTGGCTCGTGCGCCTGCCTGCAAAAACACTTTTTGACCGCCTACAAAAATCGTGGCACCCTCAACGGGCGTGGCCTCCACACGGCAGCCTCAACGGGCGTGGCCTCCACACGGCAACGCGTGGCCTCCTCTCCAGGGCATGTGCCGGGCGGCCTCCCTACGGTGGTGTGCCAGTGGCCTCCCCACAACAAGTGCGCAGCGGCTTGACAGGATTGGGGGCCCACGCATCTTCCCCGCTGGTCGCCCCATCTCCTTCCCTCGTCATGAGCTCGGAGGCTTCCAGATCCGACTACCACGAGATTGTTAATGCTTAGATCCGGCCACCACAAGATTGGGGACGTCTAGATCCGACCAGCTGGGAGGGGCACTCGACAACGGTCGGCACACTGGTGGGAGGACTTCACCACGGTGAGCGTCGGCAGCGGCGGTCGACGCACTAGTGTGAGGGCTTCACCATAGCAAGCACTAGCGACGGAGATGTTGTTCTCTTTCTTTCATATCTGTGTTCTTGGATGCTGACTTGTGTATGTTTAATTCTGTAAGTTTGTTATTCGATTTTTTTGGAAACCTTCAATCACAGACGTTGATGAATATGTTTTTGGATGGGGATGTATCGATTTGATGCATCGATCGAGCTAATTTTTTTTAATTCGTGTAACCTCATAGGTCTGATTTTTCCTCATTAGTTCTGTCTTAGCGATGCTGGTTGGAAAACTGGCATCGATAGATTGTTCTGTACCAATGCATCCCCGTGCCCTGTCATCGTCTCAGTTCGTTCTGTCACCTTTGCCCCCATCGGATCCAACGTCCTGTCCTGTTGTGGCGCATGCGTCGCTAGCTGAAGAGGAGGGCGACATGGCCAGTGAAAATGAGGCGAGCACTACAACGGTACCCCTCATCTGTGTCGGGCTGCAACCCACATCTGTGTCGGGTATGGCGCCCGACACAGCGCAAAGGTCAGTGATGTGAGGAATCATCTCAAACGGGCATAAGTCCGTCACGGATGAAGCTATCTCAATCGGGCCTCAACTAATGCCCGTCACCGATAGCTTTGATCGAGACGACCAGTCAAATTATAGCCCGTCACGGATGACTATCTCAATCGGGCTACAACTATAGCCCGTCACAGATGACTGTATTCTCAATCGGGTTTTAACTATAGCCCGTCACGGTTGACTATAACTCAATCGGGCTTTAACTTATAGCCCGTCACCGATGAGTATGACCACAAAAAAAATAAATACTGTTTTTTGGCTAGCCTCAGGCCTGTGCTAGCCATGCCCGCTGCAAAATAACAGAAATAATCCCAGCATCCCCATCCCAGCATCCCCATCTCAACATTCACATATATTCATATATATTCACACATCCGAGCATCCCCATTCACATATGCCATTCACATATATTTTACAGAAATAACATTCATATTCACACATGCATACTGGTCACATGCATAGAGATAACAAATATAATAAACATAAATATTACATAATAACATGTGTTTGACAATTCAAACAGGACGTTAAAAAATGTTCATCACTTACACCTGAACCCTAAACATTCCTTTAGGGTGAATAATTTCGCGGAGGATGAAGTCGGCAATCTCCTCACGAATGTCCTCAAAGCTGCTACTCGGATCCTTTAAAAATTTGTCCTACATGTACATAATTCGAAATTAGTCGAACGATCTTTACATACATATACATATATATATACACTTCAATTTAGTTACAACATGTCAGGAATGAGACCACAAACCTCCAATTCAGCCAAAGTCTTCACCTTTTCTTTGNTAATGCTAAATTGGTTGGTGTTTAGATAAATCACCAATATGAGGAGCGTAGGTTGCTTGTTGCTCAGTCCTGTGGAGAATTAGCAGTATATGTTCGTCCTGAGATACGTGATTCCCTTATCTTATCCATTGTGCAACAACTTGTTGAAGATTCTGCAACGGTTGTAAGGGAAGCTGCAACACATAACCTCACATTGCTGCTTCCTCTGTTTCCAAATCTGGATAAATATTATAAGGTAAGTCCTGCATATGCTTAGAGCCAATAATTGGGAAATTTTGTTTCTTATAACTAGTTAAATGTAACCTGTCAGAACTTCCTTTTTTTAGTGGAGAATATATGTTTTGATGAAGAGCTTGCTGCGCTACAAATCAATGAAACATAATACTTATTTTGGAAGTCCTCTTAATTTCCTTTTTGTGTGGTAGGTTGAGGAGCTAATGTTCCAGTTGGTCTGTGACCCTTCGGGGGCAGTTGTGAATGTTGCTCTCAAGGAACTTGTTCCTGCTGTTGTAAGATGGGGAGATAAACTGAATCAGATATTGAGAATCTTACTGGCACATATTCTGGCATCTGCTCAGGTATACATGTTTGTAAATTTTGGGAACCTTATAGTTTCTTTGAAGTGCCACATGTGTTCTGACACAATTGTTATGCTTCAGCGCTGTCCGCCCGTTTCAGGGGTTGAAGGTACAATAGACTCTCACCTCCGTGTTTTAGGAGAGCAAGAGCGTTGGAACATTGATGTCCTCCTCCGCATGTTGACCGAGTTGCTACCATTTACTCACCAGAAAGCTATAGATACTTGCCCGTTTGCTGCTGATCCTTCTACAGGCTCTACGCCAGAAAGCCACTTCTCAGAATCCTGCCTAAAACTGTATGCAGCGTAAGTTGTCTTCCTCTGTGATATTGTGTGAAAACTTTACTACTCCCTCTCTTCATAAATGTATGACGTTTTTGAAATTGAACGGTCTCCAAAGTGTATGTTTGACCGTTATTTTCAGCAGTTGTGCACATGAAGGCACTTGTAAAAACATGATATCTTCAAAGTATATATGGTGGCATCATTTTCGTATGGCTAATCTAGACAGGTTTAGTTATATCAGTGGTCAAAATCAGAATGTTTATTGCACGATCAATTTAATCAAACCATCAGAGTTTATTTATCTTTTATCGACTAATTGTGTCCTGGGACACTTGACAGAGGTGACACAGAATGGTCAGCATTTGAGTGGATGCACACTGAGTGTCTACCGGATTTGATCAAGCTTGCTTGCCTGTTGCCTGCTAAAGAGGATAACTTAAGAACGGTGATCAGGAAGGTAAATTCTACAGACCACGTCAACACCTATGCATATCCTTCCATCATGGTATCATGTATAAAATTCTGACCAATCATTTCCTGAAACTTTTTTAGTACCTATTGGAAGTATCGGGACGTTATGGCATAGATTATCTGGAACACATTATGCTACCTGTATTTCTTGTAGCAGCAGGGGATATTGACAGCAGTGATTTCACCTATTTTCCTCTGGCAACCCAGTCTAGAGTTCGTGGTAAGTATCCTGTATTAATATGGCAAGGCTGTCTGGTTTAAATTTTCCTTTGTTCAACATTTGTATGTATTGTGTTTAAATCTTGCAGGTTTGCGTCCAAAAACTTCTATTGCCGAAAAACTTGGAATTGTGTGTGTCCTTCCATTGTTGTTATCTGGTATTTTGGGCTCTCCTTCAAAACGTCAACAATTAGAAGAATATTTGAGAAAATTACTTATCCAGAACACGAAGGATGGTTCATTTTCTATGCATCACACTGCTGAGATCATTGACGCAGTTCGATTTCTTTGGTTTGTGCTTTAACTAACTGAATGCATAATGCAGCCAATGTCATGATGTTGTTGATATGCTCTATGTTAATGTATCTCACTTATTATCATTATGTAGCATGTTTGAGGAGCACCATGTAGCAGTCTTTAGTATTGTGTGGGAGATGGTTGTGATCTCTGATGCCAACCTAAAAACCAATGCTGCAGCTCTACTGAAAGCACTTGTGAGTGTATCATTAATTCATTACAAGAATGTATTGGTAGTTTCTTGGAGGGTTTACCACCTTTGCCTTCTTGGTTCCATATGTTCCTCATGGTATCGTTGATTGTTTTAACACACAGGCACCCTACATCAGTGTGAAAGTAGCATCGACTCATGTTTTGCCAGCACTTATAACTCTTGGTTCGGATCAAAACCTGACTGTAAAATATGCTAGTATAGAAGCATTTGGAGCTGTTGCTCAGCATTTCAAAAATGACATGGTATGTATACATCTTCATTTATTTTCTTTGATACTTTACATACTTCGTGCATTGCCTTAAAGACTTGCTGTCAGGTTGTTGACAAGATACGAATTCAAATGGATGCTTTTCTTGAAGATGGATCACACGAAGCTACTGTTTCTGTTATTCGTGCACTTGCAGTGGCAGTGCCACATACAACAGATAGACTACGTGAATATATCCTATCAACCGCATTTAATTTCTAAAGTCTTTACTATTTTTTCATGATTCATTAGATTGCTTGTGTGCTCATACGTCTCTATGTGTACATATTTTATTTTCTGTTTTTCTTTGACATTACATACATCTTTTAACTAAGATATTTAAGCTAACGAGCACCCCACCTACTGGAAATGATATTGAGCGGCGTCGTGAGATAGCAAATGTATTCTGTGAAGCACTTCGTGCTGTGGATGCTACAGGTTAGCCTTATCCAAAACTAGCTAATCCTTCCCTTACTTATACCACAACCCTGCAACTTTGGTCAAGTCATCATCTGCATGTATTTTCAGTATATTTTGTTTATATTTCAAGATGCGTTTGAAAAGTATTTAGCAATGACACATTATATCAGGAATTCCATTTACATTAGTTTGTTCACTTGCATATCCAACTTTGATCCCATATTAGCTTGTTATTGTCATATTCTGTCTTAAACTATCAAGTCATTTTTCAGTTTTCACAATGTCCAATGTTAGGTATAACTATGGATTTTTATCATAGCATACTAGTAAACAATAAAACTATGTAACGGAAGTATTTGTGTGACAAACCCAAATGCATTGGTTTCATGTAGTTAATCCATATAATTTGGCTTGTCTATTGATGGTGAATGTTTTGAAAGGTTGACTGTATCCTTGATTACCTAATATAGAGATGGAGTACCATCTTGTACATGGTAAATTGATGCAAGCCAACAGAAGCTTTTGAACAATAGATTATGTTTTCATTTGGAAATCCATTTTAAACAATTTCAGTTTTCAACATCACAGGGCAAAATTAAGGCATAAAATTATAAGTAAATACAGCTGTGCTGTTGCTTGAGAGTGAAGCAATCATGCCCTTTCTGTGTTGTAGTTAAATCTTTATAAGCATATATTATACCTTCGATTTACTTCTATAAGACAATTTAGTTTGACACTCTTCATAATTAAAATTTAACCATTGATGTCTCATAATATGTAGTTATAAAAGATGTAAAACTAGCGTTGTGTGAAAGCATTTTGAATATGATCCTTTCGGTGTATTTTCATACTGAAAGTACTTATAATCTGGCTAATTGTTTGTCAAAGTCTAAAAGGTTGACCTTTTGAAATCAAAATACGCCTTATAAAAGTGAACAAAATGAATGGAAGGATTAATTAATTATATTTTCTTTTTTTGAACAAAACTTAATTATCTTTTGTTTAGAGGGGTAGAACATGTTACCAGTGTTGACAGAATCAACAACTCCTTTGGCTTTTGATTCACACCAGTTTATTAATTGTTAGTAGAGCACTGTTCAGTCATGGTTTAACTAGGGACTTTAATTGATGGTATTTAGTAAAACCCATAGTCATAAGTCTGTTTTGGCTTGGCCATATAGTTCAATCTCCAATGTCTTACATGTGTTTTCTCTTGTTTGTTGCAGATCTTCCTGCTACAAGTGTACGTGATCTGCTTTTGCCGTCAATTCAGAACTTGTTAAAAGATCTGGATGCTCTAGACCCTGCACACAAGGAAGCACTAGAAGTTATAGCCCGCGAAAGGTCGGGAGGTAAACTTGAGAGCCTTGGCAAGGTAATGGGAGCACATCTCGGGATTGCATCATCGATGAGCAGCTTCTTTGGCGAGAGCAGCCTCCTTGTGAAGAAAGAGAGCGGGGAACAACACGATACTGCTGCCACGACCCCATCTCAGCCTACCCCACAAGCTCAGCAAGAGAACACAAGGTTTGGTCGTATAATGTTGGGTGGCTTTGGAGACATGTTACGAGGCAAAGCAAAAGGCAGCGATGAGCCCAGTTAAAATTTAACAAATACATGCCCAGTTGTTAATTCTTCTTTTTTTTCCAGCTCCATTTTCTCTGGTAGCATGTTCTTTTTCACAACCATCAAGGTGGAAATTCTTTTCATTCATTGTTGTAGTGGTAAGGCGGGGAGGTCACGGTAGACATGAGGATACATTTTCCGTTGCTGAGAGTAAAGAATATTTTTGTTGTAATCCTAGATCAAACTTTCTGTATAGAGAACAGGTAAATCATGTTGTACATTCTGATCAGAGTACAGTTTTAGTAATGCGAACTTTACACTGAGTTACAGTTTTAGTCAGCGGTTGTGTTCTTTGAGAGTGCCGCTGTTATAGAGTTGCTGAGATTTATCTGTGCCGCACAATGTTGTTTATAACCTGCGAATCTGCATGGTAAGTTCATGGATTCATGAACCTTGAGTTCAGCACTTAGCAGCGGACCTCAGAATCTTGAGATTCTTAAAGGGAATCCATAGTATGATTTAAGATGAATGACCATTTAATTAGATGCAGATGGTTGCTATTAACATGACCAAAAATTTAATACTACACTATTGCACTAAACAGAGTTGCAGGTGCATAATTTCACCGAGTAAATCCAAAACTAAGGATTTGAATGTTAGCTAAGAGATACTACTGGCATTGACCGGATGAAAGTATGTGTTTACTATATCTATAAATAGCTGGAGCTATTGATTGATTTTTTAAAAAAAGACAACCGTTTGGAGCTATTGATTGATTTTTTTTTTTAAAAAAAAACAACCAGTTTGGTTTGCGTTCAAATCTACGTTCTTGTTTGGTTTGCCTTGTGGGGTTTGTGTCATCTCTTCATATTGTCTCGATCTACCGTTCAAATGACCTGTTTGATAGACCTTTAGCTTTTAACTCTATCTCTCATAAAGCTGTATCGATCTACCGTTAAATGGCCTGTTTGATAGAGTTTTAGCTTTTAATTCTATCTCTCACAGAGCTGTAGTTCAATTAAACAATTACGGCTTCATTAAAAAAGAGTGAAAGCTGTAGTTCAATTAAACAATTACGGCTTCATTAAAAAAGAGTGAAAGCTGAAGTGAACAGAAAGAAATGAACTAGAAAGACTGAGCGGCAGGCCCGGCCCTGGGGACGGGGCAGCGGGGCGGCCGCACTGGAGCCCCGGCCAAAAAGTGTAGGCCTGCAGCAGCTCTGTCGCTACGGACGTGTTGTGGCCCAGGGCTAGCGATCATTAAGCAAACCCGCTGGCATGATTAGTCATAATTAGCCGCACCGGACGATTAGCGAATTAGCGATCGTCGCAATGCCCACATCCTGCAAGGGACGCCGCGTCGACGCTGACGCGCCCACCGTCATCCACACCGCATCCGGCCTCAGGTGATCCCCTCGTTGGCCCATCCGTGACACTGCCCCGTGAAGGTATTGCCTCCATGCGATAAAATTTTCTCCTCGGCTAGCTAGTTTGGTTGCATTCCCAAATCCCAAAGCCCTATTTTAATAATGTCTGTTCATCACAAAAATAAAGCAAGCCATGAAGGGATCAATTGATAACTAAGGATGCAATCATTCAAACTACGTTATGTGCTAGATCACAGTAATAAGTAATAATTGGTAATATTTTTTTAATTAATCCAGTACCTTTGTAATTTATGAGTTCAACAACTAATATATCTTCAATTATCGATCTATTGTTCATATTATGTCATTGAGAAAGTGACAAAAAAAAGTATGCATGAGGGCAGGAAAAAGAAATAAAACGAAACTAGTAGATGAGGTTGACAGAACCACATATGACGCAATGAAAAAAATTAAAAATATATATTAATTATTATTTAGATGTTTATATTAAGGGTCTCTGCTGTTAGTTTTGCCCTGGACCATCAAAACCTTAGGATCGGCCCTACTGAGCAGGGTTTAGGGTGTTCTATAGTTATACTCCAGACTACACTTCTTTAAGAGTTGAAGCTCTGTCAAGTGCCAATTAGAACTTAAGTTGATGACCAAACGTACGGCTCCTAAAAAACACCAACGTTGCGTGAGATGGACCATGCCATGATCTCCAAACCAAACAGTGCTGAATCATTCCTCAAATTACTGAAGCATTTAAGATATTCTACTGAACAATTCAACTGATCCCCTCCTTGCATGTTTTTTGATCAAGTGTTTAATCTGGAAGTCTCGCTTATCAAACTACTGCTTATTAAACAAGCTGATTACCATCAGGATTAGCACTTTGTTCTACTTGATGCTCCCCTCCAGAGAATGGTTTTTTCAATAATGGCTGCATAAGTTAAAAAAAACTAATGAATCCCCCCCCCTCTCTCTCTATAAAAGAACTAAAAAAAATATAAGTGTATATATACACACACACATACATATATATTCTAGTAAAGTAACCGTGCGTTACAACGAGTACCTATATATCTGTACATTTCACGGACACCTTATGTGAGTAAGAACAAAGTCTATGTAATGTCTTGTAAATTGTGGTACTGGGAGTACAATTCTCAATGAATTCGTTGATGAATTGGTTCTTCGAAACCTTATTTAAGCCTCTATGCAAGTCTGCATCCTCATCTTCTAGAATTCGTTGATCAATCAGATTTCTGTTTTCATCTTCTGCCACTTTCAGTTTTGTTAATGCATGCATGTTCAAGTTGTTCGATCAGCTGCAGCGACGCCACCAAAGGGACCTCTCCGGCGCGTCCGGTGTTACCGGAGTGGGCCATCAGGTTCGTCGTCGCCGCCGCTGCCGCGCATGCTGCAGACGAAGCATGCAACCAACGTGACGGTACTGAGGCTTACGCTGGTGTTCAAGGGACAGGGTGGCGGTGATGGATCTCCGCAAGGCCAACACTACAACGGTAACCCTCATCTGTGTCGGGCTGCAACCGACATCTGTGTCGGGTATGGCGTCCGACACAGCGCAAAGGTCAGTGATGTGAGGAATCATCTCAAACGGGCATAAGTCCGTCACGGATGAAGCTATCTCAATCGGGCCTCAACTAATGCCCGTCACCGATAGCTTTGATCGAGACGACCAGTCAAATTATAGCCCGTCACGGATGACTATCTCAATCGGGCTACAACTATAGCCCGTCACAGATGACTGTATTCTCAATCGGGTTTTAACTATAGCCCGTCACGGTTGACTATAACTCAATCGGGCTTTAACTTATAGCCCGTCACCGATGAGTATGACCACAAAAAAAATAAATACTGTTTTTTGGCTAGCCTCAGGCCTGTGCTAGCCATGCCCGCTGCAAAATAACAGAAATAATCCCAGCATCCCCATCCCAGCATCCCCATCTCAACATTCACATATATTCATATATATTCACACATCCGAGCATCCCCATTCACATATGCCATTCACATATATTTTACAGAAATAACATTCATATTCACACATGCATACTGGTCACATGCATAGAGATAACAAATATAATAAATATAAATATTACATAATAACATGTGTTTGACAATTCAAACAGGACGTTAAAAAATGTTCATCACTTACACCTGAACCCTAAACATTCCTTTAGGGTGAATAATTTCGCGGAGGATGAAGTCGGCAATCTCCTCACGAATGTCCTCAAAGCTGCTACCCGGATCCTTTGAAAATTTGTCCTACATGTACATAATTCGAAATTAGTCGAACGATCTTTACATACACACACACACACACCTCCATGAATCCTCGTTGTATCAGATGAGCGTGTACGTCCATTCGGCTATCAAACATATTTTCATTCTTGCAATCTGCACATGGACAACACATGTAATCGTTGTTTCTTCTTTTCCTATCATCCTCCGCAACGTTAATAAAATTTAATACCCCATTTCTATACTCTTGACTATGACGTTTCACAGATTTCGCATACATCCAACTTCGATCCATCTCTACAGAAATGAAAAAAGAATCACAGAAACATCTTATAAGATAAATACTGCTAAATTCATAAAAATTGATGAATTTTCTAAATTAATGATTATTATTTGTCACTTACCTTTATGAATTTACTCTTTGGGGAAAAAAAAATTTTGCCCCGTCCAACCTCCCACCAGAGTTGTGAATAGTGGGATACAGATACTCTAAGCGGTTGCGGCTATTTATAGTGTGCACTAACAATCGGGCATATAAGGTATCTTTATCGGGCCTAAAAAAAAGCCCGTCACAGAGGAGTGCCATCTGTGACGGGCTTTGTAGATATCTCAAACGGGGATCAAGATGGGGCCCGTCACAGATGATTGTCATCTGTGACGGGCTGCAATTACAGCCCGATGAGATATTTAAGGTTATCTCAATCGGGCCTTAAGTTGGGGCCCGTCACAGATAATTGTCATCTGTGACGAGCTCCAACTACGGCCCGATTGAGATATTTAAGGTTATTTCAATCGGACCCTAATTTAGGCCCGTCATAGATATGTGTCATCCGTGACGGGTTTCAGTTCTATGCATATTTAACATGTCTCTCCGACCATATCTCAATCGGCCTCTTTTTAGACCCGTTTGAGATGTTTTCTTTGTGACGGCCCGCAAAATCCAGTTATATTACAGCCCGTCACAGATGAGAGGATCTGCACCAGTGAAGGGAGGAAAGATGTGACGACGACTACATATATATATATGGCATGGTCAACCGAATATATATATTTTTGGATTTCATTTCTGTTCCACACGAATCTCGGTGCATAGAATGGACAGTTTTGGTATGATTTTTTGTTACAACCAGTTGCACTATAATTTTTAACTCCTTTATTTGAGTATTTCACGGTCCCTACGAGGTAGCACTAGTGTCGAAGTCAAAAAAAAAATGTTGCAAGTTGATCAACCTCCTATTGCATTTTTTTCAATAACAATAAAAATACACCCTTTTATTACACAGTCACACAGATCGAGCCCTAAAACATTACAACATGTAGCAACTCACAAGCTTAATTAATCCACATGGAGCGAAGTCCTGAACATACGCTAGTACTTGACAATTTGACACACACACACACACACGCACACACGCTGAGATGGCATTACATGGTTTACTCGATCCTTACGCTAATTAAGTGCAGTGGGTGCGGCAGTAGTCGCCGCAGATCGTCAAGCATCCTTGGCTCATCGCCTTGACGCAGTTCTGGCAAGCCTCAGGCGAACAGCCGCCGTCGCACTGCAGGGCGCATGCCGTGGTGACGGTGTCGGTGTACTCGCACGAATGAGCGCATGTCTCGTCGCAGCTACCGCAGAACATCTTCGCCGCCGCCGGCGTGACGACGGTGGAGGACATGACTACCAGCACAACGCAAACGGCTGCGGCGACCACGACGGCCGCCTTAGGAGAGGCTACGCCGGTGACCATCTTGTGTGGATTGTGCATGTGTGTTGGTGTGCCTGCTGCAGGATGATTAATTAACTAGCCGGAGTGGTGGTGTCCAGTGTAATGGGGCAGCCGACGATATTTATAGGCAGCAAAGCTAGATATATATATATATATATCTTCTCACATAATTAGTATATGTGCAAGTAGCGCAAGTAGAATGCTATAGATGGTGGTTTTTCAAAAGAAATAACCTAATGGAAGTAACTAAATTGGGCGCTCGATCAATCCCCCATGTAAGAAGTATCTACTAGAAAAAAGGGTTTTTTTCATACGGCTATATCACATTTTTGCAGGCAGAGATGGCAACTGCCTGCGCCCAGGTGTCTATAAAAATAGCAATTTTCGTAGGGGGCAGCACAACCGTATGCTAAAAGGGATTTTCGCATGCGGGGTGTTATGCCAACCGCCTGCAAAAGAAAAATCGACACAAAAAAAATCCAAAATACTAGCAGCTCTCGTGCCGGGTGGCCGGCGCCATCGTTGCTGCTCCCGTGCCCGAGGTTCACCGTCGGGAGCCATGCGCGAGGGAGGGGAGGTGATGGGATCCACGCGGGAAGGGGAGAGCCTGCCGGATCCACCTCTCCTATCGCTCCCGAAGCCGCTGTCGTCGTCGTTGCCAAAATCGTCACCGCCGCTCTCGCCGTCCCTGGCTGAACTGTGCGGATCTGCCACTCTCGAGGGTGCCAACGGTGGATCCGCCCAGTCCGAGCCCACTCTCGCTACCCGAGGTCGCTCTCGCCGTCCCTGGATAGGGTGGATCTGCCGCTCCTATGCGCACCGACGATGGATCCACCCAGTCTGAGGCCGCAGCCACCTTCCGAGGTCGCTCCCACCGTCCAAGCCCCGTCGCTGCCTCTCCCATCATCCTCCGCACCGAATCGGCCGTCGCCGAGCACCCCGCCGCTCTATCCTGGCGTCGGCTGCTCTTACCCATCACCGGTCGTCGACTTGCCCACCGTCGGAGCATCGGTTGCATTGCACGAGAAGGAGAGTGAAAGTGTGAGACAGAGAGAAAGAGGTGGGGAGGAGAGGATAAGAGAGGAGTAAGAGTGAGAGAGAGAGGGGGGAGGAGAGGATAAGAGAGGAGAGGCGAAGGATTCGAGACGATTTGGTTTTTATATTTAGTTTGCAATGATTTTCACAAGCGGGTCACTTAAAGAAGGTGTCTGGAAAAATCTGATTTTCGCATGCGGCCGCTTAAGAGGCTTTCCTGAAACAATAAGTCTATTTTCATAGACGGATTTCTTAAGAGGCCGCATATAAAAATGCATTTTCACATGGGACCCTTGAACCGACCGCGGGGAACGATTTTTTGTAGGCAGAAGCAATTATGTTCCGTCTGCAACTTAAAGAGGGTCTCGTCTAGAAAAATCAATTATGTATTAGTGTACATTTGAAGCTACCAAGATCTTCATCAGATCTATTTAAGCCTATAATCTTTCAGTCTCTGTCTCAAAATAAATCAACTCGAGAGAGTTTGGGTAGTGAGTAAAAGTACTGGTAATTTGTAAAAAAATACATTGATAAGTGAAGAGTATTATAGGGATAAAACTCTTCAATTTAATTATGGACCAAGGATAGGTAAGAAAGTAGAAATTAATATGATTTGTGATAAAGTTTAAATTCTAGAAGTATATTTCTATTGGGAAAGAGGAAGTAAGTCTCTACGTTTCAGCACGAAGACACACTATGACTTTTGGACGGGCCATGACATGGAATCTAGTCATCTAGCAAGGCTTGTGGCCTCAAGGCATTTTTGTTTTTTTAATATTTCTCTATTTAATTGAGTTGAAGATGTCTCACAATTATAATTTTTTAGTGTCAGCTAGCCGTGACAAAAGAGAGGAGGCTGATGACTGGTGGCGAGGAAATCGAAGTCAAAGGGCACGAGACGAGATCGAAATGAGACTACACGACTTCTAGCATTAATTGCTGTGGGAAATTGACAAGAGATGGGCCTTGCCAGCTTGGGCTTGAATATTTCTGGTCAGCAAAAACCAAGGGAGTAACGAAAACTATTAGTACACCATACCGAAGTTTGCAAAATCAAAAGTGAACACCAAACTAATCGTCGCACTAGTGCCGAAGTCCAAAGATATATATCGTAAGTTTTGCTATGAAGTATTGCATGCACTTTCTCAATAGCAATAAAGAAACACCTTTTATTACACAAAGTCCTCACATTCTAACATATAGCATAAAAAATACACAAGCATGCATATCATTTTAAGATAACGGATAGAAATTCGAACAGCCTCTATATCCGCAAGTATGTATCAAGTCCTGAAGCTAGAGCTTGACGTACAAAAGGCACGTTGAGACGACATCACATGGTTTGATTACTCTCCATACGATTATTAACTGCAGTTCTTGCGGCAGGAGTCGCCGCAGCTCGTCAAGCATTCCTGCCTCAACGCCTGAAGGCAGCTCTGGCAAGCCTCCGGCGAGCAGCCGTCGCACTGCGGGGCGCACGCCCTGGGGATAGTGTCGGCGTCGATGCACGAAGCAGTGCAGATGTCGTCGCAGCTGCCGCAGAACATCTTCGCCGCGGCCGGCGCGACGACGGAGGAGCACAGTACCAGCACGGTGCAGACGGCAGCGACCGCGATGGCGCGCGGCCGCCGTGTGAGAGAGGTTGCGCCGGGAGCCATGCTATTTAATTGGTGTGGATTAAGCAAAGCTATAGGAAGAAGATTGATCGATGGAGAGCGAGAGAAGAAGACTGAGATGCTCGGACTAATTGACCAATGACGATATTTATAGGCCGCAAACGCGACGCTACTAGTACTATCTACTCAGTTCGTCCCAAAAAATGTTAACAAAGACAAATGGAGCAGAAGGATAAAAGATGCTATATCCTTTTTTCTTGGAGAGAGGACGTGGATGATGGAGTACTATTTATTCAATGGCTAATACAAGAAGGAAAAATTAAAGTAGTACTCCCTCCGTTCCAAATTATAATTATAAGGTTCATATTTTTTTAAACGATCTTCAATGACAAATAACATATTTTAATCATTAATTTATTTTATTTTATATTTTTAATAAATATGAAATTAGCATCACATAAAACTACTTCAAAATATGAATCTAACGTAGATTTGGTTAATATAATATTAATCAAAAGTTACCGAGTTTGATTTTTTTAAAAAAAATGTCGTCCTATAATTTGAGATGGAGTATTAGAGAGTTCTATGGAACCCACTCTAAAACACAATCATCCATGAGATAAATTTTGAGAACTTGAACTTTTATGGTATAATATATTGGTAGTATATACTGACAATATAAGTGTTTCAAGGGTTTAAATTAATTTAATTATCCACTCTTAGATATTAAATTAAAAGTGATAATAAAATTGTGTTCCTATGCTATTGGACGGTGACAATTCTGTAAATTCGCAGCATAAAGTGAAACAATAATGGCGTTTTCCTAGCTCGATTTTATTCCTGGTCATCCGGCCTTCACAATGACGAGGTGCTGCCAGGCGCCAGTCACAGGAAGTCCACTTGCACCACCACCAACCACCACGATAGGATGACTCGGCGGTAGTTAGGCGCCAAAATTTGAATTACTAAAATACCATTTTTAATTTTATAGTAAATTTCTAAATTTTCTTTGTTATTCTGACAATATATATACTCTTACCGTAAAAGTTCTAGGCTAAAGTTACTTTGATAGGGATGGAAGGAGTAGCTAGCTATCCCTATCCCTAATCAGTAAATTACTTGTTAATTAACATGTCACCAGTAATGCTAAATGTTGGCTTTGAAAGGAAAGAAATCTAATGTAAGCAACTAGTAATAAATTACGTGCTCAGTTCCCCATGCATTTGAAGCAAGACCTGCTGATGATTTATATAAGCCAAAAACAATCAACCTATATTTGGCAGGAACGATGATGCTCTGACTTTGGAGTTTGGATGGGTCCAGTAGGACAAGGTTTATCGATCTTTTTGTTTTGAAAATAAAAATAGCCCCTCGCCGATTCGCTGAAACCTAAGAAAATTGATAAAAACTGATAAAAATCAACGATTTTCGGTGTTATGGTCAACACCGTAGAAACCAGTCAAAATCGATCGGTTTTAAAGAACCGACCAATGGACAGTAAAACTTGTCATCTACAAATGCTGATTTCGATTCCGTATGATTTCGAATGTTGTAAGTTGTTTTATACGTGTGATGTGTGAAGAATCTCCATACATAATAGCAGATATCAAAACTTTGCTATTACAAGAAATAGGAACACAAGATCTACTTCCTCCGATTTTACAATTTTTAACGTTTTAAACAACGACACTATATCCAAAATATATGTTTGATTATAATGTTCTATTGTAATATATAAAAATAGTAAATATTTATTTTTATAAAAGTATTTTTTTAAGACTAATCCATACGTCGGTGTTCTAGTGTCTTCAGACTAAAAATTTTTAAAAGTTATTAATAGACAAAGTTTTAATTGTTTAACCTTCAACCTTTATCTGAAACTTTTTATGGTCCAGTGGAAGTATAAAAATATAATAAAAAGGCACCACATATTTGAAAGGAGAAAAAGTACAAGCAGAAAAGTGCAGCCATAAAGCTGAAAAACTCCAATACGCGCAAAAGTTGATGAACAAATTATTGGCCATCATCTTCATTCTTCCAGCTAACTGCAAACCAATGTTACCTAACAATCTTGTCATCTGGATCCCAAACTAGGTGCCACTGATTTGATAATTGACAAACTAAAACACACCGATTTAAGGTGCCACTGATTTGATTATTGACAAACTAAAAAGACAACCATTAAGGTGATCGTCGATGACATCGTAAACAATATAGCCACCAATAAAGATACAAAGAACAAAAGCCTCTAGACAAGCCTAACTCTAAGATAAACCTTAAGCTATTTATGCCTATATTAATTGAACACTTTCTACGAGCTCTTACGTTAACTGGAAACTGAAAAGATCTGATCATCGATTCGACAGATCTCACGTTAATTAAAAAGATCTAACCATTAATTCGATTGATCAACATATCATAATCATACATTAATCTCCACGTACTGTATTTGGGCCTCCATCTAATATCTGGATGTTCTGTATTTGGGCCACCCATGTAACTGTATCGATCTGATCAGCAGATATATACGAGGACTCTCCACACGTATGGCCTTCCTTCACCACGTATTGATCTCCAAAGATGGTCAGGCTTCCGTCTGCACGCGTGAGATATATCCCTGGCGTCGTGCAGACGACAGTGAACACACGACCTCACCGGGCAAGAAGCCTGTCCACACCACGATCCTGGCTGGCGACATCGTGAACAGGATCTGTTACTCCTGTACGCAACTAGGTGAGGTGCGTGTATTTATTTACACGCACACGATGTGAGATTGTGGGATCAGTTGATGTTACAGATTGGCAGGGACTCACCTGAGATAGTGGCGCTTGCTATCCGATGATCTGACTTGGTCACCAACGGCGCAACGGGATGGCGCACTAAGATTAGCATCAACCGTAACTAATCATCCATGATCGACGACATAGGTATCTGTATCTATCGATTTATATAGTCAATTAATCTGTATTCACATTAAGATTAGTGTTCTCCTTTTGACTTCTTCGACCTAATACCAATTTATTCTACTGTATCTACTATTTTTTTTTTCTGATGGTGAGCATTAGTGGGGTATCGAAGCATCCTATCGGTCTTGCACTTATCATGATGCCATCTCATGTCATCCTATATCAATAATTTATCACATGCCTAATCAAAATTGGGTGTGCGTGCTCCCCCTGCTCCAATCAACCTTCATCATGATCAGTGACGATTTGGACTTGATCGATCGCAAATTCACGAGCGATACTGCAACAGATGGGATTGCGTCGCACCGGTCACACATCAATTTATCTTTACTTTAACATCAGGTCAAACAACTTAATTAATTAGTTGCTCAGTAATCTCAGTACTATTATATTCTTACTAAATAGGTTTTTAAGAAATTCACCACTCTATTTAGCCGATGGATGAATCCATTCCTTTTGCATTCAACACACGAATTGACTGAATGACTGGATCATATCATAGTAATAAACTAAGGCTGTGTTCGGTACAGTAGGTTGGGAATTCATTCATCCGCACGAAAAACGGAGCAACTTATTAGCACATGATTAATTAATTATTTACTAATTTTTTTTTAAAAAATAGATTATAATTTTTTAAAGCAACTTTCATATAAAAACTTTTTAAAAAAACACACCGTTAAAAAGTTTGAAATACGTGCGCGCGGAACACGAGAATGAGGAGTTGGAAACCCATATTAACGAACACAGCCCAAGTATAGATAGAGAATTTTTTTAAGTATAATTAATATATAAAAATTATTTGGTTTGCCATTCTGCAAATCACCTCTAATTTAGGATTAAGGAATTTAACCATCATGTCTAAGGTTTTCAATTACCCCTGCGAGCTAGCTAGGTAAAGACAACATCAATATTATTTATTTCTTATCTTTTGTGCTTTTTTATGATGTGGGACGCGCACAACATACTCACATTAGCGTGAGTGTGTTTTCTAATACTACTAAAAGGACGAAGGTGGTAAATCTTCAACCTTAATTTTCTACTGGTAGGTAGCACATGTTTGTGTGTATGTACCAACAATTCATAATAATTGCTATGGTTGAAATTAACCACGTACAAACTCTTTTATCTTAGTTTCATAAGCATTGATAATTGAACATTGATAATTAGGAAGTTGAAATTAGCTTTATTTTTAGTTTCATATAAGTTCAACAGTTCAAATCAACAATGTATGAAGTGTGTCGTTCTTGGGCTCGTTTTATTAATTTCTAAAATTTGATAATAATTAGCAACGGTTATGGACTCTTCTTTTAGTATATAAACCGCTATAATCTTTTAAAAAGTAACCCTATTCAATCCCATGAATTAGACATTTTTAGAAAGTTCACACATTAATAGCTTAATCGAAAGATCTGACCATCCGTCGTATAAGACAATAGTTATATGACCATAAGTCTTATTAAGAGTTCAGTTAAATAAAACATTGTTCAAGTGAAATTAATATCATTGAATCAATTTTCTATTTTCAAGTTTAATTCTGAAATTTGAAATTAATGATAGCAAGTTGTAACTGAGACTCCCTAAAAAGAGTTGTAAACTGAGACATGTGCTCTTCTTTTAATCTAAACCGCTATAATTAAAAACACCAATGTATCCAATATGTCGTTAAAAATTTAATATTTATAATATCAGTTGTAATAGCCCGTGCAACGCACGGATTGATGGCTAGTCTAATTAATAGATCTAATTGTCAAAAGAATTTATTGGTAAAACCCTAAAAACTTGCTAGAGACGACTCATACTAGTTGGATCCGATAAACACACTTGCTAATTTAGTACGTCTGCATGCAATTTAATTGGGTAAATCAATTATAGATAAGATAAACAAGGACCGGATCTAGTCAATGCACGAATCCAATTACCAGACCTAGTATTCTCGTTGCTATTCTCCCTCTGCTCGCTAACAGTTGAAAAACAAATCAATTTATAGTTTTTTTGTTTGAACTGTACTGACATCAATTTGGTGACTGCTTGTGTAGGCTACTCGATCCCTCCGTCCTAAAAACGTACTCCCTTGTTTCAGATTGTAGGTCATTCTAGGATTTGAAATTCAAATTAAGAAAGGAATGAATTCCCTTTTATGCCTCCAATGCCCCTTTCTTCTCCCCTCCATTGCTTGGAGGCAGTAGTTCGCAGACAAACGTAGGGGCCGCGTCACCGGCGGCGACGGCCACACACCTCCTCGGCGCACTCATCCAGGGTCTTCGCCAACACCAACCTCCCCGGCACGCACTCCGATGGCACGGCGCGGCACGACGCGGCACGCCTCGCCTCACAGCACTCCTCGGTGTGCACTCCGGCGACGCGGCGCGGCGAGGCGTGACATGCACTCCGGCGGCGCGGCACGAAATGCCTCACCTCGTAGCACACCTGCTTCAGGCTCCCAAACTCCAGCGCACTTTGGGCTTTGCTTCTCAGAGCGTCTTGCCTCATCGACAGTGCACACTGCTTCTCAGAGCACCTCGCCTCATCGACGGTGCACACCACCGTCGACAACGCGCGTTCACGTCGACTAGTCCGAGCCCATCGAGTCTAGCAACGACCTCCCCCAAGTTTCAGAGTTTTCTTTCTAAGAGTTTCTGCTTCCCTAACCATCAGAGATAGGTCGTGTGCCTCTTCCTCGCCGCTTCATCAGCGTCATCACTTAAGCTCCATGGCGATACATTTCTTTGACATCAATGCTCTTCCTCCAAATGACGGCGACAAACTTGGAGGAGGTGATGCCGTAGCTGACGGGGAAAGAGCTCAGGATGCCGGCAACATTGCTTCGGATGAAGGTGATTCATAGTTGCTCCGAATGCTAGAGTATTTCATTTTTTTGAAGTTCTAAAATGTATGAAATTGTTCACAGTACACATTTTATTTTTCTGAAGTTATGAAATTCTGAAATGTCTGAAACGGAGTACTCAAGAGCACTGAAGATGTTGTAGGTGATGTGCTGTATTCTTCACTCTGAAATGTCTTAACTGATGATGTCAATCAAGCACCATGTTAAGAATCATCAACCAAACATCATGTTAATATACTGAAATTTTCAGAGTAGATGTTTGTACTCCACTGCAGAGTAAATGTCTGTATTGAAATTTTCAGAGTACTATTCCTAAATGTCTGTACTCCACTTCATGAAATGTTTGTAGAGTACTAAAATTTTTAGAATATTATAAATGTATGATTAGATGTTGATCATTATACTCCACTTCAGAAATCATGGAGTAGTCTATGAAATTTTCGAAAATCATGGAGTATAAACCCTGAAAGCTTGATTAAAATCTTTTGATGCTACTGTTGCTTTGGTATGCCTGGAGTAGATGTGTACTCTTCCCTCTGAAATTCTGAAATGGAGTAGATGTTGTACTCTTTCCTCTGAAATCTGGAGTACTCATGCTTGTTTAGTTTGTAGGTTCAGTTTTCAGTAATGTTCTTAGAGCATTGGTTTAGTACATTGAAAATGTTCTGAAAGTTCAACTTACAAATAACAAGAGTTACACAACTGACTTCAGAAATGGAGAAGTTCACTTGTCATAACAAGTGTCCTAAACCAATCCTCATTACAGACAAGCTAATCGTGATTTCTAAAATGAAAAATGAGTAATGTAACATGAGTAGCTCATGACTCAATTTGCCAAACAAATACACTGTCAGATTGATTCATCCATTCATTCTGCTCCCATTAATTCACCAACTATATTGAGTACAATATCGTTACAGTATAGGAGTGTAAGAGTATATACAAAAAAAATTTCCTTGCAAAAAAAGTACACCATGTTCTGCACCAACATGTTACAGTCTCAAAAAGAAGTTACAAACTGCATTTACAAAAGGAGGATACAAACTGCATTATCAAATTGTGATGATGGAAGCCTCCTACTCATTGACAAGCTACATTGACAAGCCTCCACATAGTTACAGAAAATGCGGTGCTGTTAATTTTGGTCAGACATCTGTGAGATCAGAGTATATTGATCTATACATGTTCGAGTAGATGTTGGTATACAAGCTGATCTATACATGTTGTAGTAGTGCAAACAACTAGAGTTTCCTTCTGTGTGCCTGTACACTTGTACACTTGAATGCCTGTACTGTTGTGCACATACTCCTGCTGCCATTGGTTTCTTTTCTTGTGCCTGAAGTTCTTGAACTGAAATAAAGAGGGAAAGAAAAAAAAGTTAAAAGATAAAAAGTCCACTGCAGCAGACTATCCATATTAATTGTCCATCAACTCCAGAATCCTAGTACTCCTACTCTCCCACTCCTAGTAACATGTTAACAGTGGTACATGTTGATTTGACATTCTTCAACTCCTAGTACATGTTGACAGTAGGACATGTTGATATGTAATTCATGTTTTGATTACCTATATTAATTCTAGTACTAGTCCTAGTACAGCTGCATATCCATATTATTTTTAATCTTGTTAATTTGATTTAATATAATTGTCTTGTTTCATTTAACTCAGCAAGCAGCGCATGAGTATAGTGAATCTCGTTAGTATGATTAATTCTAACTACCTTGTGTCACTATTGCCCTTGTAGGTGTTGAACCACCACAAAGAAGGTTAAGGAAATGGTTAGATGATGACCAAAGAAAAGTTGTTTATGATGCATTACATGCGCAGAATAAAGGTGGGAGATTAAGAAATGACTCAACAAGAAGGGTTGCTGAATTTGGAGACGGGCAAAGGAGCAGATTGCACTTGGACTATAGGTTGATGTTACAAACAAAAGAAGTGGTCGATGTGGCGCCAAGAAAATCAAACCTAATATCTCCTTAATCACTGCAATTCCTCTAAAACAAAGATCCACTCTAAGGTCACTTGCAAAGGAGTTGGATGTGTGTATTGCAACATTGTACAAGAAATTCAAAGTGGGCCAGATAAAATGCCACTCCAATACATTGAAGCCACATTTGAGAGAGGATAACAAGATAGAGAGAGTAAAATTTTGCATTTCCATGTTAGATCAGAGAACTCTGGGGATGTTGATCCTAAATTCAGTGACATGCATAACATTATCCATATTGATGAGAAGTGGTTTGAGATGATCAAAAAGAAAAAGACATACTACTTGTACCAAGAAGAAGAACCAGCAGTATGCACTATTCAAAACAAAAATTGCATTTGTAAAGTGATGTTCCTAATTGCAGTAGCTAGACCCAGATATGATGTGCAAGGAAATTTGATATTTTCAGGAAAGATTGGTATTTGGCCATTTGTAAAAGAGGTGACTTTGAGTTAATTATTTTCTAATTGATGTGACCATGACTACCATTGATACAACCATTGCTCACATCATAGGATAACTAGAAGACATCCAGATCAAGCAGTCCAAGTCCTGGAATCCAATTCGGCCACCTGCTACAATGCTGACTTCAAATGACCGCCAAATATGCATACGAGCTTCGTTTTGGGCTCATGAGTACTTGATGAAATCTCTTGGAGTCCTCTTTCCAATGGATCTAGCCTCATCTCCAAATTCTATTTTAGTCATTCGCAATTGAAGAAACAAGGTGCTGCGTCACCTATAATGGGTCTATGGGCTTGTAACTTTATCTGGGACCCCGGCCCTGGTGAGGCCCATGTGGGGTGCGCCCCAATCTGGTGGAGCATGACCCTAGGGACCCCTTGGTCATCCTCCCATACCCTTAAATAGCTAGGTACCCCTTCAGGGTTTCTCGGGTTTTGTTTAGATTAAAGTTTAGCTTCGCTACTTTGTCGTGTAATCCCGTGATCGGTTAGATCACCAGTTTGCTTGTTACTGAACTCCAACGTATCATTTGTATTCAATTCTTATTTTCAATTCAGATTGCTTTTATCTTGTTCTTGCCTATTTCTTCAATTTTCTTGTAGGAATAAGGTTGATCTGCACCGGCAAGATCAACAACCCATGGAGAGGTGTATAGATCGCTAAGGCGCAACACAACAACGCCTCGTACGGTTGTAGTCGGGTCGTCAATGTTTCTCCCAAATCATAGTTATCATCAACTCACCGAAAGATCAGCAGAACCAAATCCCTGAGCGTATCAAGTGGTATTAGAGCTTTCGTTGCTTAGTGAGTTTTTATCTACCAATAAGTAGAAAATAGCCATACAAAAAATTTGCATCCATTACCTAGCCATCTTTGTGCCATTGCATTGTTATTTTCAGTTTTTGCTTTGTTGAGTTTTGCGTTGCATCGTCCTGTCGTGTTGCTGGTCTTAGCATCTAATCTGTTTAGAGTTTCGAGTTCTGGTCACGTTTAGTACCATTGTCCTCGCCGCCGTCGTGTCTTTGTTCTTGTCGGGACCTACAAAAATAGAATCGTCTTGCCACCAGGGTTCAATTTTTCTAGTTTTCAAAAGTTTTTGTTGGTCAGTTTAGGAGTTCAACATTGCTAGTGCTTGTGTTGTGTTCTGTTTTGTGTGTGAGGAAGAAGAAGGGGAAAAGAATATAGCAAATCCGTTTTACATTGGTTCGGTCGAAGGAAAAAAAAAGGGAGACCAAGTCAGGATAAAATCTTGTGTAAGAAGTTGATCTCCTCTCGGTTGCAATTAAGTCCGACTCCCTCTCTCTCCTCTCGGTTCCAATTGAGTCCGACTCCCTCTTTTCCACGTGTGTTCCAGGTGTCAACTTTAGTCAAACACTTTGGTAAAATTTTATTTTGGTGTCGGATTCGAGATCTGTTTGTAAAAACGGAATCTATGGGATGAGAGCATTCCATTTTTGTATAGATCAAATTTTAGGGTTTGGACTTTTACATTTGAGTCCCTGTAATTTTATATTTACATTTGAGTCCCTATAATCTTGCTTTCAGGTCCTTGAGTCATTTTTGCTAAAAAAAATAAAAAAAGGGAAAAAGGTGCTAAAAAAGAAAACAAAAGCCGCACCAAAAAAAGAAGAAAGAAAGAAAGAAAAGAGGAAATCAATTGTTATCTTTGAGTTTGCTTTTGTATATCAGAGTTGTGCTTGAGTTGTTCCTAGTGCTATCTTATGGTATTGTTTGTGTCTAGGCTCGCGTTTCTAGTACGTTCTAGCCTAGGACCAGCACTGTACTAACTTTGAACAGTTGTTCAACTTTGCATTCTCTAATTTGAGCATTTGCTATTCCTTTGCTACATATTTAAGCCTACTCAGAGCTCCACAGATTTGATTGCAGCTGTACAACAAGTGTTTGCCATGACATCGATACATCCAACCTCCATTGGGTCTAGGTTGAGTCGGTGTGGTCACCATTCCGTTTGCTTTGGTAAAATCTTGTAAGAGCTTGGTTAAAAGCTTGAGTGTATGTGATATTTGAGCCTCCACTATCTAGTAGTTGATAGGAGTATGCATATTCTTGTCTATGTTTCTTGTTTGCTACTAACGATGGCAGGGTTACGCAAGGGGATACAAGATGGTCATGTTTAACATCGACTTCTTCACCTTCGATAAGATATGCCGTCTTCTCCACATGATGCATATGAGGTACCTGACTATAATTTTGCACAAGTTGAATCTAAGTTATCATTATACGATGGTAAATATGATTCTGTTGCTTATATTGATTGGGAGCTAGCGGTAGACAATGAATTTGATAAATATGAATTTTCTGATGCTCAAATGGTTAAGGCTGCTAATAATAAGTTTACCTCTTCTGTATTATTTTGGTGGAGTCATGTTAGTAACAAACCTGAAACTTGGGATGAGTGCAAAACCATGATGAGAAAGTGTTTTGTGAGTTCTTATTACAAATGTATTCTTCTTGAGAAATTAGAACATCTGAAACAAGGTGATCGAATTGTTAAGGAGTACACCCATGAATTTAAAGTTTGTATCATCTACAGTGGTCTAAAAGAATACAATGAAAACACAATGCATAGATTTTTCAATGGGCTCAATTTTGAAATACAGATTATGCTTGCTAATGTGACATATAATCATATTGGACACATATTCATGCTTGCTCGTAGCATTGAAAGTCAAATCATATCAAATGCGAGAAAACATGAACCATGTGATTTATCTCCTGTTTCTGATTATCTTATATCCTTGTGTAATGATAATATGCAAACATTGAAGGAGCAATTTTTTGTGTCTCCTGTTACTAAAGTTTTTGCAGGGAGTTTAGAACAATCAACAAAAGGAGGAGAATGATGTACTTGAGAAGAAAGAGGAGAAGCATGAGGCACCTGTGATGTCTGAAGAAAGTTTGAAAGGTAAATTAAATGGTGCTGAGATAAATGAACGTGAGTATTGTCAAACTGAGCTACACATGTCCATTTTTTATGCTATAGTAGAGCAACCTTTAGTGGAACCAATTGCTTGATGAACCCTGAACTCCACTCGATATGCTTAGAGATTTGGTTGTTTTGATCTTTTGGTGAGTTGATGATAATTATAATTTGAAAAAAACATTGACAACCTAACTACAACCGTACGAGAAATTATTGTGTTGCTCCTTAGCGATCGATACACCTCTCCGTGGGTTGTTGATCTTGCCGGTACAGATGAACCTTATTCCTGCAAACAAATCGTAGAAACAAGCAAGAACAAGACAAAAGCAATCTGAATTGCAAATAGGAATTGAATACAAATGATAAGCTGGAGTTCCGTAATAAGCAAACCGGCGATCTAACCAATCACGAGATTACACGACAAAGTAGCGAAGCTAAACTTTAATCTAAACAAAACCGGAGAAACCTTGAAGGGGTACCTAGCTATTTAAGGGGATGGGAGGACGAGCAAGGGGTCCCTAGAGTCGTGCTCCACCAGATTGGGGTGCACCCCACGTGGGCCCCACCTGGGCTGAGGTCCCAGATGAAGTTATAAGCCCATAGGCCTATTATAGGTGACGCAACACCTTGTTTCTTCAATTGCAGATGACTAAGATGGAATTTGGAGATGAGGCTGGATCCATTGGAAAGATGACTCTAAGAGCTTTTTATCAAGTACTCATGGGCCCAAAACGGAGCTCGCATGTATATTTGGCGGCCGTTTGAAGTCAGCACCATAGTAGGTGACCGAATTGGATTCCAGAACTTGGAATGCTTGATTTGGATGTCTTCTAGTTGTCCTATGATGTGAGCAATGGTTGTATCAATGGTAGTCATGGTCACATCAATTAGAAAGTTATGATGTTATTTCTAAATTGATTTAAACACTTTATGGTGCTATTTCTAAATTGATTTCAAGTTCCAGCAGCTAGAAAGAGCTGGAACAAAGCTAGAGGAACTATATAGACAAAATCTATCATAGTCAACAGGGAGGTGATGAGGCAATATTTGATTGAAAAAGTAGTTCCAGCTATCCAATCTATGTGGCCATAAGAGGATGCTGACAAGATAATTAATATCCAACAAGATAATGCTAGAACTCATGTGCTTCCGAATGACCAAGCATTTCTTCAAGCAGTGACAATTACTAGACTGGACATTCAGCTGATGCAACAGCCATCAAACTCTCAGGATATGAACGTGCTTGACCTAGGATTGTCTAGCTCCATACTATCCCAAACAAATTGCACTATCCCAAACAAATTGCACAAGCCCTAAAACAATTGAGGAGCTAATTTATGCTGTTTGGGATGAATTTGATGGCTATGATGCTTCAAAGATAAATAGAATATTCCTAACTCTACAAATGTGCATGATGGAAGTGATGAATGTAAGCGGAGGAAATAAGTACAAAATTCCACACATGAATAAGCAGGGACTGGAAAGAGAAGAGAGGCTACCTTCTAGGTTATTATGTGATGAGGGTATCTATAAGGATGCATTGGCCTATCTACAACAAGCTGTTGGAAATGGTTAGTTTTAATACAACAAGCTATTGGAGTAGCTGTGAACACTATTGTAAGGGAGTACAAAAAAGTGCAGATGCTAATATAAAAGAGCAAAATACAGAAAAAAAATACAGACCATAACTACAGAAAAGTGCAAATACGAAATATATATCGAAGTACTATATTGCTTTATGGGTTATTGTCATACTGACAGATATTTGGAGTAAGAGTATATTCCTATCTTGTTTCGAGAAAGAGTATTTTGAGTACACGTACTGATGCACTTCTACTTTCTGTGTTGTTTATTTTTCATATGAAATCCAGAAATGCAACTTTACATATATACTCAGAGCAGTAAAATAAATACAACTATGAGTTCTCAGTTCACATACTCAGTGAGTACCTTAGTGTACTGCTCTTGTGATGAGTACAATACCAAAAGGTTCCAAACGAGTCAGCATAGTACACTATTTTTCCATTTTTTATAAAACGGACTGGTTCTGGGGCACAATGTGCTCTCCATATCTTTTTCTGAACTGGAGTAGAATAATGCTAGCATGCTGCAATGGAATCCTGTTAGAAGATGCTGCAATGAGTATCTAAAGACATCAATGAAGATGGTGACATTGTAACAAAGTGATTTGATTTCGAAATGCACATTTTTTATCAGCTTGCAGAGGGTTAGAATGCAGTAAGAATCAAACACCAGCTAATGAAGAACTCATCAAATCCAATAAAAATCCAAAGTTGGATGCATCTACTCCTAGAGCCATGTAAAATATGAATGCCGACGCTTTATTGTTTCATCACAGGATCCTTCCCCTGCCATCCCGCGCCGCATGGGTCGCCGCCGCCGCCGGCCGACCAGCTAGCCAGCTGCGACGGGCTGTTCCAGAAGGAGTACAGAATCATGGGCCGTAGCTCACTGTCGGAGGAGTCAGTGGTGGCTCTCACTGACACCAGCGAGACGGCAAGGAGAAGCAGCCCGACCAATGCGATGGCCAGCGCCGCCATTCTTGGCTCCCACCAAACACCAGCTTCCACCCTAACCCGTTCTTGATTCTCCTCCTCTCCAAGAACCCAACTTTGTTCGGCACGGAGCAGGTGGGTGTGGCTCCAACGCCTGCGCCGGTGCTGTCGGAGAAGACGATGGCGCGAGCGTGTGCCCCGTGTGCCCGATGAGTTTTTGATGCCACCTCCTCCTTCGCCATTGTTTCCGCCGATGCCGCACGTTCCGCCGTGACAAAGGAGAAGAGTGAGGAAGGAAGAAGGCGGCAGCGGCAGCGAAAGCAGTGGGGATTCCTTGGCGGCGGTGAAGGCGAAGTCGGCGGCAGCAGGGGAAGATGCAGCGTATGGGAAAGGAGAAGGAGGAGAAGGGTTCTTTAGGTATAAAAGTTTATGAGTACATGGGCTTGGCCCAGGACGTCTTACAATCAGAAAAAAGTATTGGGGGCCCAAAATGTCCTACAATTTGAAACAAAGGGAGTAGTTGTTTTAAAAATTCAAAGGCATATATAAGAAAAAGGCCAAAAGACTATCATACTCCACTAATACAAAGAAAAAATGAGTAGGAGAAAAATCGATGAGGAAAAGGGAGTACTATATATATTAGTTGGATGGCTAAAACGACTAGAAAAAGATGAAGTGATATTATGAGGCCTAATGCACCCCACATCTATAAAGACACTCTTTGTGAGACATATTGAAAAGGTAAAAAGATATAATTTTTAGGACAACAGTAGTTACTAATGGTTCTTGAATGTTAGTATGTTAGTGATTGATTAGTCTCTAACAGTCTAACAGTTCACCAGTATGCGTGATCCAATATAGATAGGAGTACCCAATTGTCAATCACCATATTGTACTAGAGAAAGCATTTAGTGCTGGTTGGGAAGCCAACATCAGTGCTGGTTCCCCACCTGGCAAAAAAAAACTTTGGACACTGATGAGGAAGAGCCATTAGTCACTAGTACAGATCCTCTTATCTCTGACGGGCCCTCACATGCCTGGACTATTGGGCCGTCAGAACCAAGTCATCTCAATCGGGTCTAAATTTGCGCCGTTGTAGATGTACTCTTGCAGTCATACTCTAGGCCCAAGTACACATAGCCCGTCACTGATGACACTCATTTGTGACGGGCTCAGCTTTAGGCCCGATTGAGATGACCCAGCATATCTCAATCGGGCTCGTCTACAGAGCCCGTCAGAGATGAGGATCATCGGTGACAGGCTCCAAATATGGCCCGATTGAGATGGATTTAAAGCCCGTCACCGATGACTCGTATCTCAATCGGGCCCTTCTAGAGAGCCCGTCAGAGATATGAGTCATCGGTGACGGGCTACAATTATGGCCCGATTGAGATGTGATTTAAAGCCCGTCACCGATGACTCATATCTGTGTCGGGCTTTTTGTTGATGCCCGTTAGAGATAACTGTGCGCCCGTTAGAGATGTCGGTTCATTGGCCCGATTGAGATATATTTCGCCCACTATAAATAGACCATCCGACTGTTGTCTAAAGTTATCCCACTATTCACTATTTTGGTGGGAGGTTGAAGGGGGCGAATTTTTGTCATTTTTTTCAAAGAAAAACAGAAAAATCTTAGAAGTAAGTAAAAAGGTAGTAATAATTTTTTTCAATTTAGTAGTATGTTAACTAATATTTTATTAAATTTTGCAGCGATGGATCGAAGTTGGATGAATGCGACAACTCTAAAACGTCATTGCAAGGAGTATAGAGATGGCGTTTTAAGTTTTATGAACGTTGCAGAGGAGGATAGGAGAAGAAGAAATAGCAAATACATGTGTTGTCCATGTAGAGATTGCAAGAATGATATTATGTTTAGCGGAGAGGAGGTACACTCTCACTTGATACAACGGGGATTCATGAAGGGCTACACATGTTGGGTGAAGCATGGAGAGCAAGAATCCGGTAGTGGTGCAGCTGCAGACAGAAGTGGTGCAGACAATCATTAAAATGAAGATGAACATGACATGTTTATACCATCTCCATTGGGCGGTGAAATGGTTGATGTGGATCCTGATATGCTGCAAGAGATGTTACGTGATGTTGAGGAGCAAGCTCACAACGAGAGAGATTCCATGAAGTTCAACAGGTTGGTCAGTGACTCCGAGACACCTCTATACGCCGGATGCAAGGCAAAGCATACCAAATTGTCAGTTACATTGGACCTAATGAAGCTGAAGGCAAGTAGTGGATGGACAGACAAGAGTTTTACGGAACTTTTGGGAATATTGAAGGTCATGCTTCCTGAAGAGAACACATTGCCCGAGACAACATATGAAGCAAAGCAGGTTCTGTGTCCGCTGGGGTTAGAGGTCCGTAGAATTCACGCTTGCCCAAACGACTGCATATTGTACCACAAGCAATATGCTGACCTAGATGCTTGTCCTATGTGCAAGGCTTTTCGATACAAGCGAAAGAAAAGTGCGGGGGAGGGAAAGAAGTCAAAGCGGGGTGGTCCGGCGAAGGTTGTGTGGTATCTACCTATCATTGATCGCTTCAAGAGAATATTTGCCAACCCCAAGGAAGCAAAGTTAGTGTGTTGGCATGCCGAAGATAGAAGGAACGACGGTTTGCTAAGGCACCCTGCGGATTCGATTCAATGGAGGAATATCGATCGAATGCACAAAGACTTTGCTGCTGATCCCAGAAACATGAGGATATGTCTGTGTACGGATGGCATGAATCCTTTCGGAGATATGAGCAGTTCTCACAGCACCTGGCCAGTTCTTATTGCGAACTATAACCTCCCACCATGGTTGTGCTTCAAAAGAAAATATATTATGTTGTGCTTGTTAATCCAAGGTCCAAAACAACCGGGCAATGATATCGATGTGTTCTTGGAGCCTGTTATCGATGATCTTGAGATTCTTTGGAAAGAAGGTGTCGAAACCTGGGATGCATACGGTCAGGATAACTTCAAGTTACGAGTTCTATTGTTCTGCACCATTATCGACTATCCTGCACTAAGTAATCTTTCCGGACAAACCGTGAAAGGAAAGAAGGCTTGCTCTGACTGTATGGAACATACACGCAGTAGGTGGCTGAAGAAATCAAGAAAGATGGTTTACATGGGTCATAGGAGATGACTCCCGCTATGCCACGCCTTTAGAAGAAAGAAGAAAATTTTCAACGGTCGGAGAGAACTTGGAACTGCTCCCAAGGATTTGTCTGGAGACGAAGTCCACGACATGGTCAAAGACATAACTAACGAGTTTGGGAAGAAAAGAAAACGTGGCAAGGGAAATGATAAGGGTATGTGGAAGAAAAAATCCATATTTTGGCGGCTACCATACTGGAAAGACCTTGAGGTCCGGCATTGCATTGATCTAATGCATGTAGAGAAGAACTGCTGCGATAGTTTGCTCGGGCTACTACTTAATATGCCTGGAAAGACAAAGGACGGGTTGAATGCTCCCCTAGATCTGCAGGAATTGAACATTCGCAGTGAGCTTCAGCCTGTTACGGACGAAGAGACAGGCAGAGTATACCTCCTACCAGCTTGCCACACATTGTCGAAGGATGAGAAGATCGCAATGCTATCATGTCTGGCTGATATTAAGGTTCCTTCGGGCTATTCAGCAAGCATCAGTAAGTACGTTAAATTGGAGGATCTAAAACTGGTTGGAATGAAGTCTCACGATTGCCACGTGCTAATCACACATATCTTGCCAGTTGCTATCAGAGGCATTCTACCCCCCAAAGTCCGTCACACGATCCAACGGCTCTGTGCTTTCTTCAATGCAATCGGTCAGAAGATTATAGATCCCAAAGATCTAGATAAGATGCAGGCTGATATTGTCAATACCTTGTGTCACTTGGAGATGTATTTTCCACTGTCTTTCTTTGATATCATGGTTCATCTCCCTGTTCATCTAGTGAAGCAAACAAAACTATGTGGTCCAGCTTTTCTAAGGGAGATGTACCCGTTTGACAGGTATATGGGAGTTCTTAAGTCGTACGTTCGAAATAGAGCAAAACCGGAGGGAAGCATCATTGAAGGGTACACGACGGAGGAGGTTATTGAGTTCTGCATCGATTACATGGCCGAGACTGATCCTATCGGAGTTCCTGCGTCTCGCCACAAAGGAAGGTTGGCAGGCCTTGGCACAACAGGCAGAAAAAGAATTGTACCCGATCAGGCATCCTATGCACAGGCTCATTTCACTGTGCTACAACAAATGACCGAAGTAACTCCTTACTTTGAGGAGCATCTAGCGAAGGTCCGACAGGAGAACATGGGTCGATCAGATACGTGGATCAACAGAAAACATAGTACTCGCTTCAATGAATGGTTCAAGAATTGTATCGCACGGAGTACCGATGGCCCAAGTGAGATAATACGAAGGTTGGCAAGGGGCCCAAGCTGGGATGTCGACACATGGCAAGGGTACGATATCAATGGATACACATTCTACATCGTCAAACAAGATGACAAAAGTACAGTGCAGAACAGTGGAGTCCGTATAGATGCATATCAGGATCAAGCTGGATCGAACACATACTATGGCCGCATAGAGCAGATATGGGAGATGAACTACATGAGCTTCAAAGTCCCTTTGTTTCGTTGCAGCTGGGTGAATATCCGCACTGGAGTAAAAGTCGACAGGGAAGGATTCACTTTAGTGGACCTGGCCAAGGTTGGATACGCGGACGAACCGTTCGTCCTAGCGAAGCAGGTCGAGCAGATTTTCTATATACAAGACCCCGCTAACAAGAAGCTGCACGTCGTTAGGGATGGCAAACGAAGAATTGTTGGGATTGACAACGTCGTCGATGAGGAAGAATATAACCAGAATCTTCATGTGAGACCTCAGATCGACCTTGACGATGATCCCGAAGACGAAGTGGCATACGCTCGTTCTGACCATTCGGAAGGCATATCCTTGTAAACAGAGTCTTCGTAGTACTGTAAATTGTAAATAGATATAAGTAATGAAGTATTTTGTACCGGCGCCTAATGATCTGCATATTTTAAATTCATGTGTGTTTTAAAATTTAATAGCAAATTTACACTGTTTAAATAAGGCATAGGTTAACTATAATAATTTTTTAAAATTTAATGGCAATTTTAAACTAATTTAATAAGGCATATTTTAATTTAACAGAAATTTTACACAATCTAAAAATGTAATAGCAATTTTAAATCGGGTACAAGTTAATTATAATAATTTTATAACTTAAATATCATTATTAAATACAACTGATTAGGAATATTTTAATTCTATAGTGGGATGAGCTTATCTCTATCGGGCATATAAATAATGCCCGTCAGAGATGATCTTATCTCTATCAGGCGTATTAGCTCTGCCCGTCACGGATGATTGTCATCCGTATCGGGCTTATTGTTTGTGCCCGTCACGGATGATTGTCATCCGTATCGGGCTTCTTTCTTGTGACCGTCACGGATGATTGTCATCCGTATCGGGCTTCATTCTTGTGCCCGTCACGGATGATTGTCATCCGTATCGGGCTTAATGCTTTTGCCCGATGGCGATGACCTACGACTAGGTTTTCTACCGATCCAGATCTGACTCTGGATCGGTAGAAAAACTAAGTTTTTCCTAAGCGCCTCACCGACTAAGTTCACTCCTCACCAACAACTGCCTTCTCCCTCGAAGCGCCTCCTGACCGCCGCCGCCGCCTCCTCCCTCCAAGCGCCTCCCGACCCCGCCGCCGCCTCCTGGACGCCGCCGCCTCCTCGCCCACCCCGCCCGCAGCATCTCCGGCAACATCCACCGCTGCCACACCGCCGGCCGTCCAGATCTGGTGAGACCCCGTGGCTCCACTTCTTGTTGATCCCTAGCCCCCCAAAGTGCAAATTAGTGTACATACATATTGATCTGTTTAGGAGGATTGTAGTTTTACATTTTGATTTTCATATATTGCTATTTTGTTGTTTTATTTTCATACATATTAATCTATTAGTGTACATACAAATTTGTTGTTATTTATCTATATGTATCATGCTGACATATAACTTGTATTAATGAAATTTGTTGTACTGACATTTAACTTGTACTGACATAGATATAACTATTTTCATACATATTGATCTATTAGTGTACATACAAATTTGTTGTTATTTATCTATATGTATCATGCTGACATATAACTTGTATTGATGAAATTTGTTGTGCTGACATCATACATATAACTATTTTCATACATATTGATCTATTAGTGTACATACAAATTTGTTTGAATAAGTATTAAATTGCAATGAATTTAGTGTCAAATTTGTTTGAATTTAGTGTCAAATTTGTTTGAATTTACTATGAATGGGGGCCATTCTGAATTAGACTGCCTATGCATATAAGTTCTGAAATCTGAGACTTTAGTAGTTCAAAAATTTAAAACTTTAGTACTTGTTCTAAATTTCAAACTGTACTATTACCCTGCCACTATTACCTTGTTCTAAATTTCCTGCCACTATTACCTTGTTCTGCTCTGTCCTCTTCCTGCCACTATTACCCTGTGATTTCTTGATAAATGGCCAGTGATGAATGCTCAAAAACAGACCATAAGAACAGACCATCTACACTTATTCTTTTTTTTGGGAACTACACTTGTTCTTTTTTCATACAAACAGCCCATCGACACTTGTTCTTTTTTTTAGGAAGCTACACTTGTTCTTTTTTGCATAATAACAGACCATCTACACTTGTTCTATTTTTTTTGGGGGGGGACTTCACTTGTTCTTTTTGCATAAGAACAGACCATCTACACTTGTTCTTTTTTTGGGGGGGACTTCACTTGTTTCTTTTGCATAAGAACAGACCATCTACACTTGTTCTTTTTTTTGGGGGCACTACACTTGCTCTTTTTTGCATAAGAACAGACCATCTAAACTTGTTCTTTTTTTTGGGGAACTACACTTGCAAATGATTGTAATTGATGCACAATTTCTAAGCAAAACTGAGGCCATATCTTAACCTTAGCATAAGTTATATACACAACCAAAATAAGTTTTTCTATAAATTTTTTTAACTTTCTTGCCGTACAACAGTTGTATAGAAAATGTCGCAGCAAGGCGAACCCATGTCAGCGACTGCTAGTGGGACAACATCGAGCCGGGCTACTAGGACCCAGAGTAAGATCCATAAGGAAGTGTACACCATAACAGAGGTGGACGATCTGGGATTTCCGACGGCTCCTGCGAAAGCTGTCAAAAAGTTCGCCACAATATGTGGAATCCTTGGGAGGCGGAACTTCACCATATTGAAGGACCACATCGATCTGGTCCCACAAGAAGAAAAAGATGAGGCCTGGAAGCAGTTCAAGGAAAGCTTCGAATACCCCCCAGAGGCCGAGGCAAGACTCAAGCGGCAGGCTATCCGCAAGATGGGCAACTTGTGGAAAAATTTCAAGACCACGTTGGTCACCGAGTACGTCCTCAACGCCGCCCAGCCAGAACCATTCGGGAAGTACCCGTTCATCTCACGGGTCGTGTGGGAAGAGTTCCATGCCGCAAAGTCAACCCCTGAGTCTCGGGAAAAAAGCGAGGCCTATAGGAGGTTGCAGGCAAAAAACGTTCACCCGCACCGGCTTGGCACCGGAGGCTACGCCGGGAAGCAGCACGAATGGGTCAAGGAGGACGAAGCTGCTGCTGAATCTAACACGCCGCCAGTACTTGGTGATATCCCGACCACCCGAGCAAGGAACTGGGCAAGGGCGAGGGTGAAGAAGAATAGTGATGGAACACTAACGTTCCCAAATCCCGAAGATCAAGCGGTGTACCAGAAAATCGTAAGTACCACACGTAGATTATGTTTCGGTAGGTTGTATCGTACTCTTGAATAAATTCGTCCTAACTGCATCGCAGGTCGACCTGACTGCTGAGAGACAGTCCTCCCAAGAGGTCTGCTCACAAAGACGCGAGGATGACGTCCTCACGAAAGCGTTGGGAAGCGAAGAACACCGTGGACGGACAAGGGGCATTGGCTCCAATGTTCCATGGAAGCTTGGGTTTCCCCAATACGCGTGGCAGTACAGGAAGCACAGGCTTTCAAAGGCGCAGAAAGATGCACGCCTGAAGGCACAACTTCGGGATGAGATTAGAAACGAGCTCCGAGAAGAGTTCGATAACAAGTTGTTACAAGTGGAGGCTCGGGTGGAGGCACGCCTCAGGGAAAGCGAGCCTGCTGCCGCTCCCATAGTAGAAACGAGCCCCACGCAGAGGCGTAGCAGCTGCGCATCTACTGGGGCGGCGGCACAAGAAACACCAGCCCCCAATGCGGTGGACCACATAACGGTAAAACCAACACAAAACGTATATGTTCTCCCCTAACCACAGTACATTATAACATATTATAAAGATACGTATGAATCTAATGCAGGGACCCACATCGTGCACCCTAGTCGTTAGGGTGACAAAGGACTTTGCAATTCCTGCCGCAGAGGGTCTAGCGTTCAAGCCCACGCCAGAGACCCGAGTGCATGGGGGGCAGCTGCTAGCCGACCATGCAAAAGTTCAAGTGGACATGGTGAAGCCCGATTGGGTTGGCTTCACTCTCCCGCTCCCACCAAATGACGAGGTTCTGACCCTTGGAGCTGCACGCGGGACCTTTATCCAATGGCCCAAGCAGAATATTCAGATAAATTTAACTCCTAGGCCAGCACCAAGTGCTCGTCCGGCGCCGCCGCCGCCACGTCCCCCTCCAGCTCTTGTATCTGCCCCTCCTGCCGTTGAAAAAGGAGATCAAGATCTCCAATTGCAGTATGATACAGATTTTGGGGATGACGGACAAGAGGTCTGCAGCAGAGCGTTCCTCCCCCCAGTCTCCACAAAAAGAAAGAGGGCGACATCTTCTTCACCCAAGCTTTGATCACGCAAAAGAGCTGCTGGAAGGGGGAGAGGAAGAGGAAATGTGGAAGGGCCCGCTTCTGGCTCCAAAGAAGCTAGATCTTGGCAATGCGCCATCAGCTCCTAAAGAATTTACATTAGGCATGCCATTGGTTGGAGACGACGCCTTATCAAAGATGGGCCCTGCATGCAAGGAGTTGCATGGGTACTATATGGAGAGGTCCAACGCAAGGAGGAAGCATAGAGAGACCTCCATGACGGGCCAGCACGATAGACAGCCGTTCCTCGGCCCTGAAGCCTTTATCGCCGTAGACTTTCAAGATCTATGGGACCTCTACAGGGTGCGAGTGGTCGACACCAACCTCCTTAAGTGCTACTCCTTGTGAGTATTCTTGCATACGAGATATGGTAATAACTATCCTTGTATTACGCTTACCCTAATTCTTGTCTTGCTTCTAGGTTAACTTGGAAGCATGTCCATCGTAATGCTCCCCATGTTGCTTTGCTCGATCCAAGTGTCGTGAACGAGACAACTATGAATTACGATCGAGCCAGCATGGTAGAATATATCAAGGACTGCTTATGGTCCCGCCAAGATAAGGACTTCATTATGTGTGCCTACTCTGAACAGTAAGCATGTTCCCTACTTACAGTCAAACCTACGACACGTATAGCTTTAGTATTTAACTTGCAATTTATTAATGTCGCAGTCGTCATTGGATTCTCCTGGTCATAGTGCCGAAGTGGAGTTTGGTATACTACCTTAACTCCAATATCAAAAAAGAAATATACGATTGGTCGGCGATCGAGGCTACCTTGAACGAAGCCTGGGACCAATACGTGGCAAAAGGCGGGAGGCATAAGGAAGGGCATCCCACACTCGGTCACAAAAAGGACTTTCCAGTACGTCAACAAGTTGGCGACCAGTGTGGGTTCCACGTCTGCCATAACATGCGGAGCCTCGCAGACAAGGTGACATTGCTCGACCTTGAGGTGTGTGCTTCAGTTGTTTATATACATTAGAGAGGAGATAGCACGATTCATACTAACTTTCCAATTATGTAGACTAACTTGACGCCTCGCATGCAGGAAAAACTTTCGGCAATTCCGGAAAACAACTTCAATATCATTAGAGAGGAGATAGCACAATTCATACTAGATGACCTCTTGTCGCCGAAAGGAATGTTTAGAGTCAAGTCCTAGCGGAAACAAATGATTTTGCGACAAACATTTGATTTTTGTAAATATTCTTTGTAATACAATTATGCACGTTCTTCTGTATATATTTGCATTTCTTAATTACATATATACTTGTTCCAATTTATAACTTAGTTTTACAGGTTTTGATGCATGTTGGCGGTTTTGTGAATTGGCTGTGAATTGGCTGAGAATTCTGTGAATTGGCTGTGAATTGGCTGAGAATTTTGTGAATTGGCTGTGAATCAGAAATGCTGGGAATGGGGTTGCCGGGATTGTCATTTTCTGCAGCGGGCATGGCTAGCAAAGGCCTGAGGCTAGCCAAAAAAACAAATTTTATTTTTTTTTGCTGACATCGTCATCCCTGACGGGCATTTAAGTAACGCCCGAAAGAGATAATAATCTGTGACGGGCTCCTAAGAAAGCCCGATAGGGATATAGTCATCCCTGACGGGCTCCTAATATAAGCCCGATAGAGATAAGTCATCCTAACCAGGAATATTTTGAATTAACAGGTGGGGTCAAACCTATCGGTGACGGCCTCTTTGTTAAAGCCCGTTAGCGATTCTAGTCATCGATGATGGGCTGAGTATTTTGCCCGATTGAGATTAGTCATTCGTGACGGGCTCTACCCAACCTGGTTTGACTTGTATTTCTTGGTCAATCTTATCTGTGACGGGCTGTATGGTTAGGCCCGATTGAGATAACGTTCATCCGTGACGGCCTTGTGCCCGATTGAGATAGTTTCTCACATCACTGACCTTTGGTCAGTGACGGGGGCCCTACCCGATAGTGATGAGGGTTAATGCCCGTTAGAGATAGCCGATCCCACGGTAGTGAGTGGTGGTATATTGTATATTCAGAATCAACACTAATAGGTTTTACGAGCCAAAGTAATTAAAAAAGGAAACCACCTCGACGAATCGCCTCGATGAATCCGATGCATCGCCTCGATGAATCCGATGCTTCGAGTGCCTCACCCCAACCCACCCCAACATTAGGGTTATGCATATCCAACCCACCCCAACATCAGGGTTATGCATATCATTGGCATGTAATTAGTTATTGGTTTTAAAGGAACAAACTCCTTTCACGCGTCCATCCCCTTGTTCTTAGCAAAATGTTTTACGCCATCTTAATTTGGATGGAGAGAGAGTAGAATATAAGGTAAGAACGATGCAACGACTCTATATACATGCAATGTTCGCCTAGACCATAGTCTAGATGGTCTAGACCGTGTCTAGACATTAGACCATGGGTTATCGTCCTGTTTGAGGCCTAAACTGTGAATTAGACTGTTTGACTGTCTAGTCGGTCAAAGATTGGTCTAGACTGTCTAGACCAGGCAATTAAACAAAATAAAGACGAGTGTTGACCATAAAATTTTTGTTTAGACCATGGTCTAGGCAATGAACCAATGCGCTATTGGCATGTCAGGAGCTAAAACCTGGTGGCCCACCCAAGGACCATATAGCTAGGGGTTCTAACCCTAATTAAAACTCTTCTTCACTATTCTTATACACATCATTGCCACGAAGTCACGTCGCCTCTCCTCAGCTAGTTGCGACCGTGGACCTTGCTCCCTCCTCTTTTTGGCCCGTGACGACACCGGTTGCTTCCCTTATCCTAGCGTCGCTAGTTCTCCATAATTTTATGGAACATGTTATGTCTACCTACATAAGTGTCAAAAAGAATATGCCGATTGTATATTGTATGGTATATCGTCTAGACCGTCTAGACTGGCTAGATTCTAGACCATGGGTATCCGTCCGTCTAGCGTCTAGCATCTAGGTGAACACTGTATACATACAACATGATCGGATCTACCTTACATAAACATTTTTGGGTTTTATATTTATTCCACACAATGTTGTTACAACCAGTTGCACTATGCACCTTCCTATTGCATTTTTGTCAAATCTCAATAACAATAAGAATATATTTTGGTATTTATTACGAGCACAGAATAATCTGTAACCGTCCAAATACCGTTGTAGCTTTCACCCAAGAGTATTCCAGGGTATCGTATCCACAGGGAACATATGTATAGAATCTAAGAACATGATTCATCGAAGGACATCAACTAAATTGTAAGCTTACGATAGAGAGGATTCATATGGGTTAATTATATTAATTTAAGTTAAGGCAAAACTCTATCAATTGCTTTAGGCACCAACTTACCCCTGGTCTGCCAAAGAGATTCTGGCCTACAGCTCTATGATGTACCCGAATGTGGAGGATTACAAATGACGGACATGGCTATCACCATCTACCGCCTACCTCTACAACTCGTGGAGCACACAACAAACAAAGGTAACCTTCAGCCAAGACACCACGTCCATGCTATTAATTACTACCCTAATCTAGGATCCACGCTTATAAAAGATTAAGGTACTCTTCCTAGATAGAGCGATGAACCCACAATGATGAGAATATATCTAACTAAAATAAAAAAGTAAATATCAAAGGAAATCATGAATAATCTTACTTTTATAAAAGAAGCTTCCGTCAAGGTACAAGATCGAAGAGAGTGCCGACATCTTCGTCACTCCTCCAGAACTATCCTGGAAGAATGCTGACAACTTCGGCACTTCTCTGGAACTCCCCAGGAAAGAACTCCAACATTTGGGGCACTTCTTTCGAAACTTACCCTCACTCTCTTTCTATATTTGAACTCTACTAGAAAGTAGCCTAAATATGTAAGTGAGTTGGTACTCCACTTGTGTCATTTGAGAGTGAGAGTTTCTCCTTTTATAGTCATCCTATGATGGTTGGAAGGTCGGTAACTGTCGGTAATCAAGCGTAACCACCTCTTGGAATCATCCGGAGCCTACACGTGGGAGGTGGGGATGAGAGGCCACAAAGATGCGTGGTTCGGCTGACCCCTTTGTCCCACTTGCAAGACACTCCTTTGGCTAGGAGGCTGCTTAGTGGGCCCTCTGCATGTTGTACCTTGGATGGGCTTAATTGTAGGTGGTTTTGGTTGACATGTGGGGCCTTCAATCCATGTACTCGCGTCTAATTGTCCGAAGGTGTATTTCATCGGATGGCGGGTGGTTTTCATCCATAATTCTCCTGCATATAAATATTCACCAACTCGTGTAGAAATGATTAGTAATAACCACTATCACTGCATTTGATGTTTTATTTCAATTGGTAATTTATGTAGTAATTGATGGTTGGATTTTATACTTAAGTACCATCAACAATACTCCCTTTTATTAAGAGAAATTATACTGTGTTTAAAAAATACCTCGAGGTATCTAAGTTTTACACTAAATTTTTTGGTGTCTCAAGATACATTGTATCTGAAGATACCAAATTTTACACTAGAAAATATGATACCTCCCGGAACTAGGATGGTAAAATTACCATTTTATTAAAGGGTTAATTGAATCCATACAATTATAAATTTTATGGTTTTGAAATATATCATTACTATATTTTCCTATTTAGAACCATGCCATTACAATTCTAAATGAATTCGAAATATGGCACTATATACCCCTTCATTCTGTTTTCTAAATTTTTGGGATCAAATTGCCCCTTCCTTCATTGAATCCTTCTCTCTCGGTGGAGCAGGGGCTCTCCTCGACAGCGAAGCTTGCTTTCCTCTCATGAAAATTTTAAATAGATAAATAGTAATGACATATTTAAAACTATAAAATTTTTGATTGCATGGATCCAATCAACCTTTATTAAACGAAGTCCTAGCATATTACAACATGTAGCAACACACAAGCATCCACATGGCTGCTGTCATGCAGGGTTACTCCATCGTTAAGTGCAGTTTTTGTGGCAGTAGTCGCTGCAGCTCGTCAAGCATTCCTGCCTCAGCGCCTGGAGGCAGCTCTGGCAAGCCTCCGGGGAGCAGCCGTCGCACTGCGGGGCGCACAGCTTGGTGATAGTGTCGGCGTTGACGCACGAGCTAGTGCATATGTCGTCGCAGTTGCTGCAGAACATCTTCGCCGCCGCCGGCGCGACGGAGGAGGACAGGACGACCAGCACGGCGAAGACAGCGGCGGCGACGGCGACGGTGGTCGCCTTACGGGAGGCTGCGCTGGGAGCCATGCTTCTGTGTGTCAAGCTTGCAAAGCTAGAGGAAGATAGGTGGAGTGAGCGAGAGAAGAAGACGAGATCAATGAATATCTGTTATGTTTAATTGACAAGCTAAACCGGTGTGGTACGAATATTTATACAGAGGATGCAATTGCAAAGCAGCTACCGGCCGGACGGAGCTCCTCTGACATGAAATGAGAGGGGCGTGAATTCCTGACAAATGGGACTCATCTTTATAGGTCCAAACGTCATCAATGGCTCATGACGTACGTCATAGGAGCCTATTTCGAACCTAGCTATAGCTTAACATAATTGACCCTACCACTAAATTATATTGGTAAGTAACATGCGCAACGAATGCTAAATAATGTTGGCTTTGGGAGAAAAAATTCTAATCTCAGCAACTAAATTGTGCCCAGTTCCCCATGTAATTTAATTGAGCTAGATCTTTTGATTTATTTAAGCCAATATATAAGCCTATATTTGGCATACGATGGTCTGACTTTTGGCTGAGTCTAGGACAGTGGAACTTGTTAATTATCTAAAGCCGTGATTGAAACAACTAATGGCTGATTTACACATTACCTAACATGTTAATTAATGATGATTAGTTCCACCACAGTGTGGAGAGAATTCTGGTTGGTGCCACGTCATCTTTACTGGTCACACCCTCTAACTCTATCTACATGGATGTTTACCAGATTGCAATACCTTGTACACCTTTGCAAAAATTTCATGGAACTTTATATAGTTATGATTGAAATAAATAACTTGTAATCTAATAATTCGAAGGTTTGGCGGTTAAGTACAAAATTAAAGTGGAAGGAATAAATTTGAAAAGGGTAAATACAAAATGCAGGATCTGGGGTACTTGCTATTCTGATCAGTATAGTACGTATATAGCTGTGTCTCAGATTTTTATTTTATCTTCTCCTTCCTTCGCATAATATAAGAATACGTCTCATTGAATTCTAGATTACTATATATATATTATGAGAAGAGAGTGGGACTGTGGGAGTATAGCTTTTCAGAATGCTAATGCACGAGAAGCACTCTTACCAAGAATCACTATAAACACAACTACAGAATACAAAGCTAGTCGATAGTCTTCGGTACTAGCTAGCTAGATCCAATAAACACGCTAGCTTGTTTTAGCAGTACGTCTGCAAGCAATTAAACTGGGAACCAATCAGATAAGATAAACAAGGACCCGATCTAGTCAATGAACGTATTTACCCGATCCAGTAGTATTAAATATATTCTCATTGCATTTCTCCCTCTAACACAGCCTTCACTAGGTGATCGCTAACAGTTGGAGAGAAAAAACAATCTATTGTTGTTTTGGAATTGTTACTGACATTTAGTAGTCACTGCCAGGGTTTGAAATTTTGGTTTGAAATTTCCAAAAAAAGGGTAATTTCAGAACTCACCGGCAAACACAAATCTCCACCATAATTTTTTGGTTTTTAAATATTTATGAATTTGGCTCAAAATTTACTTAAATTCAATCAAAAATATATTAAATTTGAAATAATTTCGGTCAAAAAACACCAAAATTCATGAAATTTTTGGCAACCATCACTACTACAAAAACCCTCATAGGGACCGGCCTTATAGGTGTCGGCTCATTTAAAACCGGCACCTATAGGCCTTTTTTCACTTTCGTACGATAAAAAATAAAAATAAAGAACCGGCACCTTTAAGTAAGTATAGGTGCCGGTTCATTAGCTAAAACCGGCACCTTTATTATAGGTACCGGTTTTTTAAAAAAATCGACACCTATAATATATTATAGGTACCAGTTAATTAAAAAACCGACACCTATAATATATTATAGGTACCGGTTCTTTTAAAAAACTGGCACCTATACAAAACCGAGCCGAGCTGACGAGTGAGCCGAGCGCCGGCTTATCCATATAACTCTCTGGCGCGCGCTCTCTCTCGCTTGCCTCTTCTAGATCTCTCTCTCTCGCCTCTCTCAGTCTCTCTCTCGCTCGCCTCTCTCTCAGTCTCTCTCTCGCCTCTCTCTGACTCTCTCTCTCTCTCGGATCCGGCTGGGCGACGACCCAGTGATGGCCCGGCAGAGGCGGCGTCCGCGGCAGAGGCGGCAGCGGTGGGAGGGGAGGCGGTAGCGGTGGGATGGGAGGCTGCGGCGGGCTCCGGTGATGGCGGCGACGGCACCCGCACCCTCCCCTCCGCTAGATCCGGCGGGAGGAGAGGCGGCGCACCTCGACGATGGCACCAGCGGCGGTCGTGCCCTCCCCTCCGCCAGATCTGACGGGAGGGGGGCGGTGGGCTCGCCTCTCTCTGTCTCTCTCTCTCGTCTCTCTCTGACTCTCTCTCTCACCTCTCTCTGACTCTTTCTCGGATCCGGCCGGGCGACGGCCCGGTGATGGCCCGATGGAAGCGGCGTCCGTGGCAGAGGCGGCAGCGGTGGGAGGGGAGGCGACAGCGGTGGGATGAGAGGCCGCGGCGGGCTCCGGTGATGGCGGCGATGGCGCCCGCACCCTCCCCTCCGCCAGATCCGGTGGGAGGAGGGCGACGGGATGGGAGGCCGCGGCGGCCTCCGGCTATGGCGCCGATGGCGCCCGCGCCCTCCCCTTCGCCAGATCTAGTGGGAGGGGAGGTGGCGCACCTCAGCGGCGGCGGCGGCTGCGTAGTCCTCCCCATGCGGCGATGGCAGCAGGGGTGATGAGTTCAGCTCGATTCGAGCCGGCTCTCTTTTTTTTTGGCTCGAGCAAAGGTAAAGGTGTCGGTTCTATTTTTTACATAGGTGTCAGTTGCCTGTATTGGTGTTGACCAATAGGTGCCGGTTGGAAAACCGGCAACTATAGCCAGTTCCCAACCAGCACCTATGATGGTTTCTGTACTAGTGCATCGAAATTTCGGTGGTTACCAAAATTGCAAACACTGGTCACTGCTTGCGTAGGGTAGTTACCGATGGTTCTTGAACTGGTGATGATTCATTAGTCTCTAACAATTCATCATTATGCGTCAAATATCATGTTAAAAGTCATGATAAAATAAATGACACTTATATATTTTTTGACTAGTCAAATGTCATATTATCTAATAAAAAATGGATTGGAGATATTATTTATTGACCCATTAGAGAGTGATGTGGGATTCGGTTGAGGAACTGGTATAGATTCAATCACCTCTAATGGTTTAGGAGTTGTGAACCATTCTAGATATCGATAATCCTTGAAAAAAACACCAGAATTTATCAACCGTCACATATGTGAATAAAATAAACGGGAGAAAAAGCACTGACCGTGCTCCATCATCTCTATGCTCTTTGTCATTAGTTATGCACTGTATCATCACCGTTGTTGACCCACCCATTCCATATCAACGGATCTAGAGATGAAGCGGCATAGGAGAAAAGGCAAAAACCATAGTGGACGAGGCCATACGTATCTATGGAGAAGGAACTAGAGTAACGCTATTGTGGAGATGGTGGACTACGAAGGAAAAGGGGATGGTGGAGGCTCTTGCTTAGGCTTGTGGAGGCTAGCTGATGGCAATGGCGACATCGATGACTGGACGTTGAATGGCACTAGATCCTGGCAAATGACGGAGTAGGTGGAGGCCCCACCTTTGAGGGCAAGGTACTCGCTCTACGTCCTCTTTGTTGGTGATGGAGATTAGTGCTTATTCTCGCCCAGGATTTGGTCCCATGTAGAGCCTAGTGAGCCGCATGGTGAAGTCAATAAAGTAGAGCAGTCTCTCTTGCTGGGTAGCATCATGGTGTTGAGAGTGGATCACGGGACATGGCAGAGAAGGCATAGCGTCAGCGGTGGGGACAAAGGAAGAGGCGTGACTAAGAGGGTGCACCAGCATAGACGGTAGAAGAGGTGTGGTGGAGCAGGTGTGTACTGGTGCATCCGTGTAGCATGAAAGAGACGGGCTGGGATGGTTATAAAGGAGCAGGAGTGTACAGGAAAATCAAGTGAGACAGAGAATTAAAGTGGCGGCATCGATGACTGGACAGTGAATGGCACTAGATCATGGCACATGGTGGATCATAAGTGGAGGCAGCCGCACACACTTGAGGGCGTGGCGCTCGCTCCAGGTTGTCATAGTTGGTGATGGACATTAGCTTGCATTCTCGTCTAGGATCTAATCCCCCGGGAGAGCCTCACAAGCCGTGTTGTGAAGTCAATGAAATAGAGCGGCCTCTCTTGATGGCTGGCAGCATGGTGTTGAGAGCGGATCGCGGGATGTGGCATAGGGGGGCACAGTATCAGGGGTGAGACAAAGGAAGAGACATGACAGAGGAGATGCAGTGACACCAGGGGCGGAGCTACAGTAGGAGCATGGGGGTACAGCTGTTCCCCCAAAATTCCTTAAAAAAATCAAGTATATATATTTTTTAATATATTGTATATGTATAATACGTTTCCTAGGCCCAGCTGCAGCCCATTTCCAAACATACAGCAACCCATTTTCATCCTGGTGGTCACGATCCTGCTGGCTGCTGTGCGTCATCGGCCCCCAAAATTAATTTGACGATTTACAGAATACCAAACGAAGCGTCACAACTCCTTCCTCAACCCCGCCCGCCGCCGCTGCAAAGACAGAAACCCTCGTCGAGTCGTCGTTGACGTTTGACGGCCGGCCGGCCGGCCGGGCGAGGCGCTGCTTCCTGCTCCTTCCGATTTCCTACGCTACGCCAATATGTCCAGGAGCTGCCAAACTGACAAGTTGCAAAGGGTAAAAATTCAATCTTGTTCTATTGCGATCACCGATCAATCATTTTTTTTACCGGAATATTCCCATCAATCGTCAGTTCTAGTTTGCGGAATTTCTCTTCTAATTTGATCGATTATTGCAGACTGCAAAACATCAAGGATCAAGTAGTATGAAGAGGAATAACAATCTTGCTTCTCTATGGAATGCTCATGCTTAGAAACAGAAAGCACAAAAGGTGTCTTCTTCCACTCCAAATCAATTAATCATTCATGATCAACAAGTAGGACCTGAAATTCCTTGTGAGAAAGAAATACATGAGACACAGGAGATGGAAGATCAAGAAGCAAGACCTAAAAATCCTAGTGATGAAGAAATACATGAGGAACAAGAGACAGAAGAGGGAATTTATGATGTTGATCGTCTTCCCCATGATCCTGGAAAGAGGATCCGCATCATCCAATATTCTGCAAATGAGCAAGATGCAGTGAGAAGAGGATATATTGCAAAAGGGCCATGCCAGCCAAGGACATACAATTTTTCACAACGACAAATTGGTGGTAAGCACTGCTTTCCGGTTAGATGGTTTGACAAGTATGATTGGCTTGAGTACAGTGTCGAAAAGGATGTTGCCTTCTACTTTGTTTGTTATTTGTTTGCGGATCCAGCTTATTATGTTGGTGGTGATGCTTTTGTGAATAGAGGGTTTAGAAAATGGAACCAGCTTGCAAAACTTGACTTGCATGTTGGAAGCATTACAAGCACCCACAATAAAGCTCTTGAGAAATTTACTAATTTCATTAGGCCAAGAGCATCAATAGCAAGTACTTACATTAAGCACACCACAGAAGAAAAAGTTAAATATAAGGCATGCTTAACCTACTCAATTGGTTGTTTGAGGTTTCTTTTGCGTCAAGGGCTGTCTTGTCGGGGACATGATGAAAGTGACACATCTAGCAATATGGGAAATTTTAAGGAACTCCTAAAATGGTTGGGTGAAATGTTTGAAGATGTTAGAAATGTTACAGGACAGAATGCTCCTAAGAATTGCCAGATGACTGCCCATTGCATACAAATAGATATCATTAATTGTTGTGCCAAAGAAACTATCAAACTTATCATTGAAGATCTTGGAGATGACTACTTTTCTATACTTGCTGATGCATCTAGTGATGTATACCAAAAGGAACAGTTAGCTCTTTGCATAAGGTATGTTGACAAAAAAGGGAGGGTTACAGAAAGATTCCTTGGTATTGTTCATGTTCAGGATACTACTTCTTCAACACTAAAAGATAAAATAGTGTCTCTTCTTATGGAGCACAAATTGACATTATCTAAATGCCGTGGTCAAGGATATGATGGAGCTAGTAACATGAAGGGGGAAATCAATGGGCTAAAAACAAAAATTATGGATGAATCTCCTTCAGCATATTATATTCATTGCTTTGCACACCAACTCCAATTGACTCTTGTTGCTGTTGCCAAACAAAATGATGACTGTGTCGCATTTTTTGATTGTGTCACAAATATTTTGAATGTTTTTGGGATTTCTTGTAGAAAGCATCACATGCTTAGAGAAGCCCAGGCACAGGAGGTTTTGGAAGCTTTAGAACAGGGTGAAATTGAAACAGGACAAGGTTTAAATCAAGAGATGGGTCTGGGTAGGCCAGGAGATACTCGATGGGGAACTCACTACAAGACTATTTCTCGTATTATTGCTATGTATCTCACACTTCGGAAAGTTCTTGGGAAGATCTGAAAAGATAAATCTCAATCTGAGCGTATAAAAGCTCAAAATTGCTTGACAGTAATTGAGTCGTTTGACTTTATATTCATGGCACACCTAATGCTGATCATATTTGGATATACTGATGAGTTATGCAAGGCTTTGCAAAAGAGGGATCAAGACATTATTAATGCTATTGAACTTATTGAGATGACTAAGTTCCATTTGCAAGTGCTACGAGAGGACAATGAATGGGAAACCTTTATGAAAGATGTCACATCTTTTTGTGTTAAACATCGAATCAAGGTTCCTGATATGGATGGTTTTTATGTGCCTGTGGGGAGACCAAAACGTTACTTTGTGAAAGTAAAGAATCTTCATCGGTTCCATGTTGAAATGTTTCTAAGTGTCATTTATATGCAACTCCAAGAGCTCAATAGCAGGTTTGATAATATATCTTGCTTATTATTTCATTATTGTTCAGCTTTTCTGTTTTTTCCTGAAAATAATAATTTACTTTCTCCTTGCTAGGGCAGGTTTGATGAAGTTAATACAGAGCTTCTTGTTTGCATAGCTGCTCTGAATCCAGCTAATTCATTTGCTTCTTTTGATAAAGATAAACTTATGAAACTTGCAAAGTTTTATCTTCAAGATTTTACAAGTACAGATTTGGTCCAACTTTCTTCGCAGCTTAATATGTTTATTGTTGAAGTGTGTAACGACATAAGGTTTCAACAAGTGAAGAATCTTAATAAGCTATCTATCAAACTAGTTGAGACAAAGAAGCATAATCGTTTTAAACAGGTTTATTTATTGCTGAAATTGGTCCTCATCCTTCCCGTAGCTACTGCAAGTGTTGAGAGAGTATTTTCATGAATGAACTATGTGAAGACCAAGCTTCGGAATAAGATGGGCGATCAATACTTGAATGATTGTTTGGTCACATTTATTGAGCATGACTTTTTTCGACGTGTAAGCAATGAAGATATCATTAAACGCTTTCAAGCCATGGCGGAACGGCGTGTGAAGTTTTAGCTAGAAACTAGTATTAGTATATTAGAATTATGGAAAGTTAAAAAGATGTAACTTATCATACTATTTTATCATTGTTTAGTGATCTAATTATGTCGTGTCTATGTTCTTTGACTATATCATTTTCGTCCGTACCCCCACGATTGAAATCCTAGATCCGCCATTGAGTGACACGGACAGTAGAAGAGGTGTGGTGGAGAAAATGTACCGGCGTGTCTGTACATAGCGAGAAAGAGACGGGCCAGAGTGGTTACAGTGGTTACAGAGGAGTAGGAGTGTACAAAGAGATCGAGCGAGACAAAGAGAAATTAGAGGACACGTGGATGAACAACTAAACATCATTAGTAAGTATTAAAAAAATATAATAGATCTTTTATTGATAGAAAAAAGTTCGAATTACACTCTTGAACTATATAGAAACAGACAAATTACCCCTCCATTCAATTACCAGAAATTTAACATCCCAGTTCTCGGGGCTAATTCTTTATAGGTCAGATGTAACGGAACCGTTACGGATCGCGATGCACTATCTATTACTACGTCGATCAAGTGCAGTGTGTGCTGCAGTAGTCGGCGCAGGACTTCAGGCATTTCCTCTTGGTAACTCGCAGGCAGTTATCGCATGCCTCGGCCGGTGACTGGTCGTCGCATTTGTCGGCGCACGCGGATGTCGCGCCGCTGCCGTCGCACGAAGTGCCGCATATGATGTCGCAGTCGCTGCAGAACATCGCCGCCGCCGCCGGCGTGACGGTGGAGGCGGAAGACAAGATCAGCACGATGCAAACGAACGCGGCGGCGGCGAAGATGGCCGCCTTAGGAGAGGCTGCACGGCCGGAAGAAGCCATCTAATAATGGTGTGTTGGTGGTTCAAGCAAAGATGGAGAGCTCGAGAAGAGTAGAAGAGATGGTGCTTAACTGATCGCAGGTGTGTGGTGCCATGCAAGGAGCAGACGACGATATTTTATGGGCAGCAAACGTGAGTGCGATGTGCCACTAGGTAGCTACTCCCTCTGTTTCGTACAGTAGTATTATAAGTCTAATTCATTTTAACTTTTTTCCAGTGAATTTTTAGTTGGACTAAATTTATACAAAATATAGTAATATTTTTAACGTAACTAATTTGATGTTAAAAATGTTGCTAAATTTTTCAATAGACTTAGTAAAAACTAATTAAAAATATTTGATTAGAAAAATTTTCAAAGCGACTTATAACATGAATCGGAGGCAGTAGCCAGTTACACTACTACAGAAATACCTATTGGTGTCGGTTCAAAACGCCTAATAGGTGTCGGTTTCGGGCCCGACACCTATTGGTCGGCACCAATAACCAAAGACATAGGTGCCGGTTGAAGAACCGACACCTATATGTCTTGAAAGGTGCCGGTTCCTATTAACAACCGGCACCTATATGTTCTTATAGGTGCCGGTTGTTAATAGGAACCGGCACCTATAAGTCTTCCAGAGCGCCTTAGATGTTCAATATAGGTGTCGGTTCTTGTAAAGAACCGACACCTATAGTCTTGAGGCAAAAAAAAATAATTTCTGTATGCAATTCGTCACAACACTGTACATGTGTATCATTGTCATACCAGTGTTCTATATGATAGATTCAGTGGTATCATTCGGAGTGTTCTTGGACGGTTGTATCACTTTGATGTTTGGCTGAGTTCGATAAAGCTTTCATTATCTAAAAAATATGATAGATTCATGATGTGATTAGGATGTGCTAAAGTTCCCTTTCGATTGCATACATGGATCATTCATGTATTATTTTAAAAAAAAAGAAATATGATCTACTAGCTAGGATCTGTCTCAACTCGAGCTAGCTATGCTTGGGCTGACTGAAAAATTGTTCAAGTGAAAATGTATAGCTATTTCTTGTTATTTATAAAGCAATGGTAGTACAAGTTTGGGATCATGAATAACTTGACTGTTGAATATGTACATTCATGTGAATCATATCTAAAGAAGATGACTATGTAGTTTAAGTAATAGTAGAATGCAGCATATATTATTTATTGATTCTGAATTCTGTTCAATTAAATTGAGTCAGAGTACAGCAATTTGTTTCAAATTCTCACTTGGTGTTTCAGCCATACTAGCCTTCTCTGTAGTGAAGACTAGCTAGTTGCGTCCTGCAGCTATAAAAGGACTGTACGTATATTGTACAATATTTTGTGATGCATGTGTATATTGATAATTGCATTAGACATTTTGATCTGTTTGCGATATATCTATAATGCATTACACTATGTCTTTTTTGGGTCTATGAAAATGTACTTTAGCCATCCATATCTTTTCGGGCCAATAACCACTTTTTGAATTCAAAGTTTAGATTTGAACATTTGTTCAGTGAAAACTAGTGACTGTGACCGCTAACAGGCCAATTACTGGTCCAACGCTGAGGAATCGGGTAAAATCATGAATATAGTGGATTTTTTAGTAGCCCTTTTGAAATATTATTTGTAAATAGATCCTTTGAAAGAACTTGTTTTAGGAATAGACCCAAAGCTCGACACCGAAGTCCTTGGTGCCGAGATTAAACATCTCAGTGTAAATGGTGTTAGTAACGACACCCTGACACTAGTGACATGGAGTCCGTTGTGGGTGATGATGTGAATGGGTCAACACAGTATCTTTGCAGCCAAATTTTTTTTTACCGGAAACAATGAGGGAGGCCCTATGTTTTTTTTGTTCGTCTGAAATTTACTCCCTTGGAGTTAAACCCAGGACCTAAAAGTGCTATAAGAGCACTGTAAGGCCCTTTTGTGCAACCTTATTGGCACCAACCTTCAGCACCCTCATCCCAAAAGCAATCATTAATTTATAATTAATTAGTCTCGCAAGGCCTAACATATAAAACCCAAAGCTCGAGTAGAGAACATAGGAGATATTGCTGGGACTCAGCGTGCCAGTCAACTTCAGCCTGAGACGTGCCCGTCAAACCACACGAAGGCGGCGACCAGATGTGTTACACATCTCAGGAGACTTGACAAAAATTCGCTTGAGCTCTACAACATCTCAAATGCTCTAAATTAATTAGTCTCACAAGGCCTAACATATAAAACCCAAAGCTCGAGTAGAGAACATAGGAGATATTGCTGGGACTCAGCGTGCCAGTCAACTTCAGCCTGAGACGTGCCCGTCAAACCACACGAAGGCGGCGACCAGATGTGTTACACATCTCAGGAGACTTGACAAAAATTCGCTTGAGCTCTACAACATCTCAAATGCTCTAAATTAATTAGTCTCACAAGGCCTAACATATAAAACCCAAAGCTCGAGTAGAGAACATAGGAGATATTGCTGGGACTCAGCGTGCCAGTCAACTTCAGCCTGAGACGTGCCCGTCAAACCACACGAAGGCGGCGACCAGATGTGTTACACATCTCAGGAGACTTGACAAAAAATCGCTTGAGCTCTACAACATCTCAAATGCTCTAAACTCGTACTCCTATGAAAATTTTAGTTACACATGCTCACCTGTGGATTCCAGGGACAACAACGACGATACCGGCCTCATCCATGCTACACCTAGTCCAGGAGATCACCTGTTACTTTGAGAGATAAAAATATTAGCTAGAGAAACTTAACACATGACACATGAGTAGATAAGTGTTCAAGAAAACAAATAGATAAACATTAACCAAATAGATACACTTAATTCATGTTCGAGACATCAATCGAAATAACCAATCTACAAGATACCTAGAAAGCTACATTCTGCTCACTAATTCTAAGTCTGCTTATCCTTTGTCGTTGAACGACTGTCTACAGTGTCACTAGGGCCACCAGCCTCAATGAAACCCAGTAGCCCATCTGGAGCTCTTGAAATGTGATATGCGCCATTCGACGAGATGACATGTTGGAAGATGAATCCACAGAGTTGTTCAGCGAGGGCAAAGCAAACATGTGGCAGCAATTTACTCGTCGGAAGCTTTAATTTCTGCAAATGGAAGGATAGAAGATGTGAAAACGTACTATGTGTTTGGAAATGTGTATTTACGTCTAAACAAAATTGGCGAACCTCAGAATCCGTAATGTTCCAGTTGTTGTCGTCCATGAAAAGCCACATAAATTTCATCACGTAGAACCCACATGTGCTCGTGCCCTGATCCTGGCGTGAGCACCAGGGGTGGCAGCAAACCCGGAATGTATTTGCACATGGAGCGTGTCGAACACACTTCTTCTTATACTTCAGAAGTGCCTTATTTAGGATGTCAATGACAGATTGAAAAACTTCTCGCGGTTTTCTCAAACCATCCATGACGACAATCTTGGAATCGTTTAGATGGATCGCAAGAAGGATCCAGTGAGGTGGCCTACATACAAAGGGAGAGAGCAATTAATATCTTTATGTAGTAATGCGAGGTACAACGATAAATGCCACATTTACCTAAAGTGGTAGGGCAAAAGGATTGTATTCATCTCCTGAAGCTTGACAAAGGAGTTGTACAGGTAGTCCAGCACCATTTTCTGGGACTGCGGGCCTTCATGAATCCTAGTGGAATTGACAACCGCTGGATCGAGGAATCCTACTTTGTTATGGGTTGCTCTACATTCAAGCGTCCCCATTCTGCATAAAAAATCAAGTTAGACATCAACGAGGATATCGGCTTAAAAAAACTAGCGAGGGGTGAAGTATGCTTACAATGCCCATAACTGAAGTAGCGATACGTCTAGCTCTCTCAGATTGTATAGTTGAAATAGTTCTTCAAATGGGACCCAAATTATACCATCCTCGTGATGAAAGTCCTCGTCCCTGTAAAAAACGGCGAACGTCTCCTTACCTTCCTTTGCCATCTGTAAGTACCACTCTTCCATCCTTCTCATCTGAGTACAATTGGCAACGACATTGCGATATTCATCGGTAGTCAAGGGATCACCGAACTTGAACTTAGCTGCCAACGGGGCCATCGCAATATTGTCCACATCAGACAAACTCTTCAGCCCTGCACCTTGTAAAAATTCTTGCTCAATCTTCTTGGCCTTATCTTTCGCGAACTCTTCCTTCGAAAATGCTTGTAATTTTTTTTTCCTGACCGTGCGTTGGAAGTCTGAAATAGGTTTCTTCGGGGCTGGTGGCCTTGCCATGCGAAGGAAGTGGTCCTGTACTGCAACTGGCACTTTCGGATTTGTCGGCTCCTTTGTTTTGTCCATTTTACGTCTAGGTTCGGATGATATGCTCTCACCCATCTCATTTTTTTCATTCAAGCAAGGCTCCGACATATTAGGAAATAAGGCCTTCTTGGTCTTCTTCATAGATGGTGGTTCAGACATTTCTGAAGTTTTAATCAGGCGCCGCCTCTTTTTTGGCTGGTCTAAAGAAGATAAGCTCTGATGTGCTGCCTTTGGAGGAGATTGTTGTGCCGGTTGAGGAGACGGGCTCTTACGTGGCAACGGTGGTGGAGTTGGCATCCTTCGGGGGGAGACAGCAAGTCCTTCAGAGCTAGACCCACCATCGCTTGGCTCGTCATCACCATCTCCTGAAGGAAAGACAATGAAACGTTTGCGCCACAGTATAATGTTGTGGACAGCTTCTCCAAGGGTGTTCACCCCCTCCTCTGGAGCAAACTCAAGCTGAAAAGCCCTGTATCTACGCGACACGTCCTCCACTTCAACCCTTGAATAGCCAGATGGTATCGGTTTACCGTGTATGCTTCCCCCCTCCACTACAGGATGTGCCATACCACGTGCCACCTCTATAGTGAGGTTTTGAACTGGCACATGCAGCCTACATGCAGTACGTACAGTGATGGCGTCCACAGGGTGACGAGCCATGTCCGGTTCTTGAGGAACCTCAGTTGAAGCGCAACTGCTTTTCCTTCCAGCTGGACTGGTTACACGGCCAGCATCAGCATCCCCCCCATCCTGCCTTTCGAGGCCCGCCGCCATTAGCAGTGCCTCCATCCTCACCATTCGTTCCTTCAGTTGCCTTATCTCTTCTGACTGGTCCATGGAATTTCTATAACTTCGAGACCGGTACCTATGTCTGTCTTCAGGAAAACCTTCCCTCCATGGCACTAGGCCTACTCCTCTTGTGCGTCCCGGATGCTCAGCGTTCTGCAAAGCAAGTGTCAGCTCATCTTTCTCCCGGTTCGGAACAAAAGTACCCTCGGAAGACTTCTGATGGGCATCATGGAGCCTTCGTGACAGTTCTTGCGATTGGGGACCCTTGTGTACCAACTCGCCTGTATCCGAGAGTGTTGCCCCTCGGGCATATTGGTAATTCTTGCCTCGTTGGCACCAGTCCTTTGTCTCGAACTCGATTCCCTTTTCCAACAGCTCATCTTCCCTCGCTTGCCATTTGTCTACGTTCTGAGCATATCCGCTACGGCCGAGACGATGAGGGTACAGGTTTTTGGCCGCATTGGCCTGGTTCCTTTCGCTAACCTCCTTTGCCTGATCTGACGTTCTGTACGCCACAAAGTCATCCCAGAAAAGGCGACACCTTTGATAATTGGGATCTTCAAAATTGGGTGTCAGCCCCCGCTTCACAAACTTTTTGGTAAGGTCTGCCTTGAACTTCCTGAAGCTGATGCTCATCCTCTCAAGGGCCCTCCGCTTTGCGACTTGTTCTGAACCTGTGGGGAACTGGAATGTCCGCTTCAACTTGTCCCACGCAAGGTCCTTGTCTCTGTCTGGTACCTTCCAGTCCAATTGATCTGGATCACTGGTCTTCCAGTATCGGTACTTTATAGGGATGTCATCCTTCACGATGGCGCCTATAGCATTGGAATATGGGGTGAGTACTGATGCGGGAGCTACAGGGTTCCCATCTGGATCTAGCGCTGTGATAGTGTAAAGGCCCGAGGGCATCCTGGTTGGACCTCTACTCCTTCTTGACGATGAAGTGGCAGTGTCCCCAGAGTTCACAGTGGCGGAAGGATTAACCTCCTTCAAAGAACGATATAAATTAGTCAGCTCTCGTATGGGCGAACGGTATAAATTAACCTAATTTAAAAATTTGTTTGTTTCAGCTGGGCGAATTTACCTCCATGTTATCGTGATTATCACCGGGCTGGTTTATGTTTAGAAAGACACTTGGGCTAACATTACCACCATCGCTTTGTCCAGAATTTGCAGGCCTATTATTATCTTGTTCCCGTGACATTTTCTAAATAAAAACTAAAGGAGGTTAAGGAGGTTAAGGCAGGCCTATTGTCAAGATACATGTAGAATGAGTAAAAGCAAAAAGGAAGCTGAAGGGGGGATTGCAGATACACAAGGTAATTTTGCATCTCTATAAACAAATAGACAAATATCTCTATAAAAAAACTGTTAATTTTGCATGCAGCATGAAGAGAAAAATGTGAACACATAGTACAAATAGGACCATGAAATCCTAAGCACATAGCACAACTTATTTAAGCTAGAAAGTAAATACCCCTACTAAGAGTTAAAAGAAAGAAACACTTTTCAAAGGGTCGAGGGGCCGGCGGAGCAGATAGCACTTACATTCTTGAGTTCTGGAATAAAAAGCAAGGGGCACTTAGGAGTTTCTTAAAAGGGTGGAGTAGGAACCTAAACAAAGACGGTCAAAAAGAGAAAGAGAGGTTGAAAGAACAACTGAGTGCCATTGACAATCAATCTGAAATAAGAGAGTTGACTTCTGAAGAATGGAATGAAAGATAGGAAAAAGAGGCAGCTATGGAACATATTTATGAGAAGACTGCTGCGCCGAATAACAACTCTCTGCGTGGATTTGATGTTATAGACAACATCAAGGCACAGATTGAGGGGATCTGCCCGCAGGTGGTGTCATGTGCTGACATCCTTGCTGTGGCAGCACACGACTCTGTTGTTGTGGTAAGGGGAGAAAATACAAAGGATATCAAACTAAGAGTTAGTTCTTTGTCTATCTGAAATGGTTAACAGGAACTCCTGACATCAATAGATTAGCAACTGAAATGAACGGAACATAACTCTTTATGTACAGCTATGAAATTCTATACCAAAACAAACCTTACAAAGTATTAAAAGTCAAGTTGCCAAAGATAGTAAATAAATTAATTGATATTTATAAAATATAATCAGTAGTGATCACTAAATATCTTCCATGCAGTCCAATACATGTAAAGACTGACAATTTATTTTTCAGCTAGGTGGTCCTACTTGGGCTGTCCAGCTGGGACGGCGGGACTCAACAACAGCAAGCCTGGATACTGCAAACAATGACATTCCAGCACCAACCCTTGACCTTGGTGATCTCACCAAGTCATTTTCAAACAAAGGACTAAGTGCAACTGACATGATTGCACTCTCAGGTACTGTGTATGTAAATATAACATTTTGGTATGTAATACCATCTATAATAAAACCAAAAAATAAAACAGCTATCCTTGCTGAAGCTTGATTGTCAAAACAAACTGTATAAATGGAATCAATAGGAAATCTGGAGTAATAGCTCCTCTGATTTGCGAGGTTTGGAGACAAAAATATGTATCTTTTATTTAGACAGTTAAAATCTGAGAACAAATTCATTTTCAAAAATCTGGAAAACATAGTCACACAAGAAATTATATTTTGTAGTTATTACATTTAAGCTGGACATGCAGGCAAAATGATACTCACAGTGCTATAGGTTTCTGCGACCTGCAGAACCACGAAAATCATAAACTGAATCGTTGACAGGTACAGTTCATACAGCTCCTATCACAATTTTCTTGCATTCAAATCCTCCAAGCAGCTAGAGATATAATTACGAATATGTGGACACTATGTCTAAGCTACACAATCCCGCAAAAAAAATGTCTAAGCTACACAAACTATATATTACTATGGAAATATGAAATGATTTGGACATAATAGTATCAGGGAATATGTATACCTTGGTTCTAGATGTACCAGATCTTGGGGCGGAGGAGATCAAAGGGTCGAGGGGCCGGCGGAGCAGATCTTGGGGCGGCGTCGCCGGCGGCCACTGGACTTGGGGGATCCGGGAGGAGGGGACAGCTCCAGGCGCTGGACGGTGGTCGAGGACGTCGTCGGCGGAGGTGCTGGAGGGCACGGCCCCAGGAGCTGGAGGTCGACGACGGCGGTGGCGCGGGCGGCACTGGACGGGCGGGCGGGCGGTGGCGCTGGCGGCGCTGCAGGGGATGGCGATGGCAGCGGCGCTGGACCCAGGAAGCTATGCCACTGGCGGCGCTGGAGGGGATGGCGATGGCGGCGGCGCTGGACCCTGGCGCTGGCGGCGCTGGTGGGGGGATGGCGATCGCGGCGGCGCGGGACCCAGGAAGCTAAGGGGATGGCGATGGCGGCGCTGGATTAGACGATATATATAGCGGACAAATAGGTGCCGGTTATATATTAAAAGCCGATACCTATATTTGGTAATAGGTGTCGGTTCCTAATACGAACCGACACCTATTAGGGGTAATAGGTACCGGTTCTAACTAAGAACCGGTACCTATTACCCATAATAGGTGTCGGTTCGTATTAGGAACCGACACCTATTATGCCTATAGGTACCGGTTCCTATTTAAAAACCGGCACCTATTACCCATAAACCCAGGTTTGGTTTGGTTGGGGAGAACTATAAAATTGCAGCAAACCATATGCATTGCAGCAAACTTTTTTCGGCTATTCTCCACTTTAGTTTAGCCCTTCGCTTATGGGGTTTTTACGGTAACAGAGGAGATTGGTTAAAGATTTTTATCGTTTTATGCCTTAGTTCTTGATTTTCTTTTTATTTATATTGGGAATATCTAGTGAAAATCATTCAATAAGTGAAAAGACGGTAGGTTGTAAGTAGTATAAAATTGTAAAAAAAGACGACAGGTTTCGAGTTCCAAGATTGGTTTGTTCATGTCTATTACAATCAATTTCCAACTTGTAGGTCGATCACAATTACTCCTTCCTCATGATCACTTCGAACATATGGGGCTTCCTCCTCGTGTTCGTCTTCGTCTTCGTCTTCGTCTTCTTGACTTTCTTCACCTTCTTCTATATCCTTCGCGAAAGGTGGTAGCTCGTCGATTTGATCGTAGCCTTCCTCGTCAATGATATTCTCCACTCCAATAATGCTCCGCTTTCCATGGAGAGCCACGTGGCGATCAGTCACCGACGAAGGGTCTTTCACATAGAATACTTGTGTTACGGAGTTTGCGAGCACAAATGGTTCGTCTTGATAACCCACATTGTTTAGGTCCACAAGGAACATTCCGTACTTGTCAATCTTCAAACCACTTGGAATTTTGACCCATTGACACTGGAAAAGTGGTATCTTGAGCGGTCCATATTCAAGCTCCCAGATTGCCTCTATATAGCCATAGTACGTTTGTTTTACACCATTACTGTCGAAGGCGTCTATGCGGACACCACTGTTTTGATACGAGCTCTTGGCATCCTGTGTTCTCGTGTAAAATGTATAACCATTAATGTCATACCCTTGGAATGAATGAATTGTGCTCGCAGGTCCCCGAGACAAAACATACAGCTGGTCACTATCAGTATTCATAGCCATGATATGCTTCCGTAACCAATCGCCAAAATTCAACCTATGCTGCTTAGCTATCCATGCTTCTGATTTGCTTGGGTTCTCGCTGCGGAGTGTATCAAAATGCATGTCGACAAATGGAGCCACCAAGGCCGACTGCTGGAGCACTGCGAAATGTGCTTGCCGTAATATTTCTAGGCTAGGAGCGAAAATTGCCTTATGCCCTAGTGTCCCTTTCCCTAGTAGCCTGCCCTCGTGTCGAGACATCGGCACACCAATGGGATGCAAATCCATATAGTCGATACAGAACTCAACCACCTCCTCTGTTGCATAACCCTCTACGATACTGCCTTCTGGTCGAGCTCTATTACGCACATACTTCTTTATGATCCCCATGAACCTCTCGAAAGCCCACATGTTATGCAGATACACTGGGCCGAGAATCTTTATCTCTTTCACGAGATGTGCCACGAGGTGAACCATTATATCAAAAAATGATAGTGGAAAACACATCTCGAGCTGGCAAAGGGTAATGATTGCATCTGCTTGGAGCTTGTCTAGCGTGCTTGGATCGATCACCTTCTGATATATAGCGTTGAAGAACGAGCACAGCTTTACGATTGGGTTTCGAACCTTATCTGGCAAAATGCCTCTAATAGCAACAGGAAGAAGTTGTGTCATTAGCACGTGACAATCATGTGACTTCATGCCCACTAATTTCTTCTCTTTCATGTTGACAAGTCTTTTAATGTTCGCAGAGTAACCAGAAGGGACCCGGACACCCTGCAGGCACTCCAACAGACTTATTTTCTCTGCGGCACTAAGGGTGTAGCACGCAGGAGGGAGGTACTGGCGACCATTGGGACGTTCTTGAGGATGTAGCTCGGGCCTGATGTTCATGTCTGCGAGGTCTCTCCGGGCTTTTAACGTGTCCTTTGTCTTGCCGGGTATGTTTAGCAGGAGTCCCATCAAACTCTCGCACACATTCTTCTCAACGTGCATCACGTCAATTGCGTGACGGACATCCAAATCTTTCCAATACGGTAGTTCCCAAAAGATAGATTTCTTCTTCCAAAGAGGCTTCTCACCAGTCTTGCCCACCGCGTTTCTATTGCCATGTCCCTTACCAAATATACATTCTATATCTTTTACCTCTTCAAAAATTTCTCTGCCTGTACGGTGTATTGGAGCTGTCCCCTTCTCCACTGTGCCATCGAAATCTCTTCTATTGCTACGATACGGGTGGCCGGCTGGAAGAAACCTCCGATGACACATATACACAGTCTTTCCTGAGTACCTCAGCCACCTGCTTGCTGTGTCCCGCATGCACTGCACACATGCACAACCACCTTTCACTGTTTGGCCGGATGTGTTGCCAGCCGCAGGGTAATCTTGAATGGTAACGAACAACATTGCCCTTAAGGTGAAGTACTCTCTTTTGTATGCATCCCACATCTGCACACCCCGGTCCCATAGTAACTTAAGATCATCTACCAATGGCCTGAAGTAGACATCGATATCGTTGCCAGGTTGCTTGGGCCCTTGGATTAGAAGTGGCATCATTATATACTTGCGTTTCATGCACAACCATGAAGGAAGGTTGTAGATGACAAGTGTCACTGGCCACGTGCTATGCCGACTGCTCATATCGCCGAATGGATTCATCCCGTCTGTGCTTAGACCAAACCTTACATTCCTAATCTCGCATGCAAACCTTTTGTACTTTCTATCTATCTTTCTCCATTGAGATCCATCGGCAATGTGCCTTATCAACCCATCCTTCTTACGGTCTTCGTCGTGCCACCGCATCATCTTTGCATGCTTTTTGTTTGCATACAGGCGCTCAATCCGAGGGATTATAGGAAAATACCATGCAACCTTAACGGGCACTTTCCTCTTCTTTAGAACGGGCCCACCACTACCATCGTCAGCATCATCATCGTTATCTCCACCCTGATACCGCGGTGCTATGCAAACTGGACACGTATCCAAGTCTTCGTAGTTACCTCGATATAGAATACAGTCATTTCGACAAGCGTGAATTTTTTGCACTTCCAGCCCAAGTGGACAGACAACCTTCTTTGCTTGGTATGTTGTTTCTGGCAATACATGACCCGCTGGAAGGAGGTCTCCGATCAGCTGCAGAAGCTCTGTGAAGCTCTTGTCACTCCAGCCGTTGGTTGATTTCATCTGCAATAACGAGAGGACGACGTGTAACTTGGTGTGTTCCTCGTTGCATCCTGGATAAAGTGGTGTTTTTGAGTCCTCCACCATGGCTTTGAACTTCTCGTATTGCTTGTCATCGTTGTAGGCTGTCTCCCCATCGCGCAACATTTGATCCAAACCATCTGATTCGCGATTGTCATATTCACCTTCGTCACCAGGCGACTCCACATTGTCTTCGTGCATTGCTTCACCATGATTGTCCACACTGTCATTCTCATCTTCACCATGATTGTCCTGACATGTGTGATTACGCATAAAACCTCTTGTTAGAAGATGCTCGTGAACTTGTTTTGCAGGAAACTGTCTCTCGTTCCTGCAATCAGCACATGGACAATGCAAATGTTCCGTCATGCTCAACGATCGGGAACTCGTGGCCGCGATCACGAAGTTGGTTACTCCCCTGGCATACTCCAAGGTACCACGCTTCGCACCGTTCATCCCTCCTTCATCCATCGGTCCTACGAAAATTCTTAAATTAACTGCTAACATATATATATTGATTAAATCCGTAAATCAATCAAAAATCATCGTTACTAATCTTTCATATGTAAAATACTCGATGATTTAATACTGTCCACATTACACAAATAGACGCAAGTAACATATTCTCAATATTACTCCAAAATCAATAAGTCATTATATTTTCTCAAAATATTGGACCAATTCAACAAGAGACGTCTACATTATCTATCACAAATAAGAAAATCATATATACCATAAAGAATTAATCACACAAATGAAACAAACTTGCTTAGAGAAAATGTACTAACCTTTAAACATGAAAGAATACACAAATTCCTTAATGTATTTAAAATTTTTCGGCAAAACCTCTCCCCCCGTTTGCATGAGCCGCACGAAGACGCTCAAAATGAGCTCATCAGCGCTGAGAGGAGACATATATAGGTGCACAAGATATAGGTGCCGGTTTACAACAATAACCGGCACCTATAATCAGTTCCTTCCGTGGTAAGGAACCACATATGTGCCGGTTCTTTCTACGAACCGGCACATATCTTATAGGTGTCGGTTTGTAGCATCCGGCCGATACCAATTGAAACAAATAGGTGCCGGTTCATAACAAGAACCGGCACCTATTCCTTTCTCCGCCCGAACCGGCACCTATAATCTATAATTGAGACGATATACGACTAATAGGTGCCGGTTTTTATTCAACCGACACCTATTATGCCGACACTGATGAACGTTTTTGTAGTAGTGTTATTCTATCACTTGCATGTGGAGGTAACATGCACCATGGATTTTAGGCTTTGGTTTTGGAGTAAAGAATCTCACTAAATTGTGTTCCGATTCATTCTCCCGTGACCCCATCCTCGTGCATGTATTTGAAGCGATCTTTTGATTTATTTAAGCCGATATATTTGGTGTAGGAATGCTAGCTCTGACTTTGGGATGGTCCATGAACTATATATTATATATACGTTTTTGATTTAAGGCCCATTTGAATTGGAGGATTGCCATAGGAATTTAGAGGATTCAATTTTCTAATGGATTTTTCCTATGGAACCCTTTGATTCATAGGAAAGTAATACTTAAGGCCTCATTGAATTGGAGGATTGCCATAGGAATTTTAGAGGATTCAATTTTCTAATGGAATTTTCCTATGGAACACTTTGATTCATATGAAAGTAATAGGGAAGTGTGAAAATTTTCCATAGAATTGTATTCCTATGGCTCAATTTGATAGAAAAATTAGCAAGAGATCCAACCTTTTGGAAACTTTCCTTTACTTTGTTTCTTTCCTATGGTGCTATCAAAGGGACCCTCTTCATATTTTCTGTGTTTTTCATTTCTGTGGATTAGGGAAACATGACACTCCAATTCCTACGTTTTCTTATTCCTGTGTTTTTTCTATCCTGCATTTCAAAAGGACCTTAATAAAATATAAGTCATTATACACTTGGATAAAAATATTAAGAAATATATAAACTGTCCTTACTCCATTCGGAGCTGCTATGGATTAAAGAATTTTTGGAGAAAACAAATATGGAGGAATTGAGTAACAAATAATTTCTATGTAGATTATTTGAATTGTAGGATTGATTTAGAAGAATTTGACAAGAAAATTCCTTTATATTTTGGAGGATTTCTAGCTACTTTGCTACCACAAAGTCTTCAAATACATTGGAGAGTTTTTTTTGGAGGATATCTTGTAATATTTTTTTTGAACGCCGTCAGGAATTTCATGTGAGGGTCTTATTTTGCTGAACCAATATGTACATTCGGAAGATGTGTAATGATCGATGATTGGTTTTAACACAGTGTTAAAACAGAAATCCGTTTAATTAGTTGGTATATCTCTTCTGGTCATAATCTATTTACATGTTTATTGCATATCCCCTGTTGTTCCTTTGCAAAAAGAAAAGGAACAATTTTCATGATTGTCATATATTTTCTAATTTAAGAAATTGAAGGTGGCATATTTCCGGCAAAATCATTGACCAAATGATACAACAGGCCTAGGCCAGCAAATGCTACTTGTTTCGTAGTCCAGAGGTAGAACAAGGATAGACAACTGCTCAAAATGAATCCAATGGTCTTAGGGCATGTACAACGGTGTTTATTAACGGGTTATCTTTGTTGGCATGCATGTAAATTTGGTGACGTGGAAAAGAAAGAGGGAAGGAAAGGAAAATATCGTTGTTACGCATGACAACGACTCAGAGTCGACTCTTAGCATTTATTAAAACAAATTTTGTTGTATGGGGGAGTAAAAGGAAATAAGGGTAATAAAAAATTATTTTAGTGTATTAATGGTTAAGAGGTCTTGTTGTCTCAACTAGTATAGAAGGATGGTAATATGTATCAATTAAGAGATCATATCGGGCTCTACCTTCGAACTCCCCCCCCCCCCCCCCCCCCCCCCCCCCGCCTCAGGCAGGGATGGCTTGCATGTCATTTATGTTATCTCTGCAAGTTGAAAAAAATATGAATATGGATATGCATTATTAGTAATAGTATAGTTTCTTTCTTTTGTTATAACTTCTAGAATTTGAAATTGAACTATCACATATTTGTACATTGTCAATATTTACTAAAATTTAAGCAACAAAGGTCAGGACAATTTTCAAGCAGAAAAAAATCCATGTCCTCTAGTCGTCCCCTAAAATTATGATGCCATAGCAGCCCGGCCCTTTATATAGTTGGACCAATATTTCTCTGTCCGCACTGCACATGCTTGCACATTTTCTACGGCTCAGTTTGAAATTGATTATTGAGCGATTGTTGCTACGGACTATCTACTTATTATAGGGATAAATTAAATATTTTGATAAATAAACATAACGAATAACTTGTTTATTCTAAACAATATTGTAGAAGTTTTTTTGGGAAAATAAATATTTCAAAGCGTGGAACAAATAATCCATTTCAAAAATCCAGTAGAGCTCCTTTAAAACGTAAGTCTGGATTTGAAAAGCGAATGGGTAGGAAAAATACAGAATTTTGGCATAAGTGAAAGTGCAAAATATAGGATTGCAGAACATATAAAAACATAGGATTGTTTGAATAGACCCTAGAAAAATCATAGAAATCCAATAAGAGAGATAGACTTAAAATAAAATTCTCCAAGAGGTTAAGGCCTGATTTGATTCATAGGAAAAACAAAAAAAATTTGGAGGATTTTGATCTTTGAAACAAAGGATTGAATCATATCCTTTCTTCGAAATTCCTATGGAACGGATAATCCTATATAGAGATTTTGAGAGTTGCTAACATTCCAATGAAATCTCTATAGGATTACCTTTCCTCAAAAAATCACTATAAGATTGTTCATTTCATATCAATTTTAAAAGATAGGATCGGATTTTTTGAGATATCTTCCTTGAAAATTTTCATAGGATTGAAATCCTCTATTATTTTCCCTACGTTTTTCATGCAAATCAAAGGGGCCTAAATAGTCTAAAAAGAACTGAACCACGGCAATAAAACTATGTGTGCTTAGGAAACAGAAGCAACAATTACTGATAGATGCATACTAGTATATTTACCACATTATAGTATTACACAGACAAAGCACGTCGACATCCAGATGACACACACATGCTGACATGCAACTTCCACATATGAAGTTATACACAATAGGGCCATTGGGGCATATCCATGCATGCAGCTAGCATTCGCTTATTTATTTATATTTAGCCCTATCAAAGGGGGAAATTCGCATATTTATGTACTAGCTTGGTTCAGCCGTTGACGCAGTTGGAGCGGCAGTAGGCGCCGCAGTAGTTCATGCATTTGTAGTAGTAGGCCTGCCTGCAGCTCGCGCAGTCAGGCGACGACGGGTCGGTGTTGCAGATGCCGCAGTTGCCACCGCCGCCGCTGCACGATGAGTTGCAGTCCTGGTCGCACTGCTTGCAGATCATCTGCGCCGCTGCCGGTGACTGGGAAGAAGACAGGACGACCAGCACGACGCAGACGGCGGCGACGACGGCCACCTTTAGAGGGGAGGCCATCATATTCGTCTCTAGGTGCTAGCAGCTCTAGCTCAGCGCCTTTGTGGTTCAAGAGGAAGATGTGTATGCAGGAAGTGAGATGCCAGATATGATAGGGCCTTAGGCAATAACGGTATTTATATATATAGGCAGCACAGCAGACGATGATGCTTGCTAATTACGTTTTTAAATAGATGACACGGTTAATTTTTTAGATGATATTTAATCATTCATTTTATTAAAAAAATTAGTATAGATATGACAAAATATTAGTTATAATTGGTTTGTTTAATGATAAAACATGTCACAATAAAATAAATGATATTTATATTTTTTTATAATAAAAATGGTCAAATGCCATATAAAAAATTAACGGTGTCGTATATTAATAAACGAAGAGAGTAATATGTAATCCGTATATATTTGTGCTGGCGTGCAGGTAACATGCACCATGCACCGTATATCTGTATTGACTTCAAAGTTGGACGGCGGCCTGGAGGGTGGTATCACAATTGTTCATTCATTAAACAATATATTTGCCGATCCTCATGTACATGTAAGGTCAAACATGGCTTCTGTTATTATTCAAACACACACATATTATATATATAAATCACCTGAGACGTCATTAAATAATTTTCTCCATGCAGTTCGTACGTACCAAAATGGCCCAGCGGTGGAGATAGCAGTGCAGCACAAGGATTTTAATCATATCCATGATGTGTCTTGTAATATATATTCTCCTTGTAATGCAAGTCTAAATGCAATAAGTCAAGTCAACTCTATTCATGTCGATCTCCATTACAATAGCAGGTGATTACAGTTCGTCAATCGTCACATGCAAAGTGATTACTTAGCTTGCCAGGTATTTCTAATCAGCAATCAATGGTACGAAATATATTCCTCAACAAATTCATGACCAACCAACCAACAAAATCAGAGAAAAGTGAAAATTGATGGAATAAATTATGAAGGAGCCAATAGTAGAAAGATTGCTCGTCAGTTGCCTGGTCGGTGTGATCAATGGCTGGCTCCAAACTTCATTAATTTGAACTATCGTTGGCTGTCTGCAGGGTACTCTGTAATAGGTTTCTATCAGTCTACTTGAACCAGCTTTCAGTATGGTGTTGATATATGCTCCTAGCTAGCATTATTTACCCATCAATTACCATTTAGCTCATCAGCCGCATCAAAAATTTAAATTTTAACATTTAATTTTAAAGTAAATTTTAAGGTTTTATTATCGTAATGTATTTTCTAGCACTTTGTTTTAAATTGCTAATCTCACATGTATAAAAATTTCATTCACAAAATATTTTTGATTGCTCATAAGCCACTAAGGTTTATGGCCTGTTCGGAGGCACTAGCTGCCACGGCTGCCGCAGTTCAAACCGGCTGCCAGCCATTAACGGCTGCAGCCGTAGCCACTGCAGCAGCCTGCATGCAAACCCAGCCGAACGCACAATTTCGACATAAGCGAAACCATGACCGTGATTAATTCAACCTAAAGAAGTCAATGCTCAGCACTCGCAGTATATTCGTACCCTAAATTATTATCACAAATTACCAGACGTCATAAGCTGCATGCATGATAATTAACAAACAACATGCATATACAAACTAGAGAAAAATACTTTATATTATCTGATGATAGATCGATGGACCAATTCTAGTCAATACGTTTACCAGGACCAATTAATAATTTACTGATAGTTACATCACCAATCAAACTTCAACTCACACAAATATGTGCTTACTCCACCAAAATTTAGTTTTGTTGCCAATTTACACCATATTTGGATTACAAAAATATCACATGATGGTTTAAAAGGAATTTTACGTCAATAGTTCAATTCCCAGATGGAAGGGTAGAGCCCATTGAGAGCTAGTAGCTTGTGGCAAAACACAAGGATCTTCTACCTTCAATTGTCTGTGCCGTGTCTTTCCAAACGGCTTCGCGGCAGCTGCTTATGTAGCCAGCTAATCTCTCCGTTTCATATTATAAGAAGTTTTGATTTTTTTAGTCAAATTTATTTATGTTTGATCAATTTTATAAAAAAAATCGATATTGTTAAGACAATAACAAAGCAAACATACTATGCTTATGTTAGATTGAAAAAAACTGATTTAGTATTATAGATATTGCTAAATTTTTCTATAAATTTTGTCAAACTTAAATAGCATTTGAAATTTGACTAATTGTTATTCATTTTTTTCTTGTAAAATATATCTATAATGTATGTAAAACCAACATTTCATGAAAGTATTTTCAAATGCGAACATGTTGGCATAAGCTTTATATACTAAAAGTATTTGAAATTTGACTAATTGTTATTCAAAATCTGTAAACTTTGACTCTTTAAATCAAGAGAAATTTTGTGCTTCTGCGGGATCCTCCCTATCTCCTTATCACTGATCAAGCTTGTGTAGGTAGATATTGCCTAGTAGAGCCGATAGTAGTAAATAGTAAGGAAAAGCTATAGAGGCCGGATTGCAAAGTGTTTAATAGGGCCCCAGCTGGTTTGTATGTTCTGTTTTTTTTTTCACTTTATGAATTATAATGGTAAAGTGCTAATAGTTCCGACAAATCCCACAATATGCCTTGCACAAAGTATTACCACATTCATCTATACAAATACACATAGGTGAACAAACCGACATATATAACCTTGCAAATGTGATACATGCATCATTCGCTTATTAACGTAGTACTATATGGAGCTCGAACTGAGGAAATTAATACACTTCTGAATTTCTGATAAAGTAGAGCTTGGTTACATCTGCCTAGTGGAGTGGCAGACAACTAGCTGGAACACGCTAGAGAGGAAGATAAGAGCAGATTCTAAGAACAAATGTTTTTAATTGGTCGATATAGGATGTTAGGATGATGACCAGATCAGGTTTTCAGGTGAAATTTATAGGCAGAAAATCAACGTTGATACAACAGGTAGCTGCATGTGTAGGACTGAAATATACGTGCACGTAACATGCACTTCCATCAGGGGTAAAGAATATGACGACCTCTAGAAAGGAAACAAAAGCATGCATGGTAAACATTGACTTCAAAAAAAAAAGGAGATAACGTTAATTAAGATCGCACCTTAGATGTATAGTGTAATTAAGTCAAGGGTTCATGGATTTTGTTAAACACATGAAGTACATACGTGATACGTTAGCTAGGACGTAAGTGCTGACCTATATTTGGGGGCAATTTTTTTTAAAAAAAGTTCTGCACCGTTCTTATTGGTAAACTAAATGATACTCCACGTGATTCTGTGGGTTTTTTCCGTAAAAAATGTTGGGAGATGTGTATTGTCACACCCACAAATTTCTCGTTTTTCCTAGCATCAATTCATTTAATAAATTGTTCTAAGAAATTGTTTAATTAATCTAGAGCTAACCCTAATTAATAATCTCATTTAATCAGTGGAAATAGCTTGGTGGGATTTTTCTTGATTTCTCCATGCTTTAATACACTAACAGGATATTTAGTGGAATTTTCAGAGCAAAGAAAACAATTTTAATAATTTAAAAATAATTATCGAAATTAAATAAATCCTAATTTCTTTTCTTTTTCTTTCTCGGCTGTTGGGCCGCTTCCGGCCCAACTCCTCCCGTCGGCCCGCTTCTCCTCGCCCGCGCCTCCTCTTCCCTTGTTGGTCCGACCCATAGCAGCGGCCCAGCTGGCGTAGCGCCCCTCCTTCTCTCCGGGTCGTCGACAGGCGGGGCCCACCTGTCGGGCCTGTCCCTTACCTCCGGCCGGCAAAGCTGGAAGGGAGCAGCTGCTCTCGCGCCCCATGCGCGCCCTCTCTGCCTACTACCCCAATCCCCGCGCACTCCTCACCTCTCGACACCTCACTTCCCCCACTTTCCTCGCTCTCCACGCCCTCGAATGGGCAGGGATTCGATTTTTGAATCTGGCCGCTGCCCCTCTCTCTCTCTCCCCCTCCCCATGTTGCTAGCAGTTTCGGCGCCTATCCGGCCATGACTGCGACTCCCGCACCTATAAAATCCCTCCCCGTGCTCTCCTCTATCTTTTTCCGCATTCGCTGCTCGCTCCTCGTGCCCCAATTATCCTAGCGCCGCTCCACCCACCGTCGTCGCCTTTCTGCCACTTCCGGCCACCGCTTGTTGCCGCTAGCCATGGTGCCGGACCGGCGGCGTCGCAGCCGTCGGCTTCGCGAGGTCGAGGGCTACCTCGGCCACCGTTTCCCGACGCCAGAAACCCATCGGAGCTCCATTCCCCTTGCGTGCCGGTGAGCCTCACCATCACCTCCTTCTCTGGCCGACAATGCTTGTCGCTGTCGTTTGCCGGTGAGGAACCCTTCCTCCATCCTCTATTTTTCCGTACTCCTTCCAGCTCCATTTAAGTCCATTTATATTACAGTAAATTCATAAAAATGAACAGAGTCTATTAAAATTGGTTTTGTTTCCTATTTCAGTAGTATTATAGCCTATTTTGCTGGTGTGCTTTGTCTGTCGCGTAGATTCCGGCAGTTCCAACGTTTCGGTTTACTACAAAGTTGTTGCAGAGATCCCAGTAGCACCAGAGTAAGGCATGTGATGCATTCCTCATTGAGCATATTGTTCCTACTTTGCAAATATCCCATTTTCTTTTTAAATTGCATTATTTTATAATGGCATATAGGATGGTTTCCTATGTACTCAGCCATAGCTTGTTCACCCTGTGTCATTGATAACTCGGGAATTAATATGATTAGAGGTTGGTTTAGGAGATGCTTAGCCAGGCTTAGATCAACTAGCTCACTTTGAGGAATCTCACTATTATTTTAGACCTTGATTAATTATGATGATTATGGACATGTACTGCCTTTGTATTAATTCAACTAAAATATGTCTAAAGGTGGGCTGTGGGTGCATGCTTTGCTGGAATTGACGAGTTGAAGATTTCAGACTTGATATCAGTTAAACAGCAAGAAGGGGAATCGACTAAGGAATATATTCAAAGGTTTTGTAATGTCCGCAGCCGATGCTATAACTTGAGTCTAAGAGATGAGCAGCTAGCAGAGCTTGCATTTCAAGGGTTGGCAACATATATCAAAGATAGATTCTTTTTCCATGAGTTTGACAGCCTGGCTCATCTAATACAGAAGGTATCGGTTTATGAGAGCCAATGTCAAGAAGAAGAGAAGAATCAGTTTTGGGGTGATCAAGGCCAGACACAGTATAATTTTGAAGCATGACTTCTCATACTCCAAAACTAGGGGGCATGTGTTAACGCCAGAATTTGGTAAGCCCCGAAGTCCTCATCGGCCCAGGATCCATATCGGCTCAAGGTCGGTATCGGCCTAGAGTCTTATATCGGTCGATGGGGTTTATTTTAAACCAACCACCAACAGCAGTCGGATTCTTGTTAGATTCGGAAAGATCTTATCCAGAGAAAACCGAGTTTGAGGAGGATGCGGCTTGTATCTTTTAATTAGGATAAGTTTGTTAGTTTCCTTCTTATCTTTAGGAAAGTGTGTTTAGTGTCCAATAAGGACTTTATCTATTTCCTTTTATCTTTAGGAAAGTTTGAGTCGTATTCTGTTAGCATTTTTGTTAGCCTATGGGTATAAATATGTAAGCCCGTAGTTCATGTAATTTTTATCTCACGATCAATACAACTTCAGCGCATCGCCAACCTTTTTACTTTCGTCTTCTTCGGCGAGTTCATGCCCTTCCCGCGAGGGGTAAGTCTCGTTATAGATGCCTGCGCTGTCGGGGCTAGGGCTTCGACGTTCTGATCTCGTCAACGTAAGCACCTACTATCATATATCTTAGTCAATCTGGTTCGGCTTCTCGATTTAGTCTTATCGGCCGAGATTCGCTTTAGGGTTTATGCCGATACTGACTAAATCGCCTTGCTAGATTAGATTGGCTAAGGTATCCACCACCCTGAAAATCAGTCAAGAGCTTGATTGTCTAGGCCTTGCGTTTCTTTTCATACTTAGTGCTGCTAAGTCGTGATTAGAACCGTAATCTCTAGCCTGCTTGTTGATTGCCAATAAGGGTTTCATCGGGGTTTCAGCTGATGAATTATCTGGATGTTGCATCGGCCTAAGAGTTTTATATATAGATTGGATCTGGCCAATGACAACAGAGTATTTATTGTTTATCTGCTTATTGAGAGTCTATGTCATCGGACCTCTGGCCGATGCGTGCTTTAATCTTCAGATCAATGTTTATTTTATCATATATTTGGATTATGCTATATTACATTGCTATATCATCATGTTATCGTTGGCCGATTGCTTCTGTATAGATGCTTGCTCAGTACACAGCCGATGGTTCGAAACCCTAACTACATCGGCTGGTATCGGCATCGGCTGGAACTGTGCCATCGGCCCATCAGTTGTTTTGGCTATCGGCCTATCGGCCGATACGTTTTTGCCCTATTGGCCTATCGGCCGATAGACCTTCTGTTCTGCTATTTTGCATATCTTGTCAGTGGCAGGATCAAACTGACTGGCACGCCCGTGCTTCATCAATTTTAGGACCTGCACTGGAGCTAAGCAGATCTCCCAGGCCTTCATGTGTCCGCACGCCGGATCCACATCGGCGGTACGGATTTGGCGTCAACATAGACGCACCCATGGCTTTTAACGACCGATTCGCGGGAAACCCTGGAAGAATTACCGTGCTTACCATGAGCCAGCGCGGGCAACGGCTGGGCTTGTAGTGTAGCTTTTCCCTTTCTGACATACCTAGGCAAGGGTGAACGTGATGGAGTTTGGATGGCCCTACGAGAGTTTATGCGGCTTTTGGATTCACCTAGGCACAAGAGGGGGCTGCCTACCTTAGTTAGGGAGGGTTATGCGAAGGGTCCTGTCATAGTTTTTTTCTGGTATGTTGTGATGGCATGCCGACGCATGGTAACGTGTCGTGGGGCTGTGTCTTGTGGGTACAGTTGTACACCTCTGATCAGAGTAAAACTATTTGAATAGTTGTGCCCACGGTTATGGGCGATCAACCAGATTCACCTTGGCTAGTCTTGTCATTAATAATTTGACTTAATAGAACTGGCATAGTTAAGGTGATTGGTTGGGCTTGTCTCAACGTTGTTTAGCGTTGGGCAATGATGAGTAATATTACTTAATTTACTTCGACAGTTTTACTGCTTTCAACTATTGTTTTATAACTACTTTATGCAAAAGAACTCTTAGCCTCCCTTCAAAATACTTGCATCATACCTTCCCCATGGTATAGATGGCCATATGGCCCGAGGCCCGACGACCTGGCCCAGTCATGGCACGACCCGACTGGGGTTAGGGCCCATGCTGGCTCGGCCCGACAGCTGGGCCGTGCCTGGGCTGGTACCTCGACACGGTGGGCCGACACAGCACGGTACGAAAGAGGCCGGCACGATGGGGCCGTCACGGCCCGACACGTCCCAACAGCAAGCACCGCCCGACCGCGGCACGCTCCTGCAACGGCCCAGCCAGGTAGCCATATAGAATCTCCCCCCCGCGCGGGCAGCCGCACCACTCTCTCAAACCCTAAACCTAACCCTAGCCGCCTCCGTCTCTCTCGATTGATCTGCCGCTCCGATTCCAACCCTCCAGCTCTTCGTCACCGTCGCCGATAGACGCCTCGCCAGATCTACCACCGAGTGTCGACGGCCTCCTGCCAGGGGCATGAGGGTCGTCTCTTCTCTCTCTTTTTCTTTCATCTCCGCCTCTCCGGTCGCTGGATCCGTGAGCTCTTTGTCTCCGGTCGTTGGATCAACAGCCATGCTCTTCATCTCCTCTCCCTTTTGTACTTTTTTTTGCAACCCTCGTCGTTGCTTCGTGAGCTCTTTATCAGATCCACCCCCCAAATCTAGTCTCTGCTCTCGTCTTCTTGTAGATCCGTGGATCTCTATCATCAACGGCAACTCTAGTGTTCCAGATGTGCAGGTACAAATCCTATTTTTTTAAGTTTCTTTTTTCTCCATCCAATCTGATCCCTAACTGTTCTTGCATCATTGTTTTGTTTGTTCTTGCTGGTCGCTGAGCGACAGCCACCGTTGAGGAACCGGAGTGCCTGCGATGGACAATTATCCATCCTCCTGCCACTACGAGTTGAGGATGATGGGGATGCGGGGTGATGACGAAGATGACTTGGAGGAGGAACGCGTGGAGTGTTCGACAACACTGCTTCACCTATGATCGATGGGTCGCAGTCACAGTCGCAGTCGCAGCCGGAGTCGAACGATGCCGGTACTAGTGCCAATGGCAACGGCACGCCGTCCGGCTCAAGCACTAGCAACAAGTGGTCCAGATCTGGGTATGGGCCGACTTTGAAGAACTCTTTGAAGAACGCAATGGCTCTTAGGTTCACGTATTTGCTAAATGCAATTACTGCCATAAAACATTGTCTGCTCGTTCATCTGGTGGTATTGGACATTTGCTTAGGCATATTAAGTCATGCAAACCTAGAAATGTTGGTGCCTTGTTTCAGTCCATGCTTAGGTTTAATGCTGATGGTTTTGTTAGTCAATGGGAATATAGTCTTGATGTTGCTATAACTGAGTTGGTTAGGTTGATTGCTAGAGAGGATCTTCCACTTTCTTTTGGTCGATCTGCTGCTTTTGAGGAGTACATTCAGAATTACCTTAGATTCCATGCTTTCTCTAGTCAAACTACCACCAGAGACATTTTTAAGTTCTTTGAAAAGTGTCGTGCTATGCTTATTGAGACTTTGAAGTCTATTAGCTCTGTTGCTTTGACATCTGATATATGGTCTGGTAATGCTACGGAAGATTATTTAAGTGTTGTGGCTCATTTTGTTAATTTTAATTGGCAATTAGAGAAGAGGATTTTGGGTCTGGTGCTGATTGATGTGTCACACAATGCTGAAAATATTTCTGAACGTGTGCTTTCTGTTATTGAAGAATATGGTTTGACTGATAAGATTTTCTCTATTACTCTGGACAATGTCTCTTCTAATATTAAAGCAATGGATAGTCTTAAACCTGCTTTGTCTAGTTATGTTGATGATTTATATTTGCATCAGCGCTGTGCATGTCATATCATCAATTTAATTGTTAAGACTGGTCTTCAAATCTTCAAACCTATGCTTTAAGATTTTAGAACTGCTATTTCATTTCTGAATGCATCTAATCAGCGCATTGCTACATACAAAAACTTCTGCATTGCTAAGGATATTCGCCCTCGTAAGTTTGGTTTGGACATGGATGTTAGATGGAATGCAACTTATCTAATGCTTAAGCATCTCTTGCCACGTAGGGAGCCTTTTTTAGTGTTTATTGCAACTCACCATCCAATGGTTGATGGTCAGCCATTACTGACTGATTTACATTGGATAATTGCTGAAACAGTTCTGTTATTTCTTGAACAATTTTATGATTCAACTGTTATTCTGTCTGGTGTTTATTATCCAACATTTCCATTAATTATGCATCACATTCTTGAGAATTGTTGGACATTTAAATACTTATGACAATGATTGGAACCTTAGAAATGTTGTTGTTCCCATGAAAACTAAGTTCATGTCACACTGGTTTGAAATTCCATTTCTGTATTCATTTGCTTTTATCTTGGATCCTAGGGCCAAGATCAGGGGTTTTAGCAATGTTCTCCAAATTATGTCATAACTTATGAGTGGTGATTACTCTACTTATTTGAATGAGGTTAGGGCTGCATTGTCTGACATTTTGCTAACTATGACAGTAAGTTTGGTGCTGCGAGATTACAAATGGCAACCCCAAGCAATTCTTCTGGTAAGAAAAAGATAGCTTGGGGGAATATTTTTGGTGCTGCTGCTGGTGGTTCCAATCTTGGTGCAGGTGATGGGGATGGTGCTGGTGCTAGTGCCAGTCCAGGTGCTGGACTTGGTGCTAGTGCCAATCCAAGTGCTGGACTTGGTGCTGGTCCATTTTCCAAGAGAACTTCTGCTACTGCTTTGATTCAGGTTGTTTCTTCTAGTGCTAACTTGAATGCATCTGAGTTGTCTGCCTATCTTGACAGTGACACTATCAACCAATACGACGATGACTTCAATATCCTTAACTGGTGGCATGAGCACAAACACACATATCCTATTCTTTCCATCTTAGCTAGAGATGTTTTGAGTGTTCCTGTTTCTATTATATTGTTGGAATCTGCTTTTAGCTTAACTGGGAGGATCATCGAGGAGCGACAGTGGCATCTAGGTCCTGACATGGTGCAAGCTCTGGCATCGATCAAAGACTGGGAGCAAGTAGATGCAAAGATGCAGCATACCATGGAAAATGTAGGGTTGGACTTGGACTTTATTTTGAACATTTGAAAGCTATGGGCTACACTCTTTTTTCCTTTCTAGGGTTTTCTCACAAGATGTGAGTTATTACTTAGAAAGGTTTTTAATGAGGCAGCCATTGCACTATACAGTTAAGTTTCTATTTTGTATGTATTTGAACTAGTGAACTTCTAAACTTGTATCTGCACAATGCAAAACTGTGATTTTGGGCTATAGTTTGTGCCTTGTGTTGTGTGATTTGTGACTTGGTGTAAGTTTTTGACTTGGTGAATGCCTGAATTCCTGACTTGTGTAATTTTGTATGATTGTATGGATCTTCTGAGCTTGGTGGATGCCTAAATTGGTGTAAAAATGAGTTGCAAAACTTACTTGGGTTGAAGACTTGAAATTGAGTTGTAAAAATGGTCTTCTGAGTTTTGAACTTGCAAAACTGTGATTTTTTTATGAAGTTTGCATTTTCAAATTTCAACTTAATTGTGCAAAAATGAGTTGAACAAGGTATCACACTATAAGCCATGCCTGGGCTGGCCCGGGCCCTATGGACTGATCGTGCCTTTGGGCCGGCCCGACATGGCCCGAGTGCGTGTGGGTCGTGCCTAGGCCTTACGTGCAGCCCGTGGGTGGGCATGACACAACACGAAGTGCTGACCGAGCTGTGCTGACCTGATCGCTCTTGGGCCGTGCCTAGCTCGTGCCTGGGCTGGGCCATGCCGGGCAGCCCATTTGGCCATCTATACCCCTTGGTATGACTTACTGAGTACAATGGGTAGTACTCAGTCTTGCTCTATCTTCCCCACCTTAGAGCTGGAGTACTTCTTGAAAGTAGGTTACTTGAAGGAGTAGGCTTCATCACAGCCATCAAGGATGCCCGTGGAGTGGAGTCGCCACACTGCGAGCATCAGGTCTTTAGTTTAAGCTCACTTTATCTTTATGCTACATTTGTAAGACTTTTATAATATTTTGTAAGACATGGATCTATATGTCAACTTTGTCGTTTGTGATAGCCACCTCCAACCATCGTAGGTAACGTGCGACTTCAGGCTGAACTGCGTTGATTTCCCTGTAAGTCAGCTTCAGCTTCCTTTTTGATTCATATGCTAATGGCCCTCCAAAAATATGGTTTAACTCGGTCCTGTGATCTTGGAAAGGTTCTGAGCCACCATTTGCATCGTCCTTCTTGGTTCCTGAGGTGCCAGCTCCGTCTGATGGCTTCTGGTGGAGCTGAGTAGCATAATGCTCGGCAAACTGTTTGTAGATGAAGCAATCCTTGGCTGCATGCTTGTGATTCGGGTGATGAGTGCATTGAGTGTTCATGATCCTGTCATAGGCGGTGACTTGTGGACACTGTTGTTGGTAGTTTGACGTTGTGGCGACCAGATTCTCAGGCTTATGCTTGCGATCTTTTTGGCCGTTGTTGCCATTGCCGTTGCCATTGTCCTTCTTGGGGTGCCAGCTGCTCCCGGATTGCTTGTCCTGCCTTGAAGCTTTGATTGCATCACCTGACTTGGCATAGGAGTTGGCTGTCTCGAACATCTTCTTGACTATCCTTGGAGGCTTGCGCCCGAATTTGCCGATTAGCAACTCATTGTGGACACCCTTCTGAAACGCGGCTATGATGATGTCGTCGCTGATGTCGGGGATCTTGTTTCGCTACTCCGAAAAACGCCGAATGTAGTCCTTCAGTGACTCGTCGGGCTTCTGGATCACGTTGTAGAGATCGAAGTGAGTCCCGGGCCTTTCAAAGGTACCCTGGAAATTGGCGATGAAGTGGTCTCGAAGCTCGCTCCAGGAATCAATCGAACCTCTTGGTAAACTTGCGAGCTAATTCCTACCTGAGTCGGCGAGGGCGATGGGCAGGTAGTTAGCCATGGCCTTGTTGTCTCCTTCTGCTGCGCGAATGGCGAGGGTGTAGACGGTCAACCATGACTCAGGGTCGGTTTTGCAGTCGTACTTATCGATCCCAGTGGGCTTGAAACCACTCGGCCAATTCACTCGACGCAGGTCCCAAGTGAATGCGGGTACTCCATCATCATAGTTGTCGGGGAAATCCCTTCGGTCTTCATGATAGGGCTTGTTGTGCTCGTGATGACGTCGGTCAAGTACCTCCCTCAAGTCACTGGGCGCGGGCCTTCGAGAGCCACTCTGGTAACTTGAGCTATTGCCATAGCGGATTCGATCATGGACAGGTGGTCGGCCGTGACCTCTCTCACAAGAGTCGGCGGACTGATCTCGACGCTTCCAGATTGCGTGGTGACGAGGGTCATTGGACTTGGCGGGTGTCTTGCTGAGCTTGGGTCTTCGGTAGTCCTTGGATCGCATCGGTGGTAGGCGGCTACCATCGGGTGTCTCGACGATGGACTCAGCGGCTCCCCGAGCAGAACCCGCAAGGGTGTCGGGCGATGCTGTAGTGGCGATGATAGTCTTGACTTTATTCAAGGTTGGAGTTACGCCGGGAGGTGCCACATCTATGACAGTGTCGATGAGGGTGAGAGAGGCGACCGCGTTCTGTTGGGGCGTGAGGAAGACGTTGGTGTTGTCGACTCAGGTCTGAAGTATGGTGTTCGAACTGATAAACTAGGGCGCGTTACAACTGTATTACAGAGGGTTAATTGAGCAGAAATCATAACAATCTATATTTGTTGTTTATTAAAACTATATTCTATTATATGTGAAATCAATGGTTTTGATAAATATATTTTATGATGAATAATTAGCATGTGAATTATATTGGTTTTGATACTTGGTGAATAATTGGCGAGGGGTGTTTTGTCTCTGTATGGGACCGATCAGACCGGGCAAGGTGTGCTGGTCAAACCGGCGTGTTGCGTGCGGTCAGACCGACTAGCCAAACAGTCTGACCGGCTGGACTTTGATCAGAGTCTTTTTTGAGGTTTTTTTTATATATGACTTTTGGATAATTTTATACATGTATAATAATGTTTTGTGCTAATGTTGCATCACGTTGGGAAAAAACTTGTTCCCGGATATGGAATTCTTGTTTGAATCGACTTAGGAGAAGTTGATGTCCAAACAACTGGAAGATCACATGGAATGTTTCAACTAAAGAACAATCCACGTGGTTGGTGAAGATCCCATGCGGCATATGATAGGATATTGTGTGCGTATGTAAAGCAGAGTCGATTTTGGAGGGAGTCCAAATTTAAGAAGATTGAAGTTTGAAATTAATGAGATAATTAGTTCGATACTTGTACGGGAAGGTTTCTAAGTGGATTAGGACTACTTGTATCTCAGGGTATAAATCAAAGAGGGTTTGAGGCCTCTTGGTGTTGATTTTTTAAATACAATTAGAAGCAATAGAGTTTTGATATACTCTTAAGAGTTCTTCGATTTGTGTTTTGCTCGGTTTTGGCGGTTATACTGGCGGAAGCATGGCAGTCAGACTGGCGGCTAAGTGGCGGTCAGACCGGTGACGGCGACAGGTGACGACAACTCAAAGGGCGGTCAGACCGGCTGATCTACACCGGTTAGACCGGTGGCAAGGGTATGGTCAAACCGATCTCCATCAAATTTTGAAGGTAACTTTTAATTCTGCTAAAAGTTTTGGTTTTTTTGGTGTTTCTACCATTCACCCCCCTTGGTAACCTTAGTTCTAGTGATTCGATCATACAAACTGTATCAGAAGCTTGTTTACTCTTTTCAATCTATGCCGATCTTAAGTTTTAGCCATGGCTAATAAATTTACTACTAAGCCACATGTTTTCGGTGGAGTTGATTTTTCCTTTTGGTGTAAAAAGATGCAAGCTTACATTTTGTCTCAAAGTTATGATATTTGGCTTAAAGTTTTAGATCCAAAAGAAGTGCCTGCTCAGATCAATACTTCTGTTCTATAAAATGATTTTGAAAACGATTGTAAAGCTCGCAATATTTTGCTTAATGGAATTCCTCATTAGGATTTTGATCGTGTTTCTCATCTGCAAATTGTATATGAGATTTGGAACGCTTGATCTGATTTTCACCAACGAGCATCCAACATGGATAAACTGCTCAAATATGTCTTTAAAAAGGATTACATGAAATTTGAGATGAAACATATAGAGTCTTTTGCTGACTACTTTACGCACTTTAACAAAGGTTTGAGCAATCTTAGATCTGTTGATAAATCTTATGATGTTGATTATACTCAATCTGAAATTTTTGCTTAGCATCTTTTGAACGGTCTTGATATGTCAAGTTGGGAGATGAAAGATACATCAATTCAAGAGTCTATTGACATATTTGCTTTGACTTTAGATTCTCTTTACACTAAGTTGAAAACTTATGAGTTGAATATTCTTCGTGGTTTTTAGGCTGCTAACTTCGGGTATAAATAGAAGAGGGGTTGAGGCCTTTTAATATCGATTTTGTGAGAATTGAATTGAGAGAAAAGTTAGAGTTTTGAGTTTAGTAGAATTTTGAGAGAGGAGCGCTGTTGTTGCACTTTGTAAACACAATTAAAAGTAATAAAGTTGATGTACTTTCAAGAGTTCTTCGATTTATGTTTTTGCTCGGGTCCGGTGGTTGAACTAGCGAGAGTACGGTGGTCAGACCGTCGACTAGGTGGCGGTGTGACCGGCGACATCAGGCGATGGCGACAGAGGCTGGGCGATTGGACTGGAGCTATACCGTCGGTAAGACCGACGATACTACGATGGTCAAACAGATCTTTGTTAGGTTTGAGGATAACTTTTAATTCCGCTAAAAGTTTTCAATATTTGCTATTCCTACATTCCCCTTCTGGTAGGCTTATTTCTTGTGATTCGATCTTACCGATCGAACGAAGGGCCTCCATCCTCCACCGACAATGCGGTGCTCATGTTACACTCGTCGTCCCTCCATCCTCCACCGACAAGCCCCAACCGTGCTTTCTCCTCCTCCACCACCAACAAACATGCCACTGCCACCACCTTGGCACAACTCCTCTTCCACAACCACCACTGTATAGCGATGGGGGGCTGGTTGGCTGACAACGCCGCTCCCCCAAGCCAACGACTACTGTGCCTCCTCCACAAGGTGGCCAACTGCTCCTCTCCTCTCCCACCTTGGATGTGCCCGTATCACCCCCTTCGCTCGCTATGGCCCCCTACGCTAGCTTAATCAGAGTCAGTTAGGGAGACGGAGAACGATGAAGAGAAGATAAGCTAGAGGGAAGAACAAGGGGCAGCACGGATAGTTGGTCCCCACCCCCACCCCCACATATTTTATATATTTTTTCGCTCACTGGATTACCAGTTAAATTACCGTCACGTAGGACCAAAATTACTTTGGATTGGGTTAGAGGGATGATTTGTTCGGAATTAAAAGTTTAGAGTTGAAAATATCATGTCATGGAGTTTAGGGGGTAAATCGGACTACAACAACAGAGGTTCACGTTGAATTGGACCTTTTATTTTATAAAAATGTTTGTATTGGATAGGTCGTCACCAGGAACACTATAGATGCTAACGGAAGCATGATATATATCAGGACAAAGAAAATAGGTTAGAGATAATTTTCCGTCAATAGTTCTCAACATGCTTTCAGGAAATTGCCCTCAATACAAAAAAAAAAATTCCAATAAATCATTGTCCAATTATTGATGCATGTCAGCATGTGTACTCCGGTTATTTCGTAGCCAGAGAGTCTGGCCAGCAGGGCCTTCAACGTCGCCAAATGGGCAGGACAACAAAGATGGACAGTTCTTTTGATAAGGCCCTTGGCCCATGTTGCAATCAGGCGAATAACTTCATTCTTTAACTTGTTTGCCACCAGTATAAACAGGACATTATAATCCCCATTAGGTAGCGCAATGAACTAATCCGAAACGTAATTTAATTCGCCTGTTTGGTTTGTTTGCGTGTCATTTTCTCTTTGATTGGTTGCTTACCTTTTTCATGTGTGAAATCGTGGAGAAGGTTATTACCTACGTACTATGGCAGAATTGGACAAGACACTAATACTAATCTGGTTTTATAGCATTACGTTACATTCAGTACTATGTTTACTATATTTTACGACAAAAGAAGTAAAAAGGAGTAAATAGGACTGAAGGAAAATGACTAAGGCTGCATTCTTACTAGTTTTTTGGCTAGCTACTTCGTTATTTTTTTAGGTTAGACGGTTTTTTTTCTATAAAAACTTTTTAACAATAAATAAGTTTTTCAATTTTTCAGGTATAGTATAGTTAGTACTCCCTCTGTTTTATTTTTCATTTCATATTATAAGTCATTTGATTTGTTGTTAGTTAAAATTATTTAAGTTTGCCCAAGTTCATAAAAAATTTAACAACATATATCTACGACACAAAATTAATTTTATTAAATTTAACATTAAATATATTTTAATAATATGTTTGTTTTGTATTTGGTCAAACTGAAAGAAGTTTCCTTATAATTTAAAACGAAAAGAGTTATTAATTAAATACTAATTAATATGAAATGGAAGAAGTATTTAATTAATTACTATGTGTTAATGATTTTTTTTGTTTTGTACACCTTGAAACAGCTCAGCGAAAATTCTGTCCGGAACGGGGCCTAAGTAGACAGCATAGAAATCAGTAGTGGCAGATAACAACGTGATAACAGCAATTACGTGGTTGTTGGCAACCAGCCGACCGACACTTGATTTCGCCTAACGAAAACGTTTGATTTGGAGGCAATACAAAACCAGTAATACGTGTATGGTCAAATGTCCTCTTCGTTGACATCTTGACTTCCGTTGCCACCTGCCTCGAGATCCGCTCACACGAACACGTCGATCATTAATGGATAATGATCAATTCATGCGTGCATCGAGCAGTACACGGTACACACTCCATGCCATTTCAAATTTCAAAGTTGAAATTTACATAAAAACAACCACCGAAATTCCATATGAAAACAACGAGAATTTCTAAAATCCAACTAGCTTGCCTGAGAACAAATAAATTTGTACCCTCCACCTCACACTCAAGGTCCCCTGGATATATATTTGTCCCACTCCCAACACGACGACCACGGACCACAACCACATTTGTCCCAACGCAACACACGGCACGCAGCCGTGTAGCTCAAGATCAATGGCGCGACCCACGTCGGCGGTGGTCGCCGCCGTGGCGACGATGGCCGTGGTGGCTGCGATGGCAAGGCCGGCGGCCGGGCAGGGCGCGCCGGCGACCCGACGATGGCCGTGGTGGCTGCGATGGCAAGGCCGGCGGCCGGGCAGGGCGCGCCGGCGGGGTCGCCGGCGCCGCCGTACAAGAACCACACGGTGGCCGGCGCCGACGGGTGGTTCTTCAACGCGACGACCAACACCACCTCCGGGAACTACTCCGACTGGGCCGCCGGCGAGACGTTCAACCTCGGCGACTACCTCAGTATGCCCATTGCCTTCTGCTCTGCTCCTCTGTTTTGGTGCCAATTTGCCATTCCCTACTTGTAGTTGCAGAGTTGATTGAAGTAGATAGTAGGAGCTGCATGCTTAAAACATCAGAATTCTCGACTGGTACTGAAATGTGTGTTAGGAAATCAATTTGAGCAAGAAAGAAACTGTTGCAGGTTTCAGAATTCAGAATTTCAGATTATGTTAGTTGCGTAGAAAACACAGCTGAGGTCAAACATGAAAGGTAGCAGTATTCTTGTATAGTTCCATCTACTGACTCACTAACAAATCAAGGTTTCAGAGTTCAGATCCAGATCTGTGCAAGTTGCAAAGCCTAACAAGCTCCCAAGCTGGCTGCAGCCTGCATGAGCAAATCAGAATCTTTTTTTTTTCCAGACTAGACAAAGGAGCACCGCTAGCTAGCACGTGCCGTGTCATACCACAGGTCATCTGTGATTGATATTGATAAGAAATTCAGAATTTTTTTTCTATGTTGCTGTACGGCTGCCATTCTCTATGGTTATCAAAGATGCAGCTTCCACTCATCGATCCCAATCTGCAAAATGAAATCTTTTAATCCAGTTTAACATTTTGTTGAACATAATGTATTTGTAAGACATTTCGTATGAAAACCAGCATATGTTCAACCTAAAGATTAGAATACAGTATTCTATTACAGTTACACCAATTGTACAGTAAATCTATCGATTCCATCAGAATACAGGATTGACAAAATGACATCAATTCAAGAGACAATCCTACAAATGGCATTAGCATACCTCCCAGATAAACCACTAACATTTTGCTAGATTATTTGTCTTCGTCATTAATTCATTGTGTGATCGTGTTTTGTTAATCCAAATTATTACCGTTTTCTTTCAAGAGATTTATCAATATTGAAACCGAACCACATTGCTCACTAGTTTGTATTGCTTTCCAGTCTTCAAGACGGACGACAGCTCGTCGGTGGTGCAGACGTCGAACGCCACCGCCTACTCGCTCTGCGACGCCGAGGGGCCGGAGACCCTCATCTACAGCCCCGGCCGCGGCGACGCGGCGGCGCACGCCACCATCGCCGTCCCGCTCACCGTCGAGGGCGCCAACTACTTCTTCTCCGACGCCGGGGACGGCGCGCAGTGCGAGGAAGGGATGCGGTTCGAGATCAAGGTCGCCCACGGCCGCGGCCTTCCGCCGGACCTCGCGCACCCGCCACCGGCGCCCAAGCCGCGCGTCCTCGCGCCGCCCCCCGACGGGACGAGCCTGAACCCGGGCGTCGTCGGCGCCGGCGCCGGCGCCGCCGGGGACTTGACGGAGGGGAAGAGCGGCGGGGGGGNGGGGTTGTTGGGGGTAGCTGTTGGGGTGGGGTTGGCAGTTTTGGTTGCTGCCTGAGTGGGTGGGCCCGAGTTGTCAGTGTCCCAGGAGTTCAAATTTGTTGTAATATTTATTTTGTTGGAGGAATAATAAGTTATTGATTTGCATTGGTTATTAAGAGTTGTGACTTGGGCCTTTTGCGATGCAGTTTTATTGACAATTCGTATGAGAGATGAACATGTTTGAACGTATTTTCTTTAGGAACTATTGTTATTAGTCACTTAAGTTTACAACTCAGCTACTCCTTTAGCCCCAAATGATAGGACACGTTTTCTAAAAAATCATCTCGGTAATTTTTGACTAATACTTATACTAACGATATCAATATCTATGTTAGATATTATGTATGTTATATTAATAAATTTATATTTTAAAATATTTTTTATGCGATGTTAATTTATAGTTGTTGATAACTTAATATTATATAAATTAATTATCAAATTATGTAATTGAATACCATGTAAAAAATTACTGGCCTTATAACTTGTGATAACTTGTGACAGAGGGAGTACTATTTTGGTTCAACGTAAATTCGTTTGAGTGATGAAAGTGAAATTCGATCAACAAATCATCAGCAGCTAGTTTTGAACATTTTGCTCTCTCGAATTTAGAAAAAAAAGAACTATGTATAATTTAGTCGTTAGTGGAAACAACAGTTATGCATACTGTAACCAACCATAAATTAGATGTCTGCCTTTAAGTTGTTATTCCGAGTAGTGTTTTTTACTTAATTGGTAATTATGTAATTTGTAGTTGTTCATGCTTCAAAATCTATAATAATTGGCTATAACTTATTTAAAGTAAAGGTCAAAATAAATTTCATTAAAATATAACAATTTTACTTTGGATCACTTTTTAGCCAAAATTTCGTGAATGATCTAGACATGTCTTTGCATTTTACATCATATATATTTGTCACTGCTTGCATTTTTGGACCAACTGGTAGGTGGCCACTTCATAGTGGCAGCAGCAGCAAATTGAGAAAGCTATTTATTTTTTTGTGGAGGCCCAGTTGGTTTTGCTTGCCCACTCGTTGCGCGCAGGAGTAGAATTCGGAGATGGATTCCATAATTTCAGTATTAATTAATGATGATTAATCCACCTCCCTCACTGATCATTAGGGATCGCCACTCACCTCCGCCTTAGTATAATTTATCGATCGACAATACCACATCCATCCATCAGCGTCGAGAACTCTCGGCGAGACGACGGGTCGTCGCCGGAGAAGGCGAACCAGCGGCTGCCAATGGAGGATATCGATTTCCACCTGGGGCTTGACATGATGCCGCATAGCGAGTATCTTGATCCCAACGACCCGGACAACGCCGACGTTAGGGATATAATCCTCAGTGACCTTGACCCGGCGTCTCACGAGCCGTTCCTAGAATTTCGTACCCGGATCGCTACGGAATTTATGGAGCGGGGCTACGTCGAGATCGACCCTGACTGGCAAAGCCAGGAGGGATGAGGCCTTTGCCACCCTCGACGAACAGGCCGAGTGGTGGGAAAGGGAGATGTACAATATTTTTTCGGAGCCCAAGTCCGACGACACCGACGACGAGAAGGATTTCTTTCCAGAATATGACTACTCCGACATGGATGGCGATGGAGGAAAGAATATGGCTACTCCGATATGGAGGGCGATGGTAGTGGCGGCCAATTTGACAGAGGTGGATGAGGATAGCGAAGAGGACGGGTGAAGAATCACTAGCACAGAAATCGTTTTTCCAGGTGAGTCGAAAGGCATCTTCCCATGTAAAAGGCTAGCCCGCCTACCCGAGAAGATCTGCAAAGATCACCATCTTCGCGTGCGGGCCGCCCAACCGCACGGATAGATCTAACTTCGTGTGCGGTCGACTTAACGCGATCGCACATGATAATAGATTATCTCGTACAGTCCGCTTAATGCGATCGCACACGATAATCGATTATCCCGTGTGTTCATGTTAAGTCAACCGCACGTGAAGTTGGATTTTCCCATGTGGCTATATGTAAGCCATTTGGGAAGATGTCGTCCCCTATTAACCTTAATAATCGAATTTTTGAATGGTACGCGTACTACATATTGGAGTTCTCTTTAGTCACACGTATTAACAAATCATATTGTGAGATAGATATATAAATTACTACAAGTGAACATAAATATTATCATAAAACCTATAATAGACATATGTACACAAATACATATATATATATATATCATGTTTTTTGTCTCGCATTTTACAATATTTAGAAATCAAAAATTATTTATCACACTAAATTGTTTCTTCACAAATGTTGTTTCTCCCACTCTCTTAGGGGTTTGAATGTTTCCTCTAATGCAAATTGGCTCTCAGGATCGTAGAATTCCCCTAAGTGGTTGCAGCAATCGCAGCGGATGAAGCAGCAAAGATCTGCGCACAAGTTTATAATTGTTTATTTGTCGAACCAGTTTGCTACAATTGGAATGGACGAAATCTGTTTAAAAAAGAAGACATATTGAAAGTTAGAAAATAAAATTATACAAAATCTTCGCGTGTAAAAGACATTCTCCGGACTTACTTCTTTAAAAGGTGTTATGTATCTCCTGTTGATTCTAAGTATCTCGCACGCGTAATACCCACATAAGTTAGTGCCTGATGGTTGCTTGAAACACTGTGTGCAAAACATTGTATACATCAATATTAGAAACTAACAAATACAACAAATTTGCAGACATGTCATTATTACCGGCCAGCGTGTCTTCAAGAGAAGCTTTGTCTTATTGGCAATCTTGACTGGCCCGCCATGGCTTACGTAATATCTATATGCTCTACGTAGACAAAATATTTGTTTGTGTCAATTTTAAGTGCAGAAGAGCAAATAGTTATTCGTGGGGTGTATGATACAACTTACAAATTCAACAAAACGAGAAACTCCAATAATGTCTTCTCCTCGTAGTGTGTCGGATCAAGCACTATGACAAAGTGGTCCCTCGGATATATCAGAAATAATATATAGTGGTTGTTGCAAAAAAGACAAATTAATTACAGGTGACATTGTAGTAAAAAAACCAGTAGAACGGAAGAGATGCTTATGTCAGAGCGTAAGGGACCATTATGACAATCTTGTCTTGATGCAAGAGCATTGCTTTCCCCAAGTAGGTTGCTACCTGGATTCTCTTTTGCTTGTGGAAAGCCTTGATAAAAGCTTTTTGTTCCTCCGGATACTTATCTTTGAGCTCTGGAGCATCCGCACGAAGTTGAACAGTGTGTTCCGTCTAGCAAACCCTTGTTGGGTTTATATACTCTACTGGTTTGCGGGCCCTTTGGCCGTCATGGAATTGCATCCTAAGGAATGCAGCGGCTAATTAATCAGATGTAAGTTTACTTGATGAATTCATTTACATCATAAATAGTAAAGCACTTACAAACAAAACTCAGCAACGAGATTGACGTCCATTTTACCGAGCTTGAAAAATGTATGAAGGTTGCTGAAATCGATAACAAGCATCCCATTCGGTCCACTTATGAAAGTGTTATCCAGGACATTAACACTAATGAACCCGAGACACTTTCTAGATGCTTGCATGTACCAATCATGCATTAAACTCATCTCCCTTGGTAGATTTTCCATGATGTGCCATGGTAAGAACAGCTTGTGATATTCATACTCTTCTGGCACATCCTCGGATGTCCAGTGTTGCATCTCTTCCATTTGACTTTTTACTGACTTTTGTGAATCCGACAATTGATGAGGTTCTTCATTCATCATGTTTGTCGGACCTCTCCCCCTGAAGGTTGAAAACACTAACCTTTCTTCGTATACGGCCATTTCTTTTGGATCGTACGTGGATACCATCTTTGGGATGAGCCGATGAGGTTCAAGGTTAGTAGGAGTTGGGAGACTTGTGGCTTTCTGGGGAGGTGGAACAGGTTGCACGAGAGTTGATTGTGGTGTAGCTGGAGACTTATGAATGGGATCACTTTGTTGTACAAGTGGTTTAGGAGGGACTTTAGCAGGAGATGGAGGTGGTGAGGAGGCAGGATGTGGGGAATCTCGCCTCTTTGGTGGGGACGCAGCAGGTGGGGAATTAGGCGGAGAAGAAGGTCCTTGCAAGGAAGGTGGTGCCGGCGGAGCTGGGGTTGATATCTCGGCGATGCCACGATATGAATTGGTTTACTACATCTCCGAGTAGTTCTATCCCTTCCGGTGCTGGGATATCTAGCTCCAATGAGGTATGCTCCGCATGGACCTTGGCTACTTGCACCCTTGCGTACTCGTCCGGAATTGGAGTGTTGTGGAACTAGCGTCCTGGTATCGCTAATCCAATTCCAACTTCTTTTGTCTTCCCAGCCCTATCTATCGGGAAGACGAGACTGCACGGTGTCGGAACGATGATAAGGTCAATTGCATAAGGCGTTGTTTCAACTGACCAGACACTGCTCGACATCTGAACTGTTTGTTGGGGCACTTCAGCACGCTGTTGAGATTCAGGAAATATGTTTGGGAAGGCTTGGGGATTTTGTGCCGCCAGAGAGTAAAAATGTTGCTTTTACTTCAACAGTTATTTTTTCTTCCAACTTCTCTTTGTACTTGTCCCGCTTCTTATAACTCCTGGCTTTCTCTGGAAACCCTTCCTTCCAACTTGTCCTTGACGATACACCTCTAACTCGTCCAGAATGTTCGGGGGTGCCTAATGCTGCTGTGAGTTGATCATTCTCCCTTTTGGCAATGAACTCCCCTGTTTTCTCTTTATGTGCAATCTCCTGGAGACTAGAGGTGACCCACTCGATATCAGGATCCTCGAAAAGGATCTCTCCCTCATCCGTGACTTGCCCCGTGCTTCATGCCCACACCCAGTTCTTCCTCCTTTCTTTTAGTCGGTCGACCAGTAGTGGTTCGCCTTTAGCCGCAAACTTTTCTTTAGTTGCTCGCCACTGCTCTACGTGACCATCGTATCCACTCGACCCTAATCGGTGCGGATATTTGTTCTTTTTCGCTAGATCTGACATCTTTTTCCTCCGTGCTAAAGCTTCCGGTCTGGTCATCTTCGCGACAAACTTGTCCCATTTGGCTTGCGAGATTTCACCAAACTCCTGGAATGGAGACTTGTTCTATTGTATGTAATTGGTGTTCATATCAGACTTCAACTGCCTTCACCGATGGCACATCGTCTTCAATTCAAAATATCTTCCCAATGCCTCTGAACCAAGCGGATAGACCAGCCATTTTTGCAACTCATTCCACATAAGATTTTTTATGTTGGGATCTACCTGGTCCCAGTGATCTACATTTAACGGGCCGTGCATTCTGGCCACTGTCCCACATGTGGTGCTGAACTTCGTCATAGCCACTCTTGGCTCCATGGGCTTCCCATCTCGGTTGAGAGAGATTATGTAGTATGTTTCCTTCGGGAGTAGGTTCTTACTTCTCTCACTGCGCTTTTTCTTTCGGCGTCCACCGGCACTTGCAGACGTGTCTGTAGACTCAGGAGCGGACGTTGCAGTGTCCAACTCGATTTTAGCTACGGCGGCAGTCTTGGCCGCCTTTCTTTTTGAGCGGCGACGTGTTTCCATCTGCAAGAACATGACAGGATGAATCGTTAAGCGCATCCTATCTCGTTTGCAGGATAGTTCATAACACTATAGCTCGACTTACTACTTGCCCAATAGGGATATAGTCTGGGTCTTCTTCACGAGGGGCACTTGCGTAATCTCTATGTCAAAAGGATCGCTCGGTGTCTGCCATGTGCCTTCGCTACATGCCTCTTGTGCGGCTTCAGATACGATGGGTGCCTCGGAGGGAACTTTCTCGTTCGACATTTAATCTACGGTTGTTCATAACACAAGTCATTTAATTTTCACAAGTGTACTTTTCACATGTCATCTTTAATTTCCGTACGTCGAATGTTTAGAACTAAATTTCATATATATCACATACCCTAATTTAACATAAAAAATAACACATAGTAATATTTATCTCAATAACAAATTAATCTCACGCTGAAGGTGGCAACGACGACTCGATATTTGGGCAGCCTGGAGGTGAGAGGAGGTGGCAACGATGACTCAATATTTGGGCAGCCTGGAGGCGCTAGGGTTCGTGGGCTCCGAGTCTTAGAAAATTTTTGGAGCTCGCGCAACCTTATATAGGCTGATATCATCCTGTGCGGGCGTCTTAAGACACCGCACGAAAAAATCATTTTTCTGTGCGGCTGGCTTAGGTAACTTGCATGGAAAAATATCCTTCGTGTGCGGGTGGCTTAACTAACCACACGCAAAGATATTTTCCCTTGCGGCTAAGTTAGGATGCCCGCATGCAAAAAGAAATTGACAAAATAACAAATTTATGTAAGTAACATAAAATACACTAAATATCAACCGATTTGACAATGACATACATACATTAGGATAAATATGAAACCATAGTCATTGCCAACACCATAAGTTTCGTACATTCATTTGTGAAACAAATTCTACATGTCGCGCCCTAAAAATCACCTTAAAGTTTCACCGTCTAAATTATTTCTAGAAATTGTAAAAATCTAATTTAGCCTTCAACAATTAAAAATCCCCAAGATTCAACTCGAACCGGCGTGTGGGAATTTTTGTTGAATTCCTCATGCTTCAAAATATTTAAACAATTTTTACTTGAATTTTCAGAGCACTGTAAATATTTTTAATGCAACAAAAACATTTCTCAGATTTTCTAAAAAAGAAAAGAAATTGAAATCCCTTCCTTGGCTCTGGGCCAAATCCGGCCCAATTCCTCTCTCTCTCCCCGCCGGCCCAACCCGTGCCAGCAGCCCCTCTTCTTTCCTGGTGAAGTCTGTTTATCCTCCCCCTTAATCCAGCCCAAAAAAAGAAAAAAAAGGAAAAGTCTGATACGCCTCCTCTCACTACAGTAGCGTCTTCCTCCTCCCGTTCAGTGCTGTTTCTCTCTCTCCCGTGAACAGGACAGCTGCAGCCACCGTTTGATCTCCCTCCCCGATCGATTCCCCTCCGAAATAACTGTGAAAATGGATTCCTCACCTCCTCCTCATCATTTCCCCCAACAAATCCCACTCGATTCGGCATTATTTTGTGGTGGATTTTGAAGGTTCTCATCAATGGTGAGCTCCACCATGGCCGGCGTCGATCCCTCTCCCTAGCGCCCGTCTCCCTTCCCTCCGGCCTATAAAAGGCAGCCCTTGGCCTCCTCCTTCCTCCCCACACGCCGCCACCCTCCTCTCCCGATCTCCCAAGCTGCCGCGCCGCTGTTGTCTTGCGCAGTTGCCGTCGCAACTCCGGCCGCCACTGTTCCTCGCCGCCAAACTCGTCGTCGACGTCCCCTCGCCGTTCCCGCAGCTCCGGTGAGCCTTGCCGCCGCCCTCACTGCCATCTCTCTCCCATCCTACTCCTTCTCTTTCTCTGTCTCCTTCTTCCTCCTCACTGTCTCCCTCTCTCTGTCTCTTCTGTTCTCTCTGTAAAAAAAAAGAGAGAGGAAAAAAATATTAATTAGCAAATTTGTAATATGCCATTCAAACAACACTTAAAATTCAAATTGTCGTATCTCGACTATTTGAACTGGGAATCGACCCGTTCAAATTGCTATTTTTTCCTTAAACAGTAACTAACCTATTTTTATGCTTTGTTCATGCATCTTATGTGGTTTTTATTTATTTTTGGCCTTTTTCCTTTGCGTATGTCGTGTCGACGCTGCAGATCCGGAAGAGCCGCTTTTTCTCGAGGTTGACACGGAAGACTTTGGTAGAGAGCAAGGCAAGTCGTGTCATTTTGATCATATTGCTATTCCAGTTTACAAAATTATGTTTATTTAAATTATTGCATTTCGCTTTATAAAATTCCCGCGATTATTACCATTTTATTTAGCCTTACCGATTTCCCTTGTTACGACCTTACTATTTGTATTATTATGATCCTTGATAACCATAGGAAAAATAAAACTAGTGAGGACTTTATTTATGTGGTGCTTACTAGAAACTTTAGGAATATGCTTAGCCTTGCTTACATAGAAACAGTTAGAGTTAATTTCCAACAATTAGATTTGTGAATAATTTCTAATTAATGGTAATTTTGGTTTAATGGCTATTTAGCCATGAAATGATGTTTCCCCTTCAAAATTTCCCGAAACTTGCTTTCGGCTGGGCTCGGGGTGCTTGGTTTTGTTAGTCGTACCTCGGCCGTCATAAGGACCGGTCTTCGGGCCTCTGTTGCAAGGCATATTTCGTACTACCACTTGTCTAATGGGTAAGGCTTAACTTGTCGTCTAGGACGGCCATGAGCAAAAAGACACGGATAGGGATGAATGAAGCCCTTGGTGGGGTTGACGTCTCTGGCAGTACGCCCGGGGGCATAGACTGTCTGCTCGACCCAGGGCGCCTGGCGGGGGAAGTCTATATCGGTCTTTTTCGCTTAGGGCAATACTAGGCGGTAGGTTATGTCATGGCTTTCGTCCGTATGCCGTGGTGGCATGTGGCACGTCGCAACACGTGAGGAAGACATGTCTGGTGGGTAAAGATGTACACCTCTGATCAGAGTTTAAACTATTCGAATAGCCGCGCCCTCGGTTATGGGCAAGCTGAGCAATGTACCCAAGTTAGAATTTGATTCTGTTTAAAACTAAAATAACTGGAGTTAGTACTTGTTGGCTTAGGATAAGGCAAGATCGCGTCGGTGCGCGGCTTGATGATAATTTGACTAGAGATAGGTTCGTGTTGATTTAAAATGCCTTTAAATATTTAAATGTTTCAAAATGCTGGTTTTATGCAAAATATCCCTATATATGAATCCTTTGTACTCCCTAGCATTATATTTGCACTTTTCCCGGCATGGCTTGCTGAGTACGGTGGTTGTACTCAGCCTTGCTCCTTTTTCCCCCTTCCAGCAGAGGAGTACTTTGAAGTCGAAGACTTTGGTGTCTAGCTCGTGCCTGACGTCGAAGTGCCTGTGGTGGTCCGTCGTAGTTGCCGCCTTTTTTTTCGTTTATCTTTCTGTGTTGGGCCATTGGTCGCCCATGTAATAAAGTACTCTATCTACGCTTCCGTTTGTTTATTGTGATATTTATCAACTTTGTAATGTGTACCTTGCCTCCTGGGACAAGGAATTATGCACTCACAATCGGAATATAGAGTTCTATTTTCCGGGCGTGACACTACAAAATAACAAACTACCATTTCACAATTTTGGTATCAACATCCCTCTGCACGGACGAAAACTTCTCTTCATCAAGGGTTCTCTCAATGCGCTTGATCCGAGTAGGAAGATCAATGAATAATGGTACGCCGTTGTATTGGTTGTAACTTGTCGTGTCTTCAATGTTGTCAAGGCCAACGATGTGCTGTTTTCTGGGTGCAATAATGTCCATCTTCTCGTCGGAAGGGTCCTTTACATAGAAAACCTGTGCAACACGCTCAACGAGGACCCATGGATCATCCTTGTGTCCAATTTTACTGCGTTCAACAACTGTCAACCCAAAGTTATCTAGTATTGTGTCTTTCACCCATTAGCATCGAAGAACAAGAATCTGTATGTTTAAACCATAGTCAAGTTCCTAGATTTCCTATACGCTACTGTAATACGATTTCTTCTGTCCTGTTGTGTTGAACGCTTCCATATGAACTCCATTATTCTGTGTTGAGCTTTTCTTGTCTTTGTTTATAGTGTAAAAAGTATATCCGTCGATGTCGTACCCTTGCCATGAGGTCACAAGGCTTTTTGGGCCAGCTGCCAGCCTTTGTAAAGTTATTTCACCCAGGGATTCACCAGCTGGCAAGTTTTGATCCTTCAACCATTGGGGAAAACTGCGCCTCTATTCTTTTGAAACCCAATCAGCTGACCGTCCAACATTGCAGGCTCTGATCTCGGCCATGTGTTGCTCAATGTATGGCTCTACGATGGCTAGTTGTTGAAGCACGCTGCTAGGTGCCTCTGCTATAGCTCTGTAGTCGTTATCGTCGAAACATTTTCTTCCCACAATCCCCTTCCTAGTTAACCTTCCCTCATATCGAGCTAGTGGTATTCCAATGAGGTTGACATCTTTTACGTAATCTATGCAACACTCAACAACCTCTTCGGTTGTGTACCCCTCTATCATCGATCCCTCTGGGTGAGCACAGTTGCAGACATACCCTTTTAGAATCGACATGTACCACTCGTATGCCCACATTTGATGTAGGTATAGAGGACTAAGTTCAATAATTTGAGGAACGATGTGAACAACGAGATGCTCCATCATATCCTAGTACGATAGAGGCAAAAACATCTCTATCTGGCAAGCTGTCTCGACTACGAATGCCTGAAGGGGTCATAATTCTTCAGGATCAAAAACCTTCTGTGAAATCCGATTAAAAAAGTAGCATAATTTTGTTATCACTAACTTAGTGTGAACTGGTTTGACTGCCCTTATAGCGATAGGGAGGAATACCGTTAGCATCTTATGATAGTCGTGAGCATTATACCCAGAGATGATCAAATCTTTCATTGATACTAGCTTCCTGATATTCGATGAGAAACCAATAGACATTTTCAAACCATGCAAACATCTACAGAAAGCCTTTTTCTCTTCTGGGGTCATTGAGTAGCATGCCGATGGAATCTCAATCCTACCATTTGCTAGCTCTTTCGGGTGGAGATCTTTCCTTATGTCTAAATTCACCAAGTCATTACGGAACTTTGGTCCATCCTTTGTCTTACTAGGGATGTCTAGTAAAGTACTGATGGTGCTGTCGAACACATTCTTCTCGAGGTGTATTACATCAATGGCATGACGAATCTCCAGGTCTTTCCAGGACGACAAGTACTTGAAAAATATTGAGTGTTTCTTGAAAGGCAACATATTTTCCACCACTGCTTTCCTCCTCCTGCCTACCTTTTTCTTTTCCCTTACTGAACACGACCTTAATACTCTTTGTCATCTTGAAAACCATAGAACCACTTCATGCTGCAGGGGTAGAACCGTTCTCCACAGTTTTGTCGAACAATATAGCCATCGCACGATACCTGTGTTTCTATGGTAAGAAGCGACGATGACGCATGTAAACTAACTTACTTGAGGATGTCAAGTATATGTAGAATGTGTTGTCCATACAGATAAGACATCCAGTCTTTCCTTTAATCTGCCTAGAGAGGGAAAAGTTTGCTGGTAGATCGTTGATGGTAATGTATATGATAGCACGCAGAGTAAAGTACTTCTGGCGGTATTCATCCCACACTTGTAACCTTTCTTCCCACATTTCTTGCATATCCTCCATCAAAGGTTCAAGAAACACATCTATGTCGATGCCAGGTTGTTTTGGCCCTTGTATAAGGAAAATCAACAGAATGTACTTTCACTTTTGATATATCTATGTAGGAAGGTTGTAAATGATGAGCACAACTGGCCAAGTGCTGTGCGAGCTGCTTAGGTCACCGAATGGATTCATTCCGTCCGTGCTCAACGCAAACCTTACATTTCTCAGATCCTTAGAGAATTCTGGGTGTATTGAATCAAAGTTCTTCCATTGTCGAGCATCGACGGGGTGTCGAATCATACCATCTGTCTTCCGACCCTCTTGATGCCATCTCATCAACTCGGCATCAGTAGGGTTTGAGAACAGTCGCTTCATGCGATCTTTCACTCACAAGTACCACATCACCATGGCCAAAATCTTTTTACCTGGTTCTACAGGTGAATCTGCTTTGGTAACGTCACTATCAGCGGCTCTGTTACCCGTTTCGTACCTACTCGCCCCACAGGTTGGGCACTTCTCCAAGTCTGCGTATTCCTTGCGGTATAGTATGCAGTGATTAATACATGTATGGATCTTTTCAACACCGAAGATAATAGGCATATCAGTTTGTTCGCTTGATAGGTGTTGGATGGCAACAAGTTAGGCTTAGGAAATATAGTTCTCAAGAGACCGATCAAATCGTTGAAACTAGTATCAAACCATCCGTGCCTAGCCTTCAATCTGAGAAGTTCTAGCACCGATCGCAACACTGTATAATCCATGTCACATCCTTTGGATTGCTCGTACAAAAGATTTTTCGCTGATTTCTGCAACGCCTCCTAATTGTCTAACCCTCGCGCTGTAGCATTTAGCACCTCTGGTTCAGCGTGATGCAACATATCCTCAATATCAAAATCAACATCTACATCATCAATACTAGAGCCACCAAAATCATCCATCATTTCAGGGGACATGTCCTCAATTATAAAATTTTCTGCCTCATCGAAGCAAATATCAGGACTCTCTTCACGAGCGGTGAATTCCCCGTGATATGTCCAAATCGTGTAATCTTTCTTAAATCCACGCTCAACTATGTGCCCTAAAATTAACTTCGAATCTTTCCACATCTTTTGATTCTTGCAATCAAAGCAAGGACAAAAAATATCTCTCCTATTATCCCTCAAAGCATGTGCCTTAAACTGATCAATAAATTTGGATGCTTCCCTCATGAACACCGGATAAGTTCTCCGCGTCTCGTACATCCATGTCCGGTCCATCTATAAAAATCCACAGTACCATGAATATTTTATTGCAGGTGTTTTCAAAAATAAGGGAAAACAAATATTACTTAAAAAATAAACCTACAATACATTGGACTATCATGCTCTAGTGATTACACACAAATTTTGGTAATCTACACATTATATTATATTTACAAATTACCAAAATAGCTCAAAATGACTTTTTTGCAAAAGTGCAAATATCTTCGCATTCAACCAATGAAAGTTAAAATAAATGAAGGCAAATGAAAGAGGAGATCAAGCTTGTCACCTTTTATATGGATGGAAATCAAATATTTCGAATTGAAAACCTTCCCCCCTTTTGTTCCCCCGTTTTGGAGAGAGAAAACGCCGGGTTCAAATGGCAGTCGGTCAGGTTGAGGATGACTATATGAGCCCATCATCGCGTGTGGTTATTGGCGTAGAATTTTGACCCGCCTCGCAACAAAACGGGTTCCATGTTTCTACGGTGGCTTGGGAGATCTGCTTAGCTCCAGTGCAGGTCCAATGGCTTGCCTAAGTGCGTGTAGGGCGTGCCGGTTGATTTGATCTGCAATCAACAAGATTAAACAAGTAAACCACTTTAGAAACGATGGCCGATCGGCCGATAGGCCGATGTTGCATCGTGGAAGCCTAGCCGATAAGGCAAAGCTGTATCGGCCTACTTGAGGTTATAACATAATAATATTGATGAATAGATCTAATCCCATCGGCCCATGTTAATGTGTTTGTGGCAATTTGATGGAATCGGCCAATGAGGGATGCATGAAGATAAATACACTAGCTAATACTCTAGTGCACACTTATACAAGCCAACCAGCCAATATAGATATATTAATCGCAGAGAAATCCTAAGAAATACCCTGTAATAAATATATTTATATTTAATGATTTGCTTGTACAAGTGGCAAATACATGCAAAAACCTAAATAATCACATGCATTAGATAAGACCGGCTGAAACCCCGGTGCTATCCTTAATTACAATAAAAAACAGACTTTGAGTTAAACCTCGAAATACAACTAAGGTCGATAGCAACTCAGAGTGTAGATCGAGAGTTAACACAAAGAAAATCAAGCCGTTGATCGCTTTTGGGGATGGTAGATGCCTTAGATAATCTAGACGAGCAAACTAATTCGACCATCATCGGTAATAAACCCTAAAACGAGTTAACCGCTGGCAAGATAGAATTAGAAAGCCACGTCGAGATTAGCCAAAACATAATAGACGACGATCACATCGCCAGGGCTTAACGTGTCTAAAGCGACACGCTAGCCTCGACGATGTAGATCGTCGGGTACGAGTTCTTGTCTCTGCTCTAGGGAAGCAAGAACTCGTCGGAAGCTAACCTCTTGCGAGGGTTGGCGATGCACCGAAAGTAGATTGATTTGTTGTTGAATTGATTGAGAGAGTTTCTATGTACAGACTACTGGGATATTTATATCCGAGATTACAACATGGTCCGTGTAGGACACGATCTTATCTCTAACTAACAAATAAGTCTTTGTGGCAGACTCTTGCCAAAGATTAGATCTAAACTTACTTAATTTACAAGATACAATTGCCTAAAACTAAGCCTTATCTCTATTTGGCAATCTCCTTGAAGCTTATCTTGAGCCCAAACCAAGCCCATGCTAACTCTATCAACTTTCTGCCTCTATCGACCAACAGCCATATTGAATCTGTATCGGCCGATACACCCTTTCTGCTAGCACCTCTTCCAGTCCGATACACTTGCTGAGTTCGATACAAGACTTGGTCCGACTCCAACTTGGCCCCTCTTCTCTACGTCGGTTTTCTCTTTCCTCTCCAAGTAGATTACAAAAATCTGCTGTTAACAGCGGTCTACTTAAGAAACCACACACAAAGATGCATTAGTGCGTGAGGTTCCTTAAGTGGGCCGCACACATGTGGCCGCATTATTGCGTGTGGTCCCTTAAGAGGACTACATGCGATAATGCATCTGCGTATGCAGTCCATCAACCGGCCCTCGGGGGACCGGTTTTTTCAGGCGTGGCCACTTATGGCCCGCCTGGAACTTATTGCTCTCCTCGTAAAAAAACCGATTATGTAGTAGTGAATCCATCCTGAGGTGGAACTTAGCTCATCTCAAATCTAACTAGGCAAAGATTATTTCTGTTTATTACTAATTAGCAGCTAACAAGTTATTGGGCACTTAGTATATGTTAGGGCTGCTTTGCTTCACCAATTGGGATTGATTTCTCCATGTCACCTTACAACTTACACTTACTTGGATCCATCTTTTTTTTCATCTTTTTGGTATGTATACCGATCAATTGCCCGACACTGTTAAGCTATATTATATGACTAGTCCTAAAACGCTCAGTGTGCCGGGAGTTTAAGGGCCTGCTTGGCACAATTTCAGCTCCAGCTCTAGCTCCACCTTTCCTGGAGCTGGAACTCAACTAAACAGTTTCAGCTTCACCTAAAATGGGAACGGAGTTGGGTGGAGCGCTCTTACAAAATGAACTAGAGATGTGGAGCTGGATTTAGGCTGCTCCACAACTTCACTCCAGACCCAACTCCTAGAGCTAAATTTAGGAGTTGAAGCTCTACCAAACAGGCTCTAAGTTTCGCACGTATTAGCACGCTTAGCGTCCCCTGCCACACACTAACACCCGTAACTCCTTTTTCTCAGTCCAATTACATTCCTTTAACTACTTACTGAAATAAAATTTCTAAGATTATCAATTTTTTTGGTTGAATGTTTCAAATATTCAGTTGAAAGTTTTTAAAATTATAGTAGAAAGTTTCAAATTTTGGTTATTTTCTTAATTTTCAGTTGAAGGTTAAAATATTTAGTTGGAATTTTTAAATTTTAAGTTCAGAATTTTAAATTTTCAGTAGAAAGTTTACGCAGTTTTGAAGTATTCAGTAAAAAGTTTTAAAGGTTTGGTTGAAACTTTTTGAAATTTTTAAATTTTGGTTGATGTTTTTTAAAATTTGAGTTGAAAGTGTAGTCAATTTTTTTCAAATTTCAATTCACACTCTTTTCATCGGAAAATAAAAACACGAGTGAAAGATTTGGGACATCTTGTCTCGACTTGGCATGTGTGGCGCGGCCATGAGGACATCGCATCCGCTCCAATCGGAGAAATGAAAGGGGCGCACCTTGTGCGGACGCTGGGTGATGCCATGTAGGATAGGAATAGTGCCGGCAATTTGGAAATTTTTCAAAAAAGTCCTCCATTTTGTGCGTAATTAGATATAGGTCCCTCATGAACTGTCCCTCTGAGATGACATTTTACATATAGGCCCTTATAAAATCTGAATATTCCATTCTAAAGAGAGGAAAATGGCGAATTAGGGCCGCGCTGTAAAAAGTGGAAGTCTAGGGGCTTTTTCGAAAAAGTATGCCCACTAACCCACTCAACCCCAGACCCTAGCGGCCGCCGCCCGCATCCCCTCCTCCCTTCCGTCTCACGCTCTCCCTCTCCCGAATTTTTTTTAGAAATAATATGATTTTAATGGAAAATCGCAAAAGTAGTGGGCTCTAGCACCAAATTGCGCAAATATAGGCCTGTCGACCGGGGGTGAGACGACACAAGCACCTGTCGAACGGGGGAGAACCGACAGGCCCTGTCGAACGCCCGCAGTTCGACAGGACCCACGCCACCGCCCTGTCGGCCAACGGGAGCGTGACAGCTGCCCCTGTCGGCCAGCCACGTGCCGACAGGGCCCCCTACCGCCCCTGTTGACCAGCCGCGTGCCGACAGGCAGCGCTCACCGCCCCTGTCGACCAATCGCGTGCCGACAGGCCCCCCTGTCGAGCAGCAGCGTGCCGACAGGCTGGCTTATAACCCCGATTCGTTTCACTGAGGACCACTTCGTCTCTCGGCTCTTCACCTCAGCTTTGCCTCACACGCCGCCGCTAGCTCCTACCGCCGTCGCGCTAGCTCGCCGTCGCCATTGCCGTGGCTGCCGGTGCACCACGTCGTCGTGAAGATAGCACCACGAGAAGAGAAGGCAAGTAGCTGCAGTGATTAAGGTAAAAAACTGCAATCCCTAAGTTAGGTTGTGAAATTTTAATTTGTAAATATGAGGTTTGTTATTTCGATGTTATTATTTGTGAATCGTTAGTCATTGTTGTTAGTACATATAATCTGTTGAATCTGTTAACCATTAGTCATTGTGTAATGTTAGTAGATATAGTTATTTAGTTGTATGTTGCAAATAATTCGAAGTTAGTATATGTTTGCTGAGGTGATTAGCAATTTCGTAATGGTGAAATAGTTATCATCGGGGAGAAATCAATGTTGAGCGTTAGTACGAATCGAAAGGAAATTATATTTAATTAGTCAAATTTACGATGCAGAGCTGTGTCACTTGGCCAGAGGGAATTACTACGTGGTTGGGTAGGAGACGTCCGCAATTGTGCAAGAAAGAGCAACGACAGCGAAGGTATAAATTTGTAAACCCTTTGGATGACGATAATTTTTTTATTAATCATTGTTGGTTGTTAGTACAGGTATTATATGTTTATTATTAGTTAAAATGGAATGGAGGTATTATACGTTTATTATTAGTTAAAATCGAATGGAACGTATATTTAAGTAATGAAATATAGTTTGAATACGTTAGAGCAATAATGTAAGCATAGAGCATACGACACCTTACTGGGTAGTGACGTATTAATAGCAATTGGCATGCTATTTCAAGATGTCAGGTGGTGTGCCCGTTCGGGTGTATTATGGTGACGCTCCAATACAACTCTGTGATAGCGGGGTAGATTTGACCGTATATGCATTCGTTGATACTACCCTAAATACACCAGACCAGTTGGTTTTGAACGAAGTGCTAGGGTGGCTGCATAATATGTTCGGGATAGATCTTTTGATTGAGAAATTCATCATAAAAGTCATGTGGCCGGTAAGGAGTGAATACGGATGGCAGTGGAGAGTAGTAGAGGTTGCATCTACTGGGAGTTGGAGAAAATTTGTGGCTAAAGTAAGAGAGAAAGGTTATAGCCTGGCAATATTGGTGCAAAAGAAAATAGATATTGTTGGGACCGGCGAGAGCAGCCGCACGGAGGTGGAACAAGCGCATATCGTGGAAGAGGCTAATATTTGCAGGAGTGATGAAGAGGAAGCAGTAGAGGACGAGGCTACTGCAGATGTAGTTGTGCCCGGTGGCAATTGTCCGGTTAATGAATTGGATGACGATGAGCCGGACTCACCTTTGGCTGTTGATGCAGCGGAGGAGAACGATGCGGTAGTGGAAGAGATGGAACTGGAGAACGAGGAATATATTTCGTTCGTGGTGCAAGGGCAAGATACAGCATAGTGGGACGAGGAAACCAACATACCTGAAGATTGGACGACCATATCCATGAGCCGTCTAGGGGTTAACGATGGTTTAGATGCCCACTGGCGATATGATAGAGAGAAGGTGCAAATTGGACAGATGTTTCACGACAAAGGGCACCTACAAGACGCGATGAAGAGGTGGGCTTTTCTGCAGAAGCGGGAGTTCAGGGTGAAGGTTTCAAATCGGACGACGTATGACGTGAAGTGCACAAAGCCCGGATGCCCTTGGAGAGTGCATGGTTACAAGCCACAACATGACAACTTATGGGTAGCTTCAAGGGTTGAGGAGCATACCTGTTTGTTGGACAATACTCCTTTGGTACACAGGAACATGACGGCTGCATTCGTGGCACAAATGGTGTACTCGAAGGTTGTTAAAAAAACCTCTTTGTCGCCGTTCACAATAATGCATGACGTGGAGAAAGAGTACGGGTATGAGATATCGTATGACAAGGCTTGGAGGGGTAAGCAGAAAGCACTGGAGATGAGATTTGGAACTTACGAAGATTAATACCACAACCTTCCCCCACTCTTGGAGGTGTTGCAGGCCAGAAACCCAGGCACACATATGGCTATTCTTGATGAGGTTAATGACAATGGGAAAAACGTCCTTCGTCGTGCATTTTGGTCATTTGGGTGCATGATAGAGGCCTTCCGAAATTGCATTCCGTTGTTGTGTGTTGATGGTACTTTTATGACAGACAAGTATAGGGGAACAATTTTAACCGCAATCGGAGTCGACGCTGATAGCCATGTCGTCCCTGTTGCCTTTGCTTTTGTTGAAAGCGAGAACACATCGAGTTGGCTATGGTTCCTGCGTCACATTAAAAGGTGTGTTGTTCAAAACAGACCAAATGTGTGTGTTCTGCATGACCGCCATGCCGGCATTCTATCAGTGGTGCAGCAGCTAAAGGAAGATGTAACAGAGGAGGTTTTCTGGCCAGATTTGCATAGCAGATGGTGTATGCGACATCTCGGTGCAAATTTTTACAGACAATTCAGGAGTAAGAGGTTAATGGACCTGTTCAAAAAATTGTGCAAGTAGAATCAGCAAAGAAAGTTCGACGCCATATGGGAACAGCTGGATCGGCTGACCACTACTCACATGCAAAAGGTTCGGAAAAAATCCGTTCTTGCCCGACAAGAGGAGCCAGAAGGCCTGGAACCCATTCCAAACGAATCACCATCTGTTACTCGATGTAGGAAGCGGGGGAGGGCTACGAAGTGCTTCACTGACTGGATAGAGCATGAGCCAAGGAAAAAGTGGTCCTTGTTGTATGATACCAATGGTTCACGGTATGGTGTGATGACAACAAATCTTGCTGAAGTGTACAACTGGGTGATGAAAAATACATATCCTTTACCACTTGTTGCAATTCTGGAGGGCATCACAAGGGGTACACAGAAGTATCTTTGTAAAAGATACGCTATGGCTAGTCTTAACCTTGCCAATCCTAATGTAAGGTATAGCCCCGCTATCACACAGTACATGGAGGAGAAAAGCAAGAAGGGCGAAATGCACAGGGTCTGGCCTGCTGGGAATAGGGAGTTGTTGTTTGAGGTACGTCTGCGTGACAAGAGTGGTGTCAGTATTGGGAGTACGGACATCACATTGGAGTGCACGTTGTGGCCAGACTATCATGCTTGCAAATGCAACTGCAACAAACCTTTCCTTCGACATCTGTCATGCTCTCATGTTCTTGCCGCATCCGCTAAAGGTGGTGTCGATGCGAACATATTCGTCTCGCCTTACTTTAGTAAGGAAGCATGGGAGGCAACCTGGCACGGTGAATTGCGTGGTTGGCGTGCGCTATATGAGTTCACTCGCCCACCCCCAGGGGAAGCCAATTAGGTCCCTGACTCAAATTTGCTAGTTGGAACGAAGGGGCGTCGAAAGACCCGTCGAATCAAGAACCACATGGATGAAGCTGAAACGAACACCCGTTTGCGGCGTCGAAAGGCTTGCATTGTATGCGGCGGAGACCATAGCCGTAAAGATTGCAGCATGTACAATGTAGGCAACGATCCAGAAGGTGGCGATATTCGGCGTGTTCCAGGGCGGCGGTCGACTTCGAGAAATAATCCATAGTTATTTTTCTTGTAATATTTATATTTACCAGTCCTAGAGTCTGTTCACTTCAACTTGTTAGTATTTTTCATGTTTCTGGATTGTAATATTTATATTTACCAGCACCACAGTGTGTTCACTTCATTTTATCAGTATTTGACTTATGCTATTAAAATTTCGTTTTGCATAATTGTTCACGCTCATTTCATCATTTTTTAATTCATTTCTAATGCTCACAACACTGATATTCCTGCATTTTGTAGATATGGCTGCTAGGGATGACGTATCGGTGATCGACGAGGTGATCGATAAACATCACCGATCGAGACGACTTAGTCAGGGGACGTTCTGCAACATGCTGAAAATGCGGGGACCGGATTAGTATTGGCGTATCGATCCTCGTTGGGTTCCAAGGCATGTGAAAAACCATTTCTCACCTCGTGCTGTCATTTAAATTTTCTCGCATTGCTAATTATTTATTTTTGACATATAACAGGTTGAGAGCCACTGGGTTGTTGACCTTCGCATGCTTGGTTGAGCCTTCACGTGGAAGGTCACCCCGTATCAACATTGATGCGGCCTTGCTTAGTGCTTTGGTGGATAGATGGAGGCCCGAGACACACACCTTTCACCTAACAGTTGGAGAGATGGTACCTATTCTAGAGGATGTGTCTTTTTTGTTGGGCCTACCAATAGCGGGTGCAGCAGTTGGCCCGACACAGGTCCATGCTGGATGGGCGGATGATCTGTTGGCCAGTTTTGGTGGAGTGGTGGCTGCTCCGCTGGAGGATCTCACAGATGGGCATGGGCCCACGAGGAGTTGGTTGCACCAGTTCCACCAGGAGGTGTTCCCAGAGGACCAGGAGGACTGGGTAGTGCGTCGACACTTAGTCGCGTATCTACTGTGGTTGTTTGGGTGGGTGATGTTCACGGGGACTCACACTGACTCCGTGGACAAGCACTTCATCCACTACGCTGAGCAGATCGCTGAGCTACCTGTTGAGGAGATTCCGTAGTACAGTTGGGGGTCGGCTGTTCTTGCGGCGACGTATGCCGATCTCTGCGATGCTTGCACTAGAAACAGCAAGGCAAGTTCTCTGACAGGATGCCCTCTGCTTCTAATGTTATGGGCGCATGAGCGCTTTGACATTGGGAGGCCAAGCTACGGTTGCGGAGTGGGAACATGCGGCGGAGCACTTGGTTCTCCAAACACCTCCAGACGACGGAGCTTCGTACGGACAGTACCTTCGTTGGTACCGTAGTGTTACGCGCTGGAGGTGTTTCCCGCCACAAGGGGATACGTCTATCCCTCACCAGGCGTCAATCACGGACACGTTTGCCCCACAACCTCGAGCTGCGTACAACTCAATGGTATGTCGTTGCTTTCGTTGATTATGGCTAAATGTGGTGCACAGAGGTTCAATTGTTGTAACGCCCTTCCCTATTCGTTCAATAGGCTGAGTTTGTGGAACAGGTTCACACTGAGTCCAACACGTTGCTACAGAGACTAGAGACGAGGCCTCAGCACGTCAGGCAGGATGACGTGGCGTCCGTCCTTCGCAGTTTTCGTTCGCGGGCTGCGGCGCTACTTCGTCGTGTCTCCTGTCGCAGCGCGGCTGATGTTGTGCAGCCCACCAGGCGGGCAGGATCGCCACCGCTACCACGACGCTCTAGTGTGGACCAGTTCCGCTCCTCTACTTCACGTCGCCACTACGACGACGCCGGTCCATCGCACGCTCGGCCTTCGCTTCAGGAGACGCCGGCCCCTCTTCGCCCAGGGAGATTGTCTGACTTTGGGGTTCCGGCATCGAGTATGCCACCACCGCGGCCTCAGGTACGACACGTTTTCCTTGCATAACATCCAGTTCATATCGTACTCAACATTCATTTCATACCATTTCGTAACCTCCACAACGTAAACAGCCACAGCAGGTGTACGATACGTAGGCAGCTTATGAGGAGCCAGACTTTCCCTACCTTCCGACAGGTGACAACCTGGCACCCACACCGGGTTGGGGACTACTGTACTCCGCGCGCACCGGAGTCCGGGTACACACAGCACACAAGTAAGTATTGTTTACAACCAAGACTAGCATCATCGTTCGCTTAATTTTTATGCGTAGTTACTAACTATTATAGTGTGGCATCGCCTCTATTTTGCAACAGGTTACGACTACGGGTTTTCCCAGGGGCATTCTGCAGTTCTTGCTGTCTCTCCTCGAACACAGTTCGTGGACGATTTCTTTGCGATGGATGCACCCGATGCGCAAGCTAGCATAGACTACTGGTACGGTGCTCCTCCGGTCACACAGCCTATGCAGCAGGGGGAGTCCGTGCAGCCAGAGGATACCACTCCACAGCAGCCGGCACGACATAGGCACCCACCTGATAATTTGACCTATCCCACAGAGCAGATCAGACAAGGTAAGAAGGGAGGGCCTAGCAAGCGTGCGAGAGGGGGGCATTCTTGACTTGTAGTGTTATTTATTTGCCGGATTAATTTTTTCTGCATTTACTACTTATGTCATATTATATGTATGAACAATTTCATGACATACACTTTCGGCGCATGCACGAGTACATGTCACAACTACTTATGCATACGACAACAAACTTTCGGCGCTTGGGTGTCCGGTCCATGACATCGCACAGTATACCACATTGCACGGACACACTGTCAGTTCGACTTGTCACGATCAACTTTCGGCACTGCTTTGTAAGATAAAGTAATTCCAATTCACGCGTGCTAGTGTTGTCACATACGGTGAAGAAAATTGGCTCTCATTAAGTCATACGTCCAATCTAGCTTTCGGCTCCATCCAGCACTCTAAAAGGGCGGACCCATCGTGGCCCATGATGTACACATGTAAACGTTATCACTGCGATATTGATGCCTACATAAGTCCCCATAACGAGCGATGCAGCATATAATTTCTTGATCTGTGTAGGCAACAAGCGCTACCACAGCCCTTCATCGCACCAGCTTTCGGCAATGTCTAGACGCCGGGGCCTTGAGGATCCCAACTGGCGTAGCGATCCACTTGTATGGCTATTCCCACCTTGGTGCGAGCGGCCTCTCTGCCTTTGCGGTGACCGATGCCAACTATTGGGTTTGAGGAATCAAGACACTCGAGGAAGGCGTTTCTTTAGGTGCCCTAACTATGACTGTGAGGTATTTCATTCTCTGCATATGCTTATTTAGTTTGCATGAGCGATTGTTTATTCTTCATTAAAATCTATTCGTCAGGCCCGTGCTACGGCTTGTGGATACATCGAGTGGGTCGATACAGAAAATCCCGTTCTAGACCTAATCACTTATGAACAAGAAGGACGCTGGTATTTCGCATCAGAAAGTACTGAGAAATACTATTTGCTTTATGCTGAAAATGAGTCACAAATATAGCCATCTTTGATCTCAGCTTGCAATAGTCCTAGGTTTCGTTTGGATAGGACTTGTCAATACTTAGTATATTGACTCACCTCTTGTTGTTATTTTCATAGTTGGATGCAAGATGTGAGGTGTCTAGTGACGATTATTTTGCACCGCGTATCGGAGTTTCTAAGAATGGTTCTTTCTAGGGTGACTCCTAGTCGGTTGCCTGTATGGTTCGGTAGATGGGCACACCAAAGAACTTATGTATCTTATGTCTTATTCTTTCACTGCATTTTAAATTCTTTTATTTGGCCGGTTGGCCTAGTTACTATGTAAGACTCTTACACCGTTAAATTATGAGAACCATTTTATCCATTAATATGCTATTGCGCTTGCTGCTGCATCATCTACTGCATCATTCTTGTCATCATTTGCATCTGGTTGGCCAACACCTAAGCGATAGTTGGATTCTCAAGCAGTGGAGGTGGACCATTGCTAGCTACACCATTGGCATATGCTCCTCCATGCTGTTCCTCGCTGCCACTGGCATCAGTAGTATCACGACTACTGTTCCTTGTGTTCACCATCTGAAGGGGGATAGGCAGAAAAAGATAGAAAAAGAAAGAAAACAGACTACTCAGATAGTAAGCTTTAAGTGCAATTGTCTGATTTGAATTAAAACAACTGAAAAGGGGCAACTCAACTCCTAATTAAGGTAGCCATACCACAACAACATGATATAGACCACCGACTAGCCCACAAGCAAGCACTAGCAAACAAACAAACTAATGAAAACAATGAAAGCTAAGGACAACGGCTCTAATGCTCAGAATGGCTCTTGCGATCGATGGAGTCCTGGTCGGTCTCTTGCTCATCTCCCTCCTCCTCTGAGCAGCTCCTGGAGTCACGCAGGTACGTCTTGCCACTGCCTAGCTTGGGACTTCAACTTCTGTCGGTACCACTGGAGGAACTAGGTGTAGCGGGCAGCCAACCACTGCTACCGCCAGCTGTGCGCACTGCTGCTAATGCTGGAGCGAAGGTGAGTGCTGGAGCTACTAAAGACGATGGTGAAGGTGGAACTGGAGCTATAACTGGTGAAGGCGGAGGTGGAGGCGGAATGAACAGTGGCAGGGGCTCTGGTGTTGGTGGTGGGTTCCTGTCTGCCAGCTAGATGTGCACGGGAGCAGTAGTTGACTTCTGAGGCATGACACGGATCCTGGCCCCTCCTGGTGGTGGACGTCCCCAAAGCCTGGCATTCTCCCTCTTGAGGTGGGCCACCTCGTCCTGCAGACCAGCAATCTACACAAGCTTCGTGTCGTTGAGAGCCTTGGATGCCTTGTGCAAGTTGAAGTGCATAGTGTCCAAACCCTGCAGCACAACGCACATGCGCCCAAAGGTGGTGTCCTGCTCCCCTATGGCTGAACGGAAGGTGTTGATGCCGTCATTGTTGGCACGGCTGGGTGGTAACGATAGGAAGTGCGGCGAAGATCAACATCATGCCTCTCACAGATCTTGGCCATCATCCTGTAAGCAGCCTCCTGACAAGCATGCTCGAAAGGTGGGATGCCATGTTGGGCAGGTAGGTGGGGATGCTGTGAACCTCCAGGCTGACACAAGGATTCTTGGAGGAGATGTTAGGAGCAGGATGCGCGCGGTGGATTTTGATGGAGTTTTGAATATTCAGATGAATTGATTTGGATGAGCTCGTGTTCTAAGTTTTCTTCGGAGGCACTTGTGAACAGGAGCGCGAAAGGGGAAATTTTAGAAGATGAAGCGGCGGGGAAGACGACGGCGCTTCAGTGTTTTTTTTAGGGTATCGGTAGGTTTCCTCATATTTGGGCTGAGGCCCATGGGAAGCTTATAGCCCATAATTCAGGTGTGACCTGTCACGTGTCTCTAGGGTCTTAAGCAGATTTGCCTTGGCAATATGCACGTGTTTTGTTGCCCAATGCCTTTCAAATCCTTCCATACAGTGGTTATTCAACTTCTTAGGAGTGGGTGCGATGCAACTTGGAAGGTGACAAACAGTGAAGTTTTTCATAACTATTTTGGCAACTTTTTTATAAGTTGTTAGAGCTGTTTGGATCTTTAAAAGCATTTGATTTTATATCAATGCTACTTTGCCACCTTGGTGTGCTTCTTTAATTAAGACCAATATTATGGTTTAGGTTAATTATATTTTGGTCATGTTATTTATATGATTCGTAAATCCATTTATGGGTTTTATTAACTCAGATTTTATACAACACTTTCCTGAGGATGGAGGAGTTATGTGTCGTGAGAGGACTCGGGCAGAATAACTCGGATAGCATGAGCTTGCTAGTAATCGGGGTCATTATACACTGTGCCTTGATTATGAGGTTGTGTGTTATATGATTTTTTGATTGCTTTTGGCTTTGGCTAAGCACTTATTTATAACACTCGGATGAGTATGATTATTATAGTTCTAGACTATATGCTTAGTTTGTTCAACTAAGTACATAGTCGGGGGGCTACACCTAATTAGGTGCATCAAGTCGATGCACTTGGGTATATTTTTTATGACTTTCTAGCCCTTCACAGCCTTTTTTATTTGATGATAAAGCACTCGGGAGACTTAGGCAGAAATGATGGAAGCACTCGGCGATGGAGGCACTCGGCTATGGAGGTACTCGGCTATGTGTTATTTTGGTTCGAGGCAAAGTTATCTCATCGACTATGAAGGTCTCAGGGGCTACTATGGAGATTATGGGTACCATATACCCACACGGCTAGTTTATCCGACTGACTATAGGGGATAGGCTATGAGTCATGATTATGTAATAGGCTTAGGACTTAAGTATTGCGTTACCTTGTGTATTAAGGAACGGTTTATAGTTCTAAGTCGGTAATACTATGGAGTCTTATACAGTATGTAGTTAGATCTCCGACTTGTGAGCCTACCCTCTAAATCTATATAAGGAGGATAGGACGTTCCTTGAGGGTTATAGAAACAATAGCAATAAGCTAAGTTTTCTTCATACACAACCCAATCAAGAGATCAATATATAACTCGGCGGATCCAATCCCCGAAATAGGAGTAGGGTGTTACTTCTTCATAGAAGGTCTGAACCTTTCTAAACTCTTTTATCTACTAACCCATCGTGTTTGGCACTTGTACGCTACCTCTTGTTTATTATTGACGAAATCAGGTTTCGACACATGAAATTATGTGATACAAGTTTTTTTTAGAAAAGTACTGAATAACATCAACTGAATATAGGGATGGTTCATGTCTTCAAGAACACTGGCGGATGATTATCTTGAGAAAACATAGGAAATCTAAAAGCTGTATGAATGGAGGGAATACAGAGGTTTCGAACTGCATAAAAGCATGGGTGCTCAATCAACTCAACACATGGTTACAATAAGTTAATGTCATTAGCATTCCGCCGCTGGCCATGATGTTTAAGTCAACCATGGACTCTTGATGTCCAACGTAAAATAATGAGTGAAGAACTTGATCTTTCTGTTCGAGTATCAATTGTGTATCCTATACCTCCTAGGCCAATTGCTGTCCGATCCACAGCAAGAAGCCAGGATCAATTGTCCTGTATATCATCTCGATCAGATCAGTGCTTGCCATAGTTCCCTACATCTGCACTTCTAAATTTGTGGCCACAAAAGTTCAATGATCTAACGTACTCAACATTTGTACTGAATTGACATGGCAAATTCATTTAATGGAATTTGAGGTCTACACTTTGGCGGCCATGATATAATGGTGAAAAATGTGTGAATCGGCTGACCATTTGGATGATGAGAGGTAGGTTGATGCAGTTCAACTAAGAGAAATCTTACATTCTTTGGGAAAGTACCTAAAGTACCATGATTTTATACCAGAAATTTTAGTATCTCAAGGTAGCTTCCGATACCTTTTTAAGGATGATAAATTACCTTTATCCTAAACTTGTGAACACATTTCAAAAAAAACAGTGAATACTGCTTGTTTTCAGAAGTTCGAGTGTAACAACACAGTTAGTGTACAAGGCAGCTTCTCCAGTCAATTATATGGTGATGTTGAATCAATGAGACCTGAGAGAAGTACCCCCCTTTGTACCAGTGTTTCTAAAATGAAAAAAATCTTTCAAGGTAAAATGATAAGAGAACTTTCACGATGAGGTGAACTATATATGGTACAATGATCCAACGTTGCACGGTGACCAATTACATCTAAAATAATGTAATCTGACTCCTTGAAGAAATGAACATGTAGTTAATCATGTCAGCTAGCTTGAGAAATGGTGACCAAAAAACTTAGTAGCAGGTGGCTTGTTTGTAACAGGAAATCTCCCGCTGCCTCCTTGGCCTAACTTTTATGGCAACAAGCCAGTGGAGTGGTCTAACCCCATCAACTCTTCAGTTGTTTCTCAGCCTGGGGTCCTCTCATTTTTCTTTTATATGTCAAGAAAATGATACGATCATGTAAACAGCGTTATAGCCTTGTGCATCTTTAGATATCAGGACGATATTTCTATTATCTTAAAGAATAAAAAATATGAACATATTTGAAAATATGATCAAATACGATTTCAATAATTAATCAGTAACTCTTGGCTAGCATATGCTGATGCAACAAAAAGTAGCAGACCAATACGATTTGGTTTGGTGGCAAATTATTTTAAGTGGTGTTTTTGGAGGAAGTCGTACGTCCTTTACGTCGAAAAAATATCATTTGGCCCCGTAGATAAACAAGATTATATCCAACTGTTCGATCATGATAAGACAGATTTTTTTGTTCAAATACGCAGGAGATCTACATATAATTTCGTTAAGGGAGAAAGAAGATTGGTGGGTGAAACCCCTCACCAAGATCTTACACAGACAACATCAAAACTCAAAAAGACACAAACACATGCCCAAGCCGACCTCCGTACGGAGCTAGCACTATTGCCATAGCAAAAAGCTCACATAGCCTCGATGCCCCTACCAAATACCAAAGGACACCCTCGCTAGCCACAGCTTGGAGGACAACCTCCACATTAGTGACAGAACACAATCATTTCTATGTTTTCAAATCTCCCAAGCGACCAAAATAATCATTGAGTTGAGTCCCTTTTTCTCATTTTTTTTGTCAACCTTTTCACTGCCCTTGAGCACCAACTGGACAAAACTCTAGAGTTATGATCAGGATGCGTGGAAAAAACCAAGCATTTGCAAAATCGAAGCCCAAACTTGCTTACTGAACACACAATTGACCAAAATATGTTCTATGGATTCGTTCGCTTGGTCACAATGGGGGCAAACACCAGATGGGGTAAGCCTTGCTTTGCAAGGCGGTCGGCTGTCCAATATCTACTGTAAACCACAAGCCACATAAAAAACTTGCATTTTAGAGGAGCCGAACTATTCTAGATCCTTCTTCATGGGGCAAACCGGATGGTCCCAACAAAGAGGGCCTCATAAACAGATTTAGAAGTGTAAACTCCCGAACAAGTAAGCTTCCATTGGTGATGATCTGGCTCCTCATGCAAGATTACCCCCTACAATGCTTCCGAGACATGAAGGTATTCTGTAATAACCACAATTGTCAAAGGCCCTTTTATGTCCAAGACCCATTTTTGGTTGACCAAGGCTTCCGCTACCATACACTTCTTTATCATCTTTTTAGCAATCAACTAAAAAAGGTTGGGGGCTATTTTCATGATAGCCTTTCCCGCAAACCATCTGTTTGTCCAAAAAAGAGTGGAGAGTCCATTGCCCACATCGGAAACCATCGCCATTTTAAAAAGATCATGTGCCATACGAGGAACCTGCACAGGCAACCCTTGCCAAGCACGAGTGCTATCTATCTTTTGGAGCATCTGATTAGAAGAAACCAATTCATATACTCCAAATTCAGGATTCTAAGGCCCCCATACATGAAAGGATGGCACACTCTTTTCCATGGCACTACCATTGGCCTTCTCTCTTCCTAACCACAGAAATTCTCTCCTCCTTTTGTCAATGGCCTTTATCACCTATTTAGGAAGGTCCATCACAATCATACTATAAATGAGGATGGCCGACAGCATGGCATACATAGAGACGAGCCGACCAGTCCTATTCATAAGCGAGGACTTCCAAAGAGGTAGCTCATCAGCCACTTTATCAATGAGAGCTAACAGGTCAGCTTTACTAGGCTTCGTAAGCTTCAACGAAAGACCCAAATATGTGCAAGGAAACTCTTGCTCACAAGGCAAAGCATTTGCGATTACCTCCATATTCTCCTCCCTATATTTGATGGGAGTTACAGAACTTTTCTACATATTAGTCACCAAACTTGAGGCAGAGACTAGCTTTGTGGAAGTCATGGATTGATATTTTTTTTCTACAAGACACCTTCCTTTTGTCCGTATTTCTGATCATCGAAGTGCGGGGGAATCCATCGGAGGAGCAAGGACATCTAATATTGTCTTGTGTTTTCAATCTTGACGAAAAAGAGTGCTTTGTTTTGTCGCTGAATAAAAATGTAGTGAAAAGAAGTGTGCAGTTAGAGAGTAATGATGAATAAATGCATGCCCATGAAGCTCGTCCATATCCGGAGAGAGTAATCGATTGGACGAAGAGAAGTGTGTTTGATGCATTTCGTTCTAAACATGGGAACACATTTCATCATTTCCAAACAAAAATAAAATAAAGTGGGTGGTGAATTCTGGTTTTCAGAAATTCACCGTGTAGCATTCCATCCACAGTCATGAAGTGTACAGGCAGGCAACTTCATTGATGGGCTTCTATGCGATGACAAACTTAAGGGCCCCTGATAGATGCAATAACTCATTTGTAGAGATATTTCGAGAAAACTTTCAAGGTAAAATGGTGATGGGAGAACTTACGCAAGGTGATCATGGCACAAAGACCCAGTGTTGCATGGTGACTAGTTAGATATAAAATGCAACATAATTCCTTGAGAATTTCAAAGAGTCTTATTAAACATGTCTAGTTATCCGAGAAATGGTGTGGGAAAGAACTTGAAGGCGGCTACTTGGTAACATGAAAGCTCCCGGTGCCTCCTAGGCCTAGCCAGCTACTGACAACAAGCCACTGCTGTGACCCATCGACACTTTATCTCTTTCTGAACCTGGGGTCTAGCATCCTGTCTTTTATAAAGTATGGGAAAAGTATAATCATGTAATAAGCCACCATGACTTTGTACATCATCAGATGCTGCGACTGGGATATTATGATTACGTTATTTTGTAAATAGGTACGGTCATTTTTGAATAATGCAGTGTCTTGTTTAGGACAGTTATTCAAGATCTGCAAAGGCTGCAGTTGATTTCAACTACTGTTAGCTAAGAAACATTGATGCTATAGAAAGCTGCAGACCAAATTAACGAGGCGAGGACTTTGATGGGTACATCATTGATTAATCCAATGAAATGTATTTGTGAGGATGAGATGATGAAGCAATAATCAAGATTGATCTAAACTAAAGAGTTGCATTTTTATTTTGCCTATGAGGTCCTCTTGTAATTGAAAATATCCTTTAGCTCCCTCGAGAATTAGATCGCTAACGTGACGTGAGTCAATTACAATGTTCAAAAATATCAACCGTACATAGAAGAATCAGCAGCTGATATTAACCAGCGTCTCGCAAGCTAAGCGAGACAACAGAAAAGGAAGAAGCTGCATTCTCCGTCATTGATGTTGAAGTGATCGGTCAGACCGACTGGACAATACACTGTTCTGCCACCTTGAATAAGCCTACGAGATGCAAAAACATGTGTCGCGCATGCAAAACATGTCTACTGTGGCATTGCACCTCTAATGTCTAAAAGTCTAAACCTTGCTTGACAACAGATGATCAAGAACGGTTATGCAACAGCTTACCACTGGCGAATGTGACAGCTCCTGATGCCTTCAAGGCCTACTCTACCATAGAAAGCTAGACACTATGCTGGCTGAACCACATGAACATACTTCCAGCTGTCAATATATAATGAATGTTCTCAACTTCTGAATGCATTAGGACATCCACCAAAAACATAGTGGGTGAATTCTGTTCGTCAGATATTTACCATGTAGCACTCCAACCAGTCATGAAGTGCACAGGCAGGCTGCTTGATCGCTGGGCTTCTAGAACACGAAGAAACTAAGAGGCCTGAGAGATGCAGTAAATCATTTGTATAGATGTTTCTAAAAAACACTTTCATGGTAAAAAGGTGATGGGAGAACTTACGCGAGGTGATTGATACAAGGATCCAATGTTGCATGGTGACCAGTTAAATATGAAATACAATATGATTACTTGAGAATTCTGAGATGCCTAGTTAATCATGTCTGGCTGTCTGAGAAATGGTGAGTTAATAAACTTGGTAGGAGGAACTATCTCGTAACAGAAAAGCTCCCGGTGCCTCGTAGGCCTAACTATTGACAACAATCCACTGCTGTGGCCCATCACTTCAACTCGTTCTCGACCTAGGGTCATGCATCCTGTCCTTTATATTGTCGAAAAAAAAAGATTACCATGTAATAAATGATCATAATTTTGTCATCTTCGAATGTAACCGTTATGATATTATTATTCTATTATCTTATAAATAGGTACGATCGTGTTTGAAAAATGCAGTGGCTTGTTTCTTACAGTTATTCAAGAACTGCAAAAGGTTGCAGTTGATTTCGATGCTTAAGCAACTACTACTGTTAGCTAGGCAACACTGACATAACAGAAAGCTGAAGACCAAATTAATGAGTTGATGGTTTGGATGGGTGCATCGATCCTATGGAATACATTAGTGAGAATGAGAAGATCCAGCAATAATTAAGATAGATCTGAACTAAAGAGTTGGACTCTTTTTTTTTTCATATATGAGGTCTGTACACCTAAAGCTTTACGATAATATGAAGTTGCCAACCACCTCAATGCTAAATCATGATGGGTTTTGTAAAACCAAACTGACTGGCGGAACCGATTTAGAGATCACAACCAGCCGATATGAAGTCCTCTTTTAAGATATCATTTAGCTCCCTCAAGAATTATATGGCTGACTGTCCGAGTCAACTACGACCGTTCCATCGAGATAAACTGGACAATATTAAAACTTTGGAAGCAGAGGAGATCTCCTGGTGCTTCCCATGCCTAACTACGTACCATGGTATGTTACAAGCCATGCACTAGAGTGATCCATCTCCGCCCTGATCTCTCTTTCTCAGTAGCTTGGTCTCCTATTTATATAGATAAACTATCTCTTGGTCCTCATGGTTATTCAAGACCTACAACTGATGACACTGATGAGACGATCCACACACGTTAGCGGAGAAGGCATCACCTGCTGTAAACTATGCTGGCGTGGGGTGCATGGTGTTGTTTCCGGTCGCTGGCAAGGCAAAGGTGTGGTAGGTGACCCACGTGCCAGTGGCAGGTAGCGTGAGTATGGTAGAGTTGTCTATATTAGAATTTATGTCGAATATATGTATGTAGTCAGTACAAATTAGTATCTGGATTTGTAATAGGTGTTAGGATATTAGTACAGTCGGAGTTTGTCATAGGCCGTCTCCTAAATAAAAAGATACACCTGTTGTAACCACATAACGACAGTGGTATATGGGAGGGACGACTGGCCGACGACCTAGCCGGTTGATGGTTGTGGATATCCTGATGCGTTGTAAATATGCTGGATTGAAGAGGAGCACACATAATCAGTGTCCTGGATATGTACACGTTGCCTGAACTTCGGTACCAAATATCATGGTGTCATTGCTAAGTTTGGATCTTTTATGACATTCTTCTATGTTCAGTTACCGATGTCGATTTCAAGATGGTTTTATAACAGTCTGAGTGGAATCCTGCCTCGTGTGGAATTATTCATTCGGACCTTTGATATAGGATAGTAGTCATCTAATCGCATGTGAGCACTTCAAATTGATTTAAATAGAGAGTTGTAGTGGTGTTTTGCGTAGAACACCCTTATTAAAGTCAAAATCTGCGACCTCCTGATAACCAGTGTATCCGGTAGCTCTTGATACCTCCTAGGCCTACCATACCATAGTAAGCTAGCTACTGGGCTGGCTAAACTCCATTAGCTCCTCTTGTTCTCATCTGTCTTAAGATAGATTAGGCAAGATCGTGAAACTAGCTATTGCTACCTTGTCTGCTGTTCTTATGGACACTACTACACAAAACTAAAAAGGTGCCGGTTGGGAACCTCGCATAGGTGTTGGTTTTCCCAACCTGCACCTAGCAGGCGGCACTCAAAAGTAAAATCAAAGGTGCCAGTTAGCCAAGAATTTCATACAAAAATTGAATCACAAATCACAAATCCAACGACAATGAATCAAATCATCTCACAACATTCATCACAAATCAATTCATCACAAGAGGCCGAGGTTGGAGAAGGGTGCCGACGGGAGGGCGCGCCACGGCCGCCGTGCGCTGTGAGGAGGAGGCCACAGCCGACAGGTGGAGCTGCCCCAAGCTCGCGACGACTGGATATGGGCACCCGGAGCTCGCGGTGGTTAGATCTGGCCGCCCCGAGGTTGGAGAAGGGGAGCACCACCGCTGACAGGAGGACAGGACTGCCAAAGGGAGGGTGCGCCGCGGCCGCCACGCTATGAGAAGGAGGCCGTCGCCGACGGGAGGGTGCCATTGCTGTTGCCGTGAGGAGGCCGCTTTGAGCTCGCGGCAACCAGATCTGGACACCCGGAGTTCGCGTTGGCCAGATCTGGCTGCCTCGAGTATGGAGAAGGGGTCGTCATATCTGCGCCGTGAGGAGAAGGCTGCAGCCGATGGGAGCGCGCAACCACGTGGCATTGTGAGAGAGAGAGAGGGGGGAGGGGAGGAGAAGGAGGGTGAAGGGTGTCGCCGCGGTGATCACCCCCTCCTCACTATCGCCATGTGAGAGAGAGGAGGGGTGAGGAGAAGGAAATAAGGTTAGGGAGAAGAAGAGCAGAAAGAGAAAGAGAGAGAGAGAGGATGGGCGAATGGCTAAAAATATCTCTCCCTCCCCCATGCGGCTTGGCTTGGTTTATAGGGTGTCGGTTTTTTAATTAACTGGCAGATATAAAGAGTTAGTTTTTTAATTAACTGGCACCTATAATATATAATAGGTGTTGGTTTTCTTTAAAAAACATATACCTATCATATTGGTGTCGGTTTTTCTCTAGAACCGACACTTATAGTTAATCGAAGGTACCGGTTATATATTTTTTCAACCTGCCAAGGTGGAAAAAGCACTATAGGTGTCAATTTTAGCTGTTCTGGCATCTATAGTGTCGCTTCCTTTGTGTCTTTCTATAGTAGTGTACTGAGGTGGATAACCTAGCCATCAGAATTTGCTGCATCTTGCGATTGGGTTTGATGATACAGAAACAGTAGGAGCTACCCGAAAAGTAAATGCCTATCTTATCCATTTACTGAAAACATTTTCTTTGTTATATGTTGATTACACAGTTGAAATGTAGGATTGGAGTTCTGGTTTCATTGTTTTGTAGTTCCTTTATGCCATGTAAAACAGCTGAATTGTGTGTTACATCATTGAATCCTAGACTTCTTATGTTGGAGTAATTATGTATGTGATTTAATATCTTTTAGCAATTATGGTGGATTAAAATAGCTTCATAGATGATTTAGCATGTAACATCTCTAACATCTCTTGTCAATTACCCCTTAGATGTTTTCGCTTAAGATTGGTCTGCATCTTGCGCCTTACCTTCTATGATAGTTTTGAATCCATATCCTTATTAGGAATGGTAGAAAAATTGATGCTTCGTGGGCCGAAGAGATGTTTGACAAATAAGTAATGGTTTTATTTAGCTCAAATTAATTTATCCTTGCAAGGGGGTTTTTATGTCCCCTCATTTTTTTTTGCTTGCAGAGTAGTAATATACTTTTCCCACCTTAGCATTTTTGTCCTTATCTTCAATTCTCATTTTATTTTGTTTTGTTTGTTTTTTGATCTATTAGGAAAGACAATGAGAAGATGGAAAACACCACAACCTACCAGGTGGTTGAGATAATGCCTGATTACAATATGATATTTGACTTGAGATGGTATGATTCTCTCGCCTATTTTGTCTGCATTGAGATGGAACTTTCATTTAATCTGATTCCTATTCAGTAAGAGAGGTGGCTAATAATCATGTTTTATAATTAACACATCTCAGCATGTTCTAATGAAATATACATGAATGAACAAATACCATTGATTTTATGTTGTCTAACAAAAACATACATGAACGAACCACTAGTGCAGATCCTCTCATCTGTGACGGGCTATAACATAATTGGATTTTGCGGGCCGTCACAAAGAATACATCTCAAACGGGCCTAAAAAGAGGCCGATTGAGATATGGTCGGAGAGACATGTTAAATGTGCATAGAACTGAAGCCCGTCACGGATGACACATATCTGTGACGGGCCTAAACTAGAGCCCGATTGAGATAGCCTTAAATATCTCAATCGGGCCGTAGTTGGAGCTCGTCACAGATGACAATCATCTGTGACGGGCCCCAACTTACGGCCCAATTGAGATAACCTTAAATATCTCATCGGGCTGTAATTGCAGCCCGTCACAGATGACAATCATCTGTGACGGGCGCCATCTTGATGCCCGTTTGAGATATCTACAAAGCCCGTCACAGATGGCACTCCTCTGTGACGGGCTTTTTTTAGGCCCGATAAAAATACCTTATATGCCCGATAGTTAGTGCACACTATAAATAGCCGTAACCGCTAGAGTATCTGTATCCCACTATTCACAAATCTGGTGGGAGGTTGGAGGGGGCGAAATTTTTTTCCCAAAGAAAACAGTAAATTCATAAAGGTAATGACAAATAATAATCATTAATTTAGAAAATTCATCAATTCTTATGAATTTAGCGGTATTTATCTTATAAGATGTTTCTCTGATTCTTTTTTCATTTCTGTAGAGATGGATCGAAGTTGGATGTATGCGAAATCTGTGAAACGTCATAGTCAAGAGTATAGAAATGGGGTATTAAATTTTATTAACGTCGCGGAGGAGGATAGGAAAAGAAGAAACAACGATTACATGTGTTGTCCATGTACAGATTGCAAGAATGAAAATATGTTTGATAGCCGAATGGACATACACGCTCATCTGATACAACGAGGATTCATGGAGGGCTACACATGTTGGGTTAAGCATGGAGAGCAGGAATCAGGAAGTGGTGCTGCTGCAGACAGTACTGGTGCGCAAAATCAGGAAGATGAAGATGAGCATGACATGTTTGTACCTTCTCCACTAGGCGGTGAAATGGTTGATGTTGATCATGATCTGCTGCAAGACATGTTACGTGACGTTGAGAATCCAGCTTACAACGAGAGAGATTCCGTAAAGTTCAGCAGGTTGGTCAGTGACTCACAGACGCCTCTGTACACCGGATGCAAAGCAAAGCAGACCAAATTATCGGCTACCTTGGACCTAATGAAGCTGAAGGCAAGTAGTGGATGGACAAACAAGAGTTTCACAAAGCTTTTGGGAATTTTGAAGGCCATGCTGCCTGATGGGAACACATTGCCCGAGACGACATATGAAGCAAAGCAGGTTTTGTGTCCCCTGGGGTTAGAGGTCCGTAGAATTCACGCTTGTCCAAACGACTGCATATTGTACCACAAGCAATATGCGAAGTTAGATGCTTGTCCTGTATGCAAGGCCTCTCGATACAAGCGTAAGAAAAGTCCTCACGAAGGAAAAAAATCAAAGCGGGGTGGTCCCGCGAAGGTTGTGTGGTATCTACCTATCATTGATCGTTTCAAAAGAATATTTGCAAACCCCAAGGAGGCAAATTTAGTACGTTGGCATGCCACGGAGAGAAGGAACGACGGTATGCTAAGACACCCAGCGGATTCGATTCAATGGAGGAATATCGATCGAAAACACAAAGAATTTGCTGCCGACCCCAGAAACATGAGGCTATGTCTGTGTACAGATGGCATGAATCCTTTTGGAGACATGAGTAGTACTCACAGCACCTGGCCAGTTCTTATTTCAAACTTTAACCTACCGCCATGGTTGTGCTTTAAAAGAAAATATATTATGCTGTGCTTGCTAATCCAAGGACCGAAACAACCGGGCAATGATATCGATGTGTTCTTGGAGCCTGTTATGGACGATCTTGAGATGCTCTGGAAAGAAGGTGTGGAAACTTGGGATGCATATGGTCAGGAGAATTTCAAGCTACGAGTTCTACTGTTCTGCACCATTAATGACTATCCCGCCCTCGGTAATCTTTCTGGCCAAACCGTAAAAGGAAAGAAGGCATGCTCTGACTGCATGGAACATACACGCAGCCGGTGGTTGAAGAAATCACGAAAGATGGTTTATATGGGTCATAGGAGGTGGCTCCCGCTACGTCACGCATTTCGAAGGAAGAAGAATATTTTCAACGGTAAGAGAGAACTTCAACCTGCTCCCAAGGATTTGTCCGGAGATAAGGTCCACAACTTGGTCAAGGACATTACCAACGAGTTTGGAAAGAAAAGAAAACGTAGTCAGGCAAAGGACAAGGGTATGTGAAAGAAAAAGTCAATATTTTGGCGATTACCTTACTGGAAAGATCTTGAGGTCCATCATTGCATTGATCTCATGCATGTAGAAAAGAATGTGTGTGAGAGTTTGGTTGGCCTGCTGCTGAATATTCCCGGCAAAACAAAGGACGGGTTGAACGCGCACCTTGATTTCAGTGAAATGAACATTCGTAGTGAACTCCAGCCCGTAACAGATGCTGAGACAGGTAGAGTGTACCTCCCTCCAGCTTGCCACACACTGTCGAAGGATGAGAAGATCGCAATGTTATCATGCCTGAAAGATATTAAAGTTTCATTGGGCTATTCAGCGAGGATTAGTAAGTACGTCAAATCGGAAGACCTAAAACTGGTTGGAATGAAGTCGCACGATTGCCACGTGCTAATCACACAAATCTTGCCAGTTGCTATCAGAGGCATTCTTCCACCGAAAGTCCGTCATACAATCCAACGTCTGTGCGCCTTTTTCAATGCCATCGGACAGAAAGTTATAGATCCCGAAGATCTAGATGGGTTGCAGACCGATATTGTCAATACCCTCTGCCACATGGAGATGTTTTTTCCACTGTCTTTCTTTGATATCATGGTTCATCTCCCTGTTCATCTTGTGAAGCAAACAAAACTATGTGGCCCGGCTTTTCTAAGAGAAATATACCTGTTCGAGAGGTACATGGGAGTTCTGAAGGCATACGTTTGGAACAGAGCAAAACCGGAGGGGAGCATCATTGAAGGCTACACGACCGAGGAGGTCATTGAGTTCTGCGTGCATTACATGTCCGAGGCCGAGCCTATCGGAGTTCCAGCGTCTCGTCACGAAGGAAGGTTGTCAGGTGCTGGCACAATCGGGAGGAAAAGAATTAGGCCCGATCAAGCTTCCTACGGGCAGGCTCATTTTGCTGTGCTCCAACATATGGCAGAAGTTAGCCCATACTTTGAGGAGCACTTAGCCAAAATCCGGCAGGAGAACACGGGTCGATTTGAGACGTGGATTAACAGAGAACATAACTCTCGGTTCAACGCATGGTTCAAGAATCGTGTCACCATGTCGACGGATATCCCAAATGAGACTGTACACTTGTTGGGAATGGGACCGTGTTGGGCCATAGACACATGGCAAGGATACGATATTAATGGATACACATTTTACACCGTCCAGCAAGATGACAAAAGCACAGTGCAAAATAGCGGAGTCCGTATAGATGCCTTCCAGGATCAAGTGGGGTCAAACACATACTACAGCCGCATTGAGGAGATCTGGGAGCTGAACTACGTGAAGTTCAAGGTTCCTTTGTTTCGATGCCGTTGGGTCAATATACGCACTGGTGTTAAAGTCGATAAGGAAGGCTTCACTTTAGTAGATCTATCCAAGGTTGGATACGCCGACGAACCATTCGTACTTGCGAAACAGGTCGAGCAGATTTTCTACATAAAGGACCCCGCGAACAAGAAGATGCACATCGTGAGGGATGGCAAGCGCCGAATTGTTGGTGTTGACAACGTCGTCGACGAAGAAGAATACAACCATAATCTTCATGTACGACCTCAAATCGACCTTGACGATGATCCACAAGAGCCTGTGGCATATACTCGATCAGATCATATGGAAGGCATAACCTTGTGACCCAACCCGTTGTACACATGAAGTATTTTGTATTAGTAAAAAAAGCTTAGGTAAATTGGTGCAACTTGTAATAATTTTTATTGCGAATTTAGTGAATTATTGTACTTCACTTAATTATTTGGGATAATAAGTTAATTATTGTGAGTAATGAAAAATTTGTGAACTTTCATTGTGAAGTATTTTTTTGCAGTTATTTATTTAAAGTTCAGGTCAATGATGAACAGGAGTCAAATCTCATCCGTGACGGGCTCTAGTGTACGCCCAATAGAGATGACGTCTTCTCTATCGGGCCTACACTACGGCCCGTCACGGATGATAGCATCCGTGACGGGCCATAATTTAATGCCCGATAGAGATGTCGTCATCTCTATCGGGCATTAAATTATGGCCCGTCACGGATGCTATCATCTGTTACGGGCCCTAGTGTAGGCCCGATAGAGAAGACGTCATCTCTATCGGGCCTACACTAGAGCCCGTCACGGATGAGTCATCCGTGTCGGGCTTTTGTTTACGCCCGATTGAGATGTCACAGAACACTGCATCTTGATCTGGATCTGGATCGAAAATTTTTCTAAGTCACAGAACCCTAGCAGAGGCCACCGCGCACTAAGAGCACGAAAATTTTTCTAAGTCAGAGAACCCTAGCAGAGGCCTCCTCGTCTGCAAGCGTTGCCGTCGGCCTCCTCGTCCGCCACCGCCGCCGCCGGCCTCCTCGTCCGCAACCGCCGCCGCCGGCCTCCTCGTCCGCAACCGCCGCCGCCGGCCTCCTCGTCCGCAAGCGCCGCCGCCGCCGGCCTCCTCGTCCGCAAGAGCCGCCGCCGGCCTCCTCGACCGCCAACGCCGCCGCCGGCCTCCTACGCAAGCGCCGCCGCCGGTTAGCTCATTTAGTGATTTTAGTGATTTTAGGGGAAATGTAGGTTATTTTAGTTAAGTTTAGTGATTTTAGGGGAAATGTAGGTTATTTTAGTTTAGTGATTTTAGTGAAATGTAGGTTATTTTAGTTAAGTTTAGTGATTTTAGGGGAAATGTAGGTTATTTTAGTTTAGTGATTTTAGTGAAATGTAGGATAATTTAGTTAAGTTTAGTGATTTTAGTGATTTTGAATTAATTTAACGAAAATACTTTACTTATAGGTTATTTTAGTGATTTTAGGGGAAATGTAGGTTATTTTAGTTAAGTTTAGTGATTTTAGTGAAATGTAGGTTACTTTAGTTAAGTTTAGTGATTTTAGTGATTTTGAATTAATTTAATGAAAATACTTTAATTTTAGATGATTTTAGTGATTTTGAATTAATTTAACGAAAATACTTGACTTTTAGGTTATTTCAGTGATTTTAGTGAAATGTAGGTTATTTTAGTTAAGTTTAGTGATTTTAGTGATTTTGAATTAATTTAATGAAAATACTTTAATTTTAGGTTATTTTAGTGATTTTGAATTAATTTAACAAAAATACTTTACTTTTAGGTTATTTTAGTGATTTTAGTGAAATGTAGGTTATTTTAGTTAAGTTTACTAATTTTAGTGATTTCGAATTAATTTAATGAAAATACTTTAATTTTATGTTATTTTAGTGATTTTGAATTAATTTAACGAAAATAGTTTACTTTTACGTTATTTTAGTGATTTTAGGGGAAATGTAGGTTATTTTAGTTAGGTTTAGTGATTTTAGTGAAATGTAGGTTATTTTATCCGTATTTAGTGAAATTCGTATTTAGATATGATGGCACTTAGTTATTTTAGTGATTTTGAATTAATTTAATGAAAATACTTTACGCTTAGGCTCTATTTTTAGGTTATTTTATCCGTATGTAGTGAAATTAACTTTGTTATTTTCTAAGTTATTTAGACGATGTCTCAGCAAGGTGAACCAATGTCGACGACAACTAGTGGGTCCTCAAGGGCACGGAGTCGTAGGACAGGGAACAAAATCCCTAAGGAACGATACACCATAGCAGAGGTGAACCAGGTTGGACTGCCGACGCGTCCTCGGACTGGCCAAGTTTAGGTCGACGTGCGGTGTCCTAGGGAGGGAAAACTTCACAATCCTTGTTGATGACATCAAGCATGTGCCCGAAGCGGAGAAGAACGCAGCTTGGCTCAAATTCAAGGAACGCTTCGAGTATCCTGCAGCCGACGAGGACCGTCTCAAGCGGGCTGCTTTGAAGACTATGGGCAATGCTTGGAAGAACTTCAAGAGCAGGCTGGTCACGGAGTTTGTCTTAAATCCGACGACCCCTGATCCAACAGAGCAATGGCCCTTCATCACGGCTGAAGCTTGGGAGCAATTCTACGAGAAGAAGTCGACCCCAGAATCCCGGGCCAGAAGCGAAGCTTTTCGAGCACTGCAGGCCAGGAACGTGCACCCGCACCGGCTAGGCACCGCAGGATATGTCGGGAAGCTAGAGGAATGGCAAGAGGAGGATAAAGCGGCAACAGCAGCGAACACACCGCTGGTGTTTGCCGATATCCCACACCCACATGCAAGGAATTGGGCCCGGGCGAGGTACCAGAAGAATGAGGATGGGACAGTTTCGCTTCCAAATCCCCAAGATCAACAAGTGTACGATAATATAGTAAGTGCCTAATGTCAGTATTTGTTCGCACTGTTTCAGCCTGAACTTTTCATTGAATCCGATCTCAATTGAACTGCAGAAGGAGTTGGTTGCCTCCCAAGAAGCCTCGCAAGAGGTCAGCTCTCAAAGACGCGAGGACGATATCCTCAGTAAAGCGTTGGGCAACAAGGAACACCGTGGACGGACAAGGGGACTTGGCGCAAACGTACCATGGAAAGTTGGATTTCCAGACTACGCGTGGCAGTACAAGAAGCGGACAGTCACGAAGGCGGAGAAAGATGCCCGCCTTGCCGCCCAGATCCGGGAGCAGGTCAGAGCCGAATTGAGCTCTGAATTCGACGAAAAGCTTGAATCGATGAGGGCTCGTATCAGGCAAGAGATTCGAGAAGAGTAACATCTCCCGGTGGCTGCCGCTGCTGCTACGCAACAAGATTTAGCTAGTCCCACGCAGAGGCGCAACAGTTGTGCATCAACTGAGGCGGGGGAAGATCTGCCATCAGTCCCCGCCGCCGTCGACCAAATAACGGTACGATAATATAGTACGCATAGAGTTCTTAACGATACCATATGGTAAGTACTATTCTAACAATATTTATGAATCTATCGCAGGAACCAACTAGCTGCACCCTGACAGTAAGGGTGGTGCCGACCTTCTCTGTTCCTGCTGCTAAGGGCCTTGCTTTCAAGCCGACCCCGGAGACAAGAGTGCATGGGGCGCAACTTAGGGCTGATTATGCGAAAGTGCAAGTTGACTCAGTGAAGCCCGAATTCGATCATTTCCCCCTCCCTCTGGCACCGAACGACGAGGTCCTAACCTTGGAAATGCACGTGGAACCTTCATCCAATGGCCCAAGGACCTCATTGAGATAAGGGTGATCCCGAGGCCAAGCACTGCACCAAGCGGTCGTCTAATAGTACAAACTACCCCTGCTCCTTCAGCCCCTCCAGCTCCCGGTCGTCATGAAATTGACGATGTCCAGTTGCAGTACGACACGGACTTTGGGGGCGAGCCTATGGAGGTCGATAGCATGGCGATCACTAAACCCCCACCCATGAAGAAGAGCAGGAAGGCGCATTCTTCCCCGCAAAGAAGAGTTATCGAAAAACCTGCTGCAGGGGTGCGAGGAAAAGGAAAGCTGCACCTCTCACGTCTTGCTCCAACAAAGTTAGATCTCAGCAAGGGGCCTGTCACACATAGGAAGCCCGTACCTCCATCGTCCTACCAACTAGGCATGCCATTGGTTGGAGACGACGTGCTAGCAACGATGGGCACCGCTTGCAAGGATCTACACATGTACTACATGGAGAAATCTAACGTGAGGAGGAAGAATAGAGAAAATGATATAATAGGCAAACACGCCAGAGCGCCATTCCTTGGGCCATCAAATTATATCGTGATAGACTTCAAGGATCTGTTCGACCTCTACAGGCTCCGCTCGGTGGACACAACCCTCCTCAAGTGCTACTCCTTGTAAGTACTCTTGCTCACGAAAATTATTCATCTCAATCCATGTAACATGCTTATAAGAGCGTTTGGCTTGCGTGTAGGTATAGTTGGAAGTGGTGTCTCAAGAATGCACCGGAAGTTGCCTTCCTTGATCCTCAGGTAGTCAATGTCATAAATCTTCAAGGGGACCGTAGTGGAATGGTAAACTACTTGTTTGACACCTTCTGGGCCCGACAAGACAAGGAGTACATCATGTGCGCCTACAATTAATAGTAAGTGTGTTCCCTAAATACATTGCATTACACGTCTAGCTTTAGTATTAACTTTAACTAATTTAATGCCGCAGTGGACATTGGATCCTATTGGTAATAACGCCTAAGTAGAGTACATGCCACTACTTAAACTCCAAAATTGACAAGCAACTGTACGATTGGACCCCGATTCAACTCGCAATAGATGAAGCGTGGGGCTAATATGTGCAAAAAGGAGGCCTTCGAAAGACAGGGCAAGACACTCTTATCCACAAGAAGGACTTCCCAGTCAAACAACAAATAGGCGACCAGTGCGGATTCCATGTCTGCCACAACATGCGCCTTCTGTGCAAAGAAAAGGTGAAGACTTTGGCTGAATTGGAGGTTTGTGGTCTCATTCCTGACATGTTGTAACTAAATTGAAGTATATATATATATATGTATATGTATGTAAAGATCGTTCGACTAATTTCAAATTATGTACATGTAGGACAAATTTTCAAAGGATCCGGGTAGCAGCTTTGAGGACATTCGTGAGGAGATTGCCGACTTCATCCTCCGCGAAATTATTCACCCTAAAGGAATGTTTAGGGTTCAGGTGTAAGTGATGAACATTTTTTAACGTACTGTTTGAATTGTCAAACACATGTTATTATGTAATATTTATGTTTATTATATTTGTTATTTCTGTAAAATATATGTGAATGACATATGTGAATGGGGATGCTGGGATGTATATATGTGAATGGCATATGTGAATGGGGATGCTGGGATGTATATTATTTCTATTTCTGTTATTTTGCAGCGGGCATGGCTAGCAGAGGCCTGAGGCTAGCCAAAAAAACAATATTTATTTTTTTGTGGTCATACTCATCGGTGACGGGCTATAAGTTAAAGCCCGATTGAGTTATAGTCAACCGTGACGGGCTATAGTTGGGGCCCGATTGAGATAGACAGACATCCGTGACAGGCACTAGTTGTAGCCCGATTGAGATAGGTCATCCGTGACGGGCTATAGTTTGATTGGTCGTCTGGGTCAAAGCTATCGGTGACAGGCATTAGTTGAGGCCTGATTGAGATAGCTTCATCCGTGACGGACTTATACCCGTTTGAGATGATTCCTCACATCACTGACCTTTGCGCTGTGTCGGACGCCATACCCGACACAGATGTCGGTTGCAGCCCGACATAGATGAGGGTTACCGTTGTAGTGAACACATCTGAGAATGTACCTGTTTTGATGATTTCTCTGATTGGCATGTACTGACCAGCTAGATAAAAGTTAGGTCTTTCATTTAACTTATTGTAAACAACATATGTTGAAAAACAGTGACTCCTAGCGGTTCTCTTTATTCCATTGAACATTTTATAATTATGTCGTTGACTGTTGTTTGGTCATGTACCAAGGTCACCATGCTACTCAGAATCAGTCTATTAAAATGTTTATGTTTTCTTCCGTGAGTTCACAGTCATCAAATTGTTGGCCTTGCGGGTCATGCAGGCATAGTCCATTAAAATCAGTTGGCATCATTCATGCATGCAAGGTGTATGATGTAATGCTGCACAATGATGAACAAGAGAGATGCAAGCGCTGTGTTGTTGCCGTCAGGGGAGTTCCAAACCGGCAATTGGCTTCAGTCTGATGCCATGTTGTATTTTCTAAACATCATGAAGAGGCGAGGTGTATTTCATAACTCACTAGATCATTGATGTGGATTCTAATTCTTGCCTTAGCTATATGACTGTACTTGGTAGGCCAAATATGCTCATTTGTGCGCTGTCATGTCTGTCATGCATCATCGGCTCACTAAATACCCATTTGGTTTAGTTGTTGATTTTTCTAATGACTCGAAGGGCTGTAGGTTAGCTACACGGTTACTTTTTTGACAAAAGGAATACAGTCCATTAGGTCTTCATAAGTAATTATTTGGTTGATGTATTAGATAGACCCAATATTTTCACTATCTCCATTAGCAATACACATAAGGAAGTTGCTCTCTGACCCAAGATGCACCCTTATTGTTCAGCTATGGAACTCCTTGATTTGTTTACAGGGGGCTGCATAAAGTTTCCTTATTAATTTTAATAGCGTGTGGTCCTTCTTCATAGGTACTTGGATGAGTGAACTGTCAAATGTGTGTCACAACATTTGGTGATCTATATCCTTCACCATAAGAACAACATTATTATATTTAGCTGCCCTTTGTTGCCTGCATATTACAGTCAGCCAAGAAATTGTTTTCCTATTTATCACTAACATGTTAATAGTTAAGAATAGAAGTGCTAGGTCCTATAGCGAAGCAACTATTGTGTGAGAACCATATATGTACTGATATATGACATAATTCTCCAATTAAGTAATTTTATTGAAGTTAGGTCTTCTTTAACTGAATTGAAGTTAGTCTTTGATCTTGCATGTCTATTGGCTACATTATTCTCATCGCATGGGTGTAAAGAATATAGTTGCTTTCTCATGGTTGTTTCAAGAAAAAAATGATTGCAATGTATGATCTGTCTTTAATAGTGATTCGACTGCAATTAACTAGAGTAAAAAAATGATTCAAATGTAATTGTCCGCTTTTTAAAATCATAAACTTTAATGTTTAGTTTTCATCTGTAAACCTATAGTTTCATCTACTTTTCCTGTCCATCTCACATTGATATCGTTCTTCTTTCATGATGTTCTTCAGTGCATCTTGTGAGTAGCGGATCCATCACTTACGTCGAATTATAATTTCGGACTTATGTAAATAGCTAGGGTATGCTTGGAGAGGCAATTCATCTACAGGTCAAGGCATGATTAATTCATTACATATACGATAGGCCCATTGTCCTTGTTGTAATATTTTTCATTAACCAAACAAAAATGTCTGTTTTACATGTTCCTAATTTATATCGTTCTTTCTTAGCCAAACACAAAAATGTGTCTTTTGTACACCTCTAATTTTGTCAAATACTACTACCGCTCTGTAGGTTATAATGTAGGTTACAAGGAACTGACTATTCTGATGTTTTTTCATGCTGAAAGGAAAAAAACAAGTTAGGATGTTAGTCAATGTCATATTGTTCTTTTTTTTACCATAACATTGTTGATAATAAGAAAGGTAATAACAGTGCTAACGTCTCTCTGCACTTCTGTAAGGTGAATTTTCCTTTTTAATAATGACGATGAATTTTGCTTCATCATCTTTTTCTTTTGCTTTCAGGCAGGCTATAATAGGAAATATCCTATATGAAATTTGTTGCCACATAAACACATTTGGCAGGTTCTACTCTGTACCTCTTTGCTGATTACATGCCCTTATCTACCCTTTCCACGATATGTTTCCTTTTAAATCTATAAATGTACATACCTCATGGCATGCTGGTATTCTTTTGATTAAATAACTTGCAACATTTCAGCATATCTATATGGGAAGTTAGGTAAAATCTATATGTTTCTTGATTTGTCCATGCTAGAGAAGCTAGAAACTTTATCTACAACATGTCTTGCATTGACCGGGGGATCTTGCTATTATTTTTTCCTTCTACCTTTTTCTGTATCTTCGTTGACAAAAATATCAGTTGTTCAATTTATTTTTGTATATCTTCACAAACTTCGCCATATACAGAGCACGTAACCACCCTCCCTATATCCTTTCTTCTATCCCTTTTCGATCTGAAAATATTTGATTAGTGTATTTTGGATGTAAAGTGTATGGTTTCATTTCAGGGTAGAGGCCATGTGAAACACATCGGTTAACTCATTACTACAGTAAACAACCAAACATCTAAGTTGCAATCAAGTCCTAGAAATGTCTCATAGTGATCACCAAGTCATCTTGATCTTTTATCAGGAAATGACTATATGCTTTTAATGATAATTTGTTTTTTACCCTTCGTATGGTTTTGATTTGGATTTTTGGTAGGCAAAGAGAGATGCCCTGCTTGCATTTAGCATCATACTTGTGTAAAGATATATTCATCCCTTGCTCATGATGTATTTATGAACTTCAGGTGCTGTTGGTTAGAACCATTTATCTGATTGCTCTTGCCCATGATGAATGGCAATGTAATGGTTAGAACCATTTATTCCGTTTCAAGATTTATTCTCCTGTCAATGATGGGATCATTACTTTTGTGGAAATGGAGCAATGTCTTCATTTCCTGGTCTATTTAGCACATCGGCAGCAGACACCATGTAGTAATTGCTGGTTGCTCTGAACCTCAGCTGTAGTGTGAGCTTAGTTCTGTTTTTTTTCTTTTCTGGTTCAATTTATAAAGAGAAGTGCCAAACTACCAACACTTTGTTTATGTGCCTCAGTAGTGGGCATAATTTGCTTGCATATTACCATATATATATTTTTACTCCTTCAGTTATAAGCACTCAAATGGGTGGTATTGACGGTGTCTGAATGAAACTCATCTTTTTGCATCAAAGGAGAGCACATGAGTTGTTTCTGTAGTGTCAGGTGCACTAGAATTCATGTACCAAGTTTTCACTATATCTGCATATTTGAAACTTCTTCCCGAGCATAGTGATAGCATGGAGAGTTTGCTTCCTACAATCCATTTCTCTGATGACACCACTACTTTGTCTAGAACAATTAGACAAATTTCAGTTTGTACGTTAAGAGTTCCAGTCATTATCTTGTGTTGATATCTGATGTTGACTATTTGGCATGCATTTTTCTACATGTTGTGGTGGAAATGCTGCCACAGTGCGCTGCTGATTAATAATAATATCTGTTTTTTTTTCTTTCTACCGATTGTTGACACCCATTAAGGATATTAGCTATGTCATATGCATACATTAAGATGGTTAATTAGAAGTTTAGAACATGCTAGCATCCTGATGAAATCAGCTTTTGGCGGTAAACAACCTTATTTAGCGTTTTTCACAAATCTCAACCAAGGGTCATTTATCTTTTCACTCACCAAATACATCATCTCTTATCAGATTCCCCATTGATATTTCAGATTGTTTTGAAGCTACAGCTGGAGCACCATCTCTTTCTGAAAAATTCATGAGCATTAATATTGTAAATACCCAAGCATCTGATGATCAAGATAATCCCAAGCAAAATCGCTCACAGTTGAAGATACTTCTACTCATTTGACACTTTGCAAAAAGTAACCATTGTCAAGCACTCCAAGTTCCCAACCTTGTAAAGATAATTGGTTGCTGTTTTGAAGGTACTAACAGAGTATTGGTGTAGGAATATGCAGAGAACAATAGTTGTAGCTTGGCACATAAGTTCAATACCGACATAATAATCAATGTGAACTCCACCCAGTATATTAAACTTACCTTTGTGATCAGGAACAAAGGGTAGATGTTCCATTAAACTAGCAAAAAATATCAACTATTTGCATGGGAACTACTTCAGTATACTTCTGGCCTTACATTTTTCATAAGGAAGGACAGCCAGGCATTGTTTACTGTGATATCAAGGCCAGCAACATTATAAGAAAAGTACTACTTCCTAAAATTGGACATTTTTTACCGGCCAAGCTTTTTCCTTACAGTATTACTCACGTGTTGTAGGAACAATACAATGTAATTACCTATGTAAACCTTTTGTTTTATTTACTTTATTTTGTAATGGATCTGTGTATATTCCATTTTTTTCTAGAGCAATAAGCACAGTGTAAGTATTTTGGTTGAGCATGAAACTAAAGGCAATTTTGTCAGGTTAGTATAGTTGCTTCTCATTGGACATGAGTTCAAGCAAATATGTAATGCAAACCACATCTATAGTGAAAACCTGAAAACTACTGTTGGATTGAGAAATGGACAATTGAGATTTGTCCACGTCATCACGAGTAAAAATTTTACTAGCAGATTTACTCATGAGTAAAACTTTAACTAGGAGTAAATTTTTATTTATGGTGACGTGAACGAATCTCAGATGTCCATTTTTTGATACAACGATAGTTTCTAGGTTTTCAATATATGTGGTTTTCATAACATATTTTCCCAGGTTTAAATTCTTAGATGAAATCATGAAAGTAGTTCCTACTTGCAAACCTATGATATCTTTAATAAAATATTTTCTGGAATATACTTTATTTGTAATGCAATATAATCTTTGTTGATATTTTTTCTCTATAATTTTCTATAATTTTCAAAACAAATATATGATAATTGAGAAAATCAGATTTAAGTTATCTAACCTATCTGATAAATGAACAAACTAGAAGTACGCATCAGAGGCATGCCATTGGCGCACCCCAGCATCTAGTTGGCTTAAAGAGTACAACACAAGAGGATATGCATATACTTGGAGATTTACCTTCTCTTTCCCGTCTCTGTCTATGCATTATAAGACACCTGGAAGAAATTATCGTCATTAGTAGAGATCACCTCTTCAAATGTCATAGAACAAATTGCTACCATTCTACAATATACTCCATAAATTTATATGTTTCTTCACTCCAAGGGCAAAATGGATTTTTTTGATAGAAATTTAACGGTCAACTATTGGTTAACTAACAAAAGGTGTATGGAAAAAATCCAAACTAAAATTTAGAAGTACATAAAAGAATAAACAAAACTCAAGAAGATATGATAAAAGATGAAGTGGAACAAACGGAACTAGCTAATTCCTCATACTAACCATTACTTGCATTGCCATTATCTGCTCGTATCTTTTACTCGCATGTTCTTCCATTTGATTTCTATGTTGCCTTATGGTAAATTTAATCAGGACAGTCAGAGTAGCTAGCTAGCATTCCCAAATCCCAAGCTAGAGTAACGCACAGATGGTGAAGCCATAAGCACGGAACTCAAGCTCAAGGTAAAGTTGTGCTAAAACAATGTCGTTATACACGACATCGTGTCGCATTTATGTGTCAATGTTTCAAGATGTTTCCTTGTGAAATGTGTAAAACCGTCTTGGTGTTGTTGGGAGGCCAAGATAAAGAGAAAAGCTATGCTGACTAGCTAGTTAAAAGGTGTGCTGAATGTAATAAATTGTTCCCTTTTTATTACATGGGGACAAAAATGCTCTTAATTATCTTAATATACTTCATTTTGGATGTTATTCTTCTTTCCTCCCAACACTTGTTGTGGAAAATGTGCTTGACATGTGTATGATTACTAGTGGGCTAAATTAGTCATCTAGCCACTGAGAAGGTGTTACATAATCTGATATGACATTTAAGCACTCAAATATACAGCTTTGGCCTCTGATCATCTGAATGGTCTTGGACATTTGGTTGACCTGATGTACTGCGACCAGGTGGAGTTACTGTCCTTCCTGAAAAAAATTGGAAACCTGTAATTTCTGCAGACACTACAACTACATGGTTGCCCAAGAAAAAGAATGACAGCTAGTAGGTTCAGCTGAGACAAACAGTATTTGATTATTCAGAGTTGCTACCAAACAGTATTTTGAATATGAGATCCTAACAAGATCTGACAACCATCAAAATTGCTGAATTTCCCACCCTTCTAAATGAGCTAGCAAAATTATTCAACTTGAGAATTTCCAACATTGCATTTGATACCTGGGATGAGAATTATGAGAAACCACTATCCGACTGCCTGCACCATTTGGGCAGAGTACCAACATTCAGACTATTTTAATGGTTACTCCTTCGATCGAATGATGGACCACATTTAATAGAGGAAAGTCAATGGATGACACCGAAGGTGACGCAGATGATCAAGATCGGCACTTGTGCTAGTACTGATCAGTGTCTGGGAACTATCCTATCAAACAAACTACCGGTAATGCAAAAATAGAGGCATGCAAACTGCCGGGAAATGAAAAACTGTCATTAAACATTCAGCTGCTGGTAAAAATCTCATCTGCCGGGGAAAAACAGAATTACTGACAGACATCTACCAGTAAAAAATATATCTGCCGGTAAAAACTTTTCTCGACTCTGGATCCCTCGCAGACGCTGGTGGCAGACTGAGTGTCAGCAAAAGTCTTTCCCGACAGACAGTTTGACGCTAATAGCTATTTATACTGAAAGACTGAGCACTTCCATATGTAGGTCGTGGTGTAGTGTGATCAGTGGCCGCGAGCGGCCTGTGATGACGAGATTGATTTTCCATCATATGGCATGTTTGCTTGGATCGATCTCCTTGTCTGCCAATCTACTTGATTCTTTTGTATATTTGCTTTGCGGTTGTAGATGTGTTTGCTATTGCCGAAGCTTCTGCTTAGCGGATCAACTCACTGACGACGATCGGACGATGTGGGTGGACTCGACGCGTGCGCGGGCTTTGTGAGCCCTTTCCACACGTATGGTGCTTGCTCCTTGTCGTCGAATTTGTTCTCGTCAGCGCTGCTCTAGGTACGGTGGTGTGGTAATCGGGTTTATGTGACTAAAAAAAATTAATCTAATTCTAATCTATGGGCAAAATCTAATCAATGGATAGGTAATTGATGCGGCGGCGCCCAACAGAGATTATGGAGATCTCATCTCCCTGGGGCGACGCAAGAATCGAAGGACGATGGTCTAAGGCTTTGATACTATGTGGAAAAATCTATTCTGTTGTATTCTGATGCATTGCATTGATTCTCTCATGGGGTATATATTAAGTACATATAAGGTAGAGACTTGGGGTATAAGACAACTTTGGATGGATTTATATCTAGGACTATCTTATCTCTAGATTCTATCTCTAGGACTCTATCTTATGTTTATAATTTGTATTTAACTCTTATCTCTAACTGTATATATCTGTACTTCTAACACATTTATCTCTGCATTACCCAAATGGATTCCCTCCCTTCCAAACCTCTCGACTTTGGATGTCAAATTAAAGTACAGCATGAAACGATCCTCATTTTCTTGGAGATTTACCTGCTATTTATTCCCTCCCTCAATGCACAAAATCAACGAGTGAAACCAGGCTAGTTATCACTCATCACTAACAATCATCCATTTCAGTGCCTTAAAAAGTTTGTTGTTTCAGAGAGACGTAATGACTGGACATTTTCACAAGTTGCCCAGCAAAGGCCGGAAAGACTCTGCTTTCACTTTGGAGTGATGAAGACTACAGCCCATAGATGTGTGTAGTGCTTTGGGTACTAGCTTATTGAAGAGCCTCTCGGCCCTCAAGGCCATTCAGGTTCACAGACTACTGCAGCAGTGCCAAAGGTTCGGGATGTTGGAGATGTGAAAAATGCCATCACGAAGGGGACAAAATGTATCAATGATGAAAAAAAGTGATCATGTCGTAATTGGCATGAGTCATACACAATACGAATTAACACTTGCCAATACTAATATTGCCATGATAATACTAATTAATAGTAAAACATCCTAATATAACTAACCATACTCCAACCAACTCACTGATCATACAATAATTAGCATTCAAGACAAGGTTGATGGTTTCATCCGGCATCTTTTCTTGGCCGCCCCATCCACCAACCAAACATCACCAAAACCAAGATGGCCATCTCTCATCCACCGACATTCATACAACCAAACACATAATTCCTCCTATAATTAGACAGTAAAATAATTTCTTAGTTATATCTTTTAGGGGAGTGTTTCTCAATGGACTGGTGGTATATCAAAGAATACGTTGCCAAACATTGCCGTCTGCATTGAGATACTTTCGGAACATACAGATCCGTTAATTGGTTGATATTTGAAGACATATCATCCGCAAACAAGCTACTCGGGATATTTTTCTCCCTACTCTTTTGAAAAGAAAGTGTCCTCTGTTTCATTTGGTTTGTGAAAGCTACATATCTTTTTACCTAAAGAAAATAGGCCATTCTTGGATTTTTTTTCATATGCAAAGTTCGCAGGATAACTACTGTGGGGAAGGTAATCAAGACATGCCAAGTTTGTTAGCCAGTGATGTTAGCAGAACAACTACAGGTGAAGACATGATAGGCAATTGGATCAGATAATTTATTTTGTTGACAAATTTTATGATAATTAAGAAAGTAGGTACTAAATTTTACAGTTTGGTATCTCAAGATACCAATTATTTAGAGGTATCAAGTTTTATATTAGAAAATGTAGAATCTTCTTGTTCATTCTCAAGTATGGTAGAATTACACAATTTTGTTTTCTTCGTTATGCTTCTCATCTTTAGTTGTTGGCTTGGTTAGCAAGAGGATTAACCCCCTACAAAAGGGCATATTTAGGTACATGTCAATAAGGTTTTCTACAGGTTTTCTAAATGCACTTTTCGTTTGTAGTACGCGAGATGAAAAACATAAATCTTTGACGTACCTCTTTAAAAGTAGTATAATATGATGCCAGGACATCCAAAATCAAGTTTATTTGTATGACATTATGTTTAGGTTTATATATTTACTGTTTTTTCTATATTAAATTCATGTATGGAGTTAGGCACCTTCAATTAGCTGAGCCCAGAACTGCAAACCGATTGCTTCATGTAGAGTTTCAGCAGACAGTATCACTGTCCCCTGATTAATTTATACTAGTCGTCAACCCGTACGTTACACGGACTGTTCTCATTAATTTTGTGGTTATCTAAAGGGACTGAAATTAAAATTCTAATATAATACATGTGGTTGACTAATGATAGACTGAACTTTAATATCACAATGTTATACTCCGTCTGATTCCATAATTATGACGTTTTGGACAATGACATGGTCTTCAAAATATATCTTTGACTATATTTTTTTATTATAATATATATGATAAATAAATATTTTTTTACTTTTATTATAATACTATGTAAAACAAATCTGCCTTTAAACTAAATATTTTTGAAGTTATTTATAATCAAAGTTATAAAGGTTTGACTTCAACCTTGTCCAAAAGATCAAGAATTATAAACCGGAGGAAGTATCACTTATCATTTTCTAATTCTTAATATATATAATAGCATTACTGGACTATTGTATTAATGGTTGTAAGTAATGATAGTATTATTTCAAATTATACATCTTATGTTTGCATCATGGAAACCACACATCAATGTTTCAATTTTTCTTCTCCTATAGGATCTGCTCTCTACTTTTTTATATTGTTTTTTCTTAGACAATCTATAGAAAGAGGGCCGCAAAAATTAATTAGTAATTGCTTCCTTGTGGTCATGAAAATTATAGATCAGTATATATGTTCGTTGCCAGAAAATTATCATGAAATAGCTCAATGTTTGGTGAACTATGAGATTTTTGCTGTCAACCAACCTGACTACTAAAGACATGTTGATGAAGCAGCTCATTTGATAGGCAAAAGGTTAACAACATATATGTCATGATTTCAATAAAAATTGGATATCAAGAAACATGCAAGTTCAGAATACCTTTCTAGATTGTGTAGATGCAACAATCATGGATGGGTCTTCTCAGGTGCTATTGAATTTGTCCATATGTGGATCAGCGTCTGGATCAGCGTCTCAGGACATGAAATTTGCAGGTTCAAATGATTGTGTAGGTGGGTCCTGGTTGATGTAGTTTCAAATGAGAAACATGTTACCCAATTAGAAAAAAGAACTATATTAAACAAAATAACAATTTTAAAACTGTATTATCACAACAAATGTTGTTATTTCATTACAAAATCTCTCTGTTCCTAAATTAAAAAAGGAATATTGACATTCTCTCGTACACCCTCCGTTTCATAAAAAAATCCAATCCTAGCTCCAACAATAAAAAGACAATATTGGAACGGAGGAAGTGCATGAAAAAATATTGTAGAAAACATGTCTGGTAGTCCAATATCCAACAATCTCCTGAAATTTACTGTTATATAAAGTCATAAGATGTTGTCTCACGGAGCATTAATCTGACGAATTTTAGAATTTTTCCGTAAAGCTTTCTGACCGAATTGGCTGATGCACATGCCGTTGTCGACTTCTTGATGAATAAAAAAACAGATATATATATGTTACCAGTATGGTGATGTTCAAGAACAGCTTTTTTTTTTGCAATTTAATTTACCGGCTGCTATTTTTCCTATGTGAATGTAAGTACCTGTGTGGACACGAAAACTAAGCAATCTCTATTAAAAAATAAATAAACAATGCAGACAGTGCCTTCGAAGGGTTGAAAAGAAACAACATCAAGCTGAATAAATCGATTCACAATATGCCTCCTTCCTGGTTCTTGATCTGAACTCAAGGGAAAAGCATGAAGATTTCACGTGCCTGGTGTCTCGATGCTTTGAGTGTTGGAGCGCCTGCATGTTGCAAGGCTTCCTAGCGAAGTTCGATCGTGATCTCAATCTGCTGGGATGGGACGATGAGATCGGTAGGAGAAAGAATCGGAGCCAAACACCAGAATACGGTACAATGCATGGATACGGTGGCCTGTAACATAGATTGGATCGACACTAAATGCAGCCCACGCTGTATAACTAAAGGAGTCCACGATATATTTAATTATGATATATTTTTATGTAACACAGATTTTTTTATACGATTAGTGGTTACAATAATACTATCCAACTAATCAACAGCGAGATCTTTTTTATTAATATAAAAGCTTCTAGAAAAATATCCAATTAATATAGGTATAGATAAAGTCTTCAAGTGTCTGTCCAAGTCTGAAGCTCAGAAGTTATCAGCTCGATGCAGCTAAAACTCGCGCATCTTGCCTTGCAAATCACTTTGTCAGCTATGGTGACCGAATTCCAATTTACCTTAAGCTCTCGTCAGACAAGCACTACCCCATACATTCAGTTCAAGTGGTGGGTGAAGAATCACAACCGCAAAGTGCTAACTCCGTGTAAGTGCAGCGGTCTGGAAGGCCAATGATCATCTATAAAAAGCCACGAGTTGAACTGTTCCAGAGCTCACCAATGTTGAGACTCTCACCAAGCTAATAGTAGCAATGGAACCAAAGTAGCATACTGAGCTTGTGAATCGAGGCAAATTGAAGTCAAGGAGATAATATAGAAATGGGTTACTTTGGACACGAACGAAATATGTACTCAGGATTGGGATGCATGGAGAATTCAGCCACGACCACGACCAATGAAACGTAAGTGTTGCATGAAACAGATAAGCATAGCATGAACAACCTATTAAGACTTCTAGCATGGTCGCTTATGCAGATTACTCACTACACTAGATAAGGTCACCTGTGACGGGCCCAAACCCGCACCTTTGACGGATTTGGGCTTGGTCAGTGATCAGTGGTCACTGGTGAGTCCTGTCACCTTTGACGGCTGGCCGGCCGTCAGAGGTGACAAACATCTCTGACGGGAAAATAAATAGACGTCCGTCAGAGGTGTTGGTCCCCGCTAGCTTAGGACCAGTTAGAACCCGTCACAGGTATCTCATCTCTGACGGACACATAAACAAAAGGCCGTCAGAGGTATTAGTCTCCGGTAGTTAGAATCCGTCACAGCTGGGCTACCTGTGACGGGCAAGAAAGTAAAGGCCCGTCACAGGAGAGTCAACTCTGACGGTCGCGGTTTACGAATCCGTCACAGGATGATTACCTGTGACGTCTTTTTTTTATGACCCGTCACTGATGTGTTAAATCCCGAAAAAAATAAATACTAAATATTGGCTAGCTGTATCTCTGTGTCCATTGAAATTCTTTGTCATATTCCTATAAGGGTGATACCTTGGGAGAAATCTCCTGTGACCCATGTAGACCATCTTGCGTGAATGCTTCAACCATTTGCTCCTTGTTTCCTCCATACACTTCGAACATGCCCATCTCCCTTTGACAGTTTGGCCAGAAAGGTTGCCAAGGGCCGGATAATCGTTGATGGTACAAAACAACATCGCACGGAGGTTGAAATACTCTCGTGCATATGCATCCCATGTTCGTGTGCCCTCATTCCACAGCCTCTCAAAGTCATCGATTATCGGTTCAAGGAACACATCGATATCATTGCCAGGTTGTCTCGGTCCTTGAATTAGCATGGCAAGCATAATGTACTTTCTTTTGAAGCACAACCAGGGAGGAAGGTTATAGTTCACAAGAAGAACTGGCCATGTACTATGACGACTGCTCAAATCACCAAATGGATTAATGCCGTCCGTACACATGGCAAAACGCATGTTTCTTGGGTCATTTGAGAATTCACGGTAAATCCTATCGATTGTCCGCCACTGTACTGAATCTGCCGGGTGCCTAAGCTTACTATCGACTTTCCGTTCTTCGGCATGCCAACGCACTAGCTTAGCTTGTTCTGGATTCGCAAAAATTCTTTTCATGCGTTCCGCAATTGGGAGATACCACACCACCTTTGCGGGGCCTCCCCTCTTTGACTTACTTCCTTCACCTTCACTTATTGTTCGTTTGTATCTAGAAGCCCCACAGACAGGGCAAACATCTAAGTCAGCGTATTGCTTGTAATACAAAATGCAGTCGTTTCGACAAGCATGAATTCTTCTCACCTCCAGGCCCAACGGACATAAGACTTGCTTTGCTTCATATGTCGTATGCGGTAATTTGTTTCCCTCTGGCAACAGGTCCTTTAACAGCTCAAGAAGTTCTGTAAAACTCTTGTCGGACCAACCATTACTTGCCTTAAGCTTCATGAGTTCCAACACGCATGACAATTTGCTGTGCTTCGACTTACATCCATCATACAAAGGCATATGACATTCTTCCACCAACTTACTAAACTTCTCAAAATCTCTGTCGTTTCATCTGCGTCTTCAACGTCATGCAACATTTCAGACAAACTTTGAGTATCCAAATCTATGGTCTCTCCGCCTAACGAAGAAGGTACAAACATGCCTTCTCGAGTTGCAGCGGCGTTCACTACATCCTGATCCGGGCCTTCTTCAACTGCGACATCAGGTGCCTCTTGCTCTCCATGCTTGCTCCAACATGTATATTTTTCCATGAAACCTCTCCTTATCAAATGAGAATGCACATCTGAACTATCATGGAACATCTGTTCATTCTTACAGTCGTTACATGGACACAATATGTGCATGGCCATCCTGCTTTTTCTGTCATTGTCCGCAAATGTGACGAATTCAGTGACCCCCTCCCTATACTCTTTAGACGAACGATGAACATGGTACATCCAACTACGATTCATCTGCAATCAACAACATAGGAAAAAAACTATATGATGATCAATTGGGAATGAAGGGAGAATAATGTATTTTTTACCTTTAATTTCAGCACAAATTCGCCCCCCTTACCCTCCCAACCGAAATGTGAGCAGTGCACTGGTCGGGATGGAAAGCAGTTGGCAGTTAGATGGTATTTATAGAGATCCAACTCACCTCAAACGGGTTAAATAAATATAGCCCGTCAAAGATGTCGGCCAATTACCTTTGACGGGTTTTAACTCTCTGGCCGTCACAGGTGAGGTGATACCTGTGACGGCCAGGTAGTTAGAAGCCGTCACTAGTATTTCAGTGACGGCTTACCGTTCCAAGCCGTCACAGGTGAGGTCATACCTGTGACGGGCCGCAGCCGGATGTCTCACCGATGACGGCAAACATAAGGACCCGTCAAAGGTGACGGTCATCTGTGACCAATCCGTAGGCCCGTCATTGGTATGCCGTCACAGATGTAGGGTTCTGGTGTAGTGTCGCCGTCATCAGTCTCGTTTGACGGAGAGGCGATAGTGAGAGCGATATCGCGTTTGTGATAAGTGAGAACAACAGGCATCGCGCGGCAGGAGCGCGAGACCACGGACAGGAAGACGGCATCGGTCTCGTGCCCCTGGTATGCGAGAGTGAGAGCGGTCTTGTGTGTTAGGTCCACGAGAGCGTTGCTGTCTCGCCCGGCTGAAAAGCAAAAGCGTCGCGGGTCTCGCTTTCTGGAACCGTGAGAGTGACTCGGAAATTAGCGAAAGCGGCGCAGAAATTAGCGAAAAGATGGGACCCACCACTGGCGCAATCTCGCTGATTGAAACAACGAGAGCGCAGACGGTCTCATCCGTTCAAAACGCGAGAGCGATGTGTACCTGAGAGAAAATGTGGGCCTGCCGCTGCCCACGGTCTCGCGTCGCCAATCCGCGAGTGCGCACGTGGTCTCACACTCCGGAAGAGCAAGAGCGAGGCGGTCTCGCACTTCCGTTCCGCAAGACCGTGAGATAATTTTTGTGTTTACAATAATAAGTTGATTGAGCTAATTATATTTTTTTTATCATTATTGTTTTTCTTTTTTGGTAGATATATGTAAGCTACAAATATAAGAAATATATATTTATTTAAAGTATATATATAGATTATTTTTTATATCATTATTGTTTTTCATTTCTGATAGTTATATGTAAGCTACATATAGGAGAAATATATATTTATTAAAAGTATATATATAGATTTGCAAATATTATACACTATGATAAGAGAAAGAAAATATCCAAGATTTACTTAAAAATATATGTAGTTAGACGAAATAAAATATTTTTTAGTAAGCGAAATGGATTATACCGGTTATGTTTCGTGAATAGTTGCAAAATTCACAATCTCTGTCTGGTGACAAGAACCATATTTCTGAGTTGGAACACTTTTTAAGTATTTTTATGCAAATAGTCAGGTACATAGTTTTTGCCGCAAGACAGAGGATATGTGTCAGGGTTACGGATAAGGCATACCTCCTATCCTTGGGGTTATGAAGTATATGGATACGGCATACCCTTAGTATACGGCAAGGTTACCTTAATATTATAAAATTTTTCTAATATTCATAGAAATTGTATCCTGAATAGAAAGTGTTAGAGCACTGTTCAGGGAAGATATAAACACTGTGATCTCGTATGCCGAAAATACTCTCCGAATTCTACTTGGAGACCAAGGCAGTTTGTGGTATAAATACAAGGCCCCCAGGGGGTACAGGGACATAAAATCATAGCACAAGCCATCATCATAGCAGAAGCAATCTGGAAGACTTTGAAGACAAGTCGCCGATTGGATCTCGTCGAGTAGTTCTCGACAGGGATCTCGTCGGTAATTGATACTTTCTGTTGTTCTCTATATTAATCTCTGTGATTCTTGTCATAATTCCATATAAACTGAAGTAGGGCTATTAACTTACGAGGAGCCTAAACCAGTATAATCCTTGTCTTTTGTGTGCTTGATATCGTTT